>OX402590.1:26336342-26936342 GCA_948098905.1 Tiliacea aurago | reverse complement strand
TGTTTTAAAGTTAAAAATTACGCACCCTTCTTTAATCTGAGTACGCACCATTTATCGGAACGGGCGGTAAAATAGGTACTCTCACCTAAGTACATGTTTTACCGCCCCCTTCGTTTTAAAGCGCCGTGCGTATTCTTTACGTTTTTTTTATTATCTTAAAAATTATACAACACTAGTTTTTGTTTATACTAAACCCGAAAAGGGGTCATTGTACTCATCATTTTGAATCACTCAAAATGATGAGTACTCATCATCAATTTTTTCTATGGGAATAACCGTGAACTCGCGAAAAAAAAATCAGCTGTTCCCTACATTTGTGTTCACTTAAATCGATAAAATGTATGGAACAGCTGATTTTCATTTCGCGATTTCAAGGTGGGTCCCATAGAAAAAATTGTTCAAAACTCAAAATGATGAGTACAATGATCCCTTTTCGGGTTTAGTATAAACAAAAACTAATGTTGTATATGTTTTCAACCAAGGAGTTTCATATTACGAGAATAAACAAGCTGAATGATCGAACCTCCTTGGAAGCGCTTTTTATTATTAAAGAGAAAATGAGACGAAAGATGTAGTACTAATTTTCACCATGTGCACGTGGCGCTATTTGCAAATTCGCGCCTTTTTCCTATTAGAAATGTCAAAGATTGTTGCGACTTTCCGACTGATAATTACCTACAAAATAATAGTATCAAAATCAATCAAATCAAAAATATTTTTATTTCACATAAGCCTACATGGGCACTTAAGAAACGTCAGAAGCTAGGTGCACGGTTCCAATTGGTCGTTTCCTATGGAGAAGAGCCGGCAAGAAACTCCAAGGTCACTCTTTAAAAAAAAAAAATTGGCTTTTACAATGTTTTCAAATTACAGTGTTATGAGGTATGAGAGGACAGCGTAGGCCCATCAAAAGTACCAGGAACTTAACAAAATAGAAAATGGTTTAAAGATCTACAGTCTAATAAGCCTACAACGTCCTCACATTGACAATAAAAAAACAATATAAAATATGATTAAAATAATAAAAGTTAGAATCTTGTTGAAATTTAAATTGTAGGTATAATAATGTAAGGTAAGAAAAACATGTCAGTGAAGTTTGTAAAAAAAAGATAAAATTAAATTAAAAAATAACGTCGTAATTTGGGAGCTGTTAATAGACATTAACATAGTTTTGCTGTTAATGAGGTACCAGGGAGGCCACATGTACAGAAGGAATAAATGCCAAACTTCCTTGTCTTCAACGTAGTCCTTAATCTTATAATTATGCTTTTTTGATAAGGGCACGTTTAATGTGCGTTTTGAATTTTCCATCACTAAGTTCTGTAACCGATTGTGGCAACTTGTTATAAAAGTGTATACTGTTTACAAGAAATGATTTGCTTGTTTTAGTTAATCTAAATTTGGGTAACACAATTTCATGTTTACTACGTGTATTTATATTATGGAAATCACTTCTTATTTTGAATAGTCCTAAGTTTTTGCGAACATATAAAATACTTTCTAAGATATAAAGAGAGGGCAGAGTTAGTACATCAATTTCTTTAAATTTGTTTCTAAGGGACTCACGAGGACCCATTCCATAGATCGCGCGGATTGCCCTCTTTTGTAAAATGAAAATTGAATCTACGTCGGCTGCCGATCCCCACAGCAGAACGCCATAAGACATAATACTGTGGAAGTAAGCAAAGTACACTAACCTAGCTGTGGCTATATCTGTCAACTGCCTTATTTTTCTTACTGCATATGCAGCTGAACGTAATCTACCTGAAAGAGCTCTAATGTGGGCACCCCACTGCAATTTCGAATCTAGAGTAATTCCTAGAAATACAGTTTCCGTAATAGCATCTAGCTTCTTACCATCAAGTTTTAAATTAAGACCTACTTGGGGTACATTTGGTAATGAGAATTTAAGACATTTTGTTTTGTTCGCATTAAGTAAGAGATTATTAGCTGCGAACCATTTCGAAAGAACAGCCAGACTATCGTTGACGTGTAAGACATCCGTATCTTTTCTATCTATTTTAAAAATAAGAGAAGTGTCATCAGCGAATAGAATTATATCCGATAAGTTAGCCATCATGTAAGGAAGATCATTTATATAAACTAGAAATAAGAAAGGGCCAAGAATTGAACCTTGAGGCACGCCCATCCTTACTAGAGATCCCGATGACGTCACCCCATTAACGTTTACTTTTTGCTGCCTGTTTGATAGATAAGAAAGAACAAGATCAGCAGCTTGTCCACGAATTCCGTAGTGGTGTAATTTACAGATCAGTGTATTGTGGTCAACGCAGTCAAACGCCTTTGAGAGGTCACAGAAAATGCCAATGGCATCCTGGGATTTCTCCCAGGATTCCAAAATGTGACTGATGAGTTTTACTCCTGCGTCAGTCGTCGACCTACCTTTCGTGAAACCAAACTGTTTACTATGTAAAATTCTATTTGAATTAAAATGCGACAACATCTGGTCTAGCATGATTTTTTCGTGTGCGTTACCCAGGCCAGATGTTGTCGAAAATGGTCATTTGAATCTAATAGATAATTAGTTTTGCGGCTTCTGTAATTGTTGCGCACATTTTTAAATTTGTTGCGCTTAATTAATTATTAGGTGTATATTTAAATAAAAACTGTAACTGTGTACTATGTATACTGAAATCTATAATTTAAATAAAAAGTAATAGAAAATTTCAAAATAGCAAAATTACTATCTGTAATTTTAATCTGTGATTGTTTTTAAGTATAAGTTTATTAATACTTTAAAAGTTCAGTTGAAATGATTATTTTACCTGTTAATAAAAATTTACCTGTTAATAAAAGTTCAGTTGAAATGATTATTTTAACTGTTAAAAAAAATATTCTCTCTCGCAACAATTACAGAAGCCGCAAAACTAATTATCTATTAGATTCAAATGACCATTTTCAACAACATCTGGCCTGAGTAACGCACACGATTTTTTCATATATTTTACTCAATGCTGGTAGCACAGTTATAGGTCTATAATTAGAGGGATCACTCTTACTTCCCGATTTGAAAATTGGTACTACTTTACTATGTTTCATTAAATTAGGAAATATACCGCTGTCTAAACATTGATTAAATATGTCTGTTAGAACAGGGGCTATTGTGTCAATAATATCTCCAAGAACCTTAACGGAAATCCCCCATAAGTCTTCAGTGTTCTTTATGTTAAGACTTTTGAATGCTTTTTTAATTGTAACAATAGAAATAGGCTTGAATTCAAAACTTGGAATGTCCTTAGAGAAGTTTTCTTTGAGAAGTGATTCAGCTAATAAAGATGATGAGGAAAGAGATTTCGTTAGGTCTATTGGGATGTTGGTAAAGAAATTTTCTAGTGTCTCAGCAACTTTAAACTTATCTGAAATGGTTTCATTATGAATTCTTAAAGACAATTCATTCTGATCTCGCTGTTTTGTGTTTCCAGTTTCTTTGTTAATTACCTGCCACACAGCTTTTATTATTAGAAATACTAATTTTGTTACTAATTAATTTAGATTTAGCTTGAGCACAGACTCTTTTGAATATCTTAGAATAGTTTCTTACATAATTATGAAGGGCTTGATCAGATGTCAATGATTTTTCGTAGGTAGTACAAGTTATATAAAATATCTCTGCTTTTTCTAATGCCAGCAGTGGCCCATTCATTAAATTTTGGTTTAGAATTGATGGTAACTTTTTTTACAGGACACGCTTTATTAAACTCTTGGCATACTGTAGAAAACAATGTACCATAGTTTAAATTGGGGTCTTGCGAATCAAAACTAGCTGTTGAAAGATGGCTAAGGACATTATTATTAAACATTTTCAATTTATTTTTAGTGAGAGGTCTCAATTCAATGATTTTATCAGTATGTAACTTTTTTCCTAAGTCAAGTGATACAAGTTGACCAGTATGGTCTGACCTGACGCCACTAATTAAGGATGAGTCTTTTATTTTACAATTAGTAAATACATTATCTATGCATGAAGCCGAGGTTGCTGTTATTCTAGTCGCTTCATTAAGTATACATTTTAAATTGAATGATTTAAACAATGATAGAAGCTTACATTAATCTGGTGAATTAACTAATAGATCAATATTTTTATGTCACCACAAACAAAAACGAATTTATTATCTTTAAAAAGTTTGCTTAGTATTTCATCCATAATTACTAAAAATAACGACAAGTTTGACGCTGGTGGTCTATAAACACTTAAGAAAGTATGGCCTTCAACCTCTGCACATGCTACCTCACATACGCGATCAACAGAGCAAGCAGTGATATCCTTCCTTTCCATATGTTTGAAACAACTATTACATAATATCAAGGTACCACCCCCTATTGAGGACCAGCATGTCGATTCTGTAAACATCTCACCGTTAATTTTTGCGTGAAGTGAGCTGTCAGTGTCATTCTACTGATGCTAGGGATTGACCAAGGACATTTACAATCATAATCGAGATTTTAGTAATATTTAAAAGCTAATTCTATTGATCATTTTATATTATTTTAAAGCTAGTATTTGTGTGTATTAACATTACTATTTAGGGGGATTTTATACAAAAAAGCAAAACAGAAATTTAGTCAAGCTCAATTTAATGTAAAAAAAAAACAAAATTGAGTGTTCAAAATCTCGATTATGATTGTTAATGTAATCCTTGGTCCATCTCTAGCATTAGGTGGGATGACACTGACAGTTCACTCCACGCTCACTTCATCTAAGTTTTCACGGTGAGACGGTTACAGAATAGCAATGCTGCATGTCGATTCTGTAAAAATCTCACCGTGATATCTTGCGTGGAGTGAGCTGTCAGTGTCATTCCACTGATGCTAGGGATTGACCAAGGATTATATTTTACAATCTTAATCGAGAATCCAATAATATTTTTATGCTAATTCTATTGATCATATTATATTATTTCAAAGCTAGTATTTATGTGTCTCAATATTAATATTGAATGGGTTTTTAAATAAAATAGCTAAACAGATTATTTTCAAATAATAAAAAACAAAACTGAGTTTCTGTTCAAAATCACGATTATGATTGTAAATGTAACCCTAGGTCCATCCCTAGCATCAGGCAGGATGACACTGACAGTTCACTTCACGCTCACTTCATCTTAGTTTTCACGGTGAGATTTCTACAGAATAGCAATGCTGTTGTACGCACTGGCAACTGAAAAATTATTTATTCTATCCGGTCTTAACCAAGTTTCACAAAAACATAAGATATCCATGATATTTATCTATTAACAATTCCACGTCTAGGATTTTGCCAGAGAAGCGGTTTATATTTTGGTGATTTAATAAAATATTCTTATTATGCTTCTCTTTTGTCGAGTCTAAAAGTTTAAAGAATCTATTACAGGATTATTAGAAATACTAGATATTACTGTTTCGTCACTTAACCTAGTCTCAGTTATATTATCAATAACTGCGTGTATATTGTAAGCTAACAGAGTAGCCAATACATGTTTACTTTTCTTGGGAAGAAACATATGTTCCAGAATTAAAACAAAATCTCTAACAAAATTGTTAGTATCAAAATACAATAAACGGTCACTATGACGACATGTCAAAATATGCATTAGGTTGTTTAAACTATAAATGTAATTGTTTTCATCGACATGCAAGTGATCAGGGAGCCTAAAATGGACGCTTTGGCAGAATCATGCGTGCAATTCATACAGCCCGCAATTCATCTGTTTGACAGCTGCTATTTAACATTAGACTTCACTATATTAATTCTTAATTTGAGGACCATTTTACGAAACTCCATACACAACTGTCAAACAGATGAATTGCGGGATATGAATTGTACGCAGATCATAATATGATTCTGCGAAAGCGTCCATTTTAGGCCCCCTGATTAAGGTAATGCACATAATATTAATTTACCTAATTTTAATTTAAGTAGGGTGTCAACACCAATAACTATGTCCCATTTAGTTAGACTCAGACTGTTTCCAATTAAAAGAACTACAGTAGTAGTATGAGTTCAAGCGAGGAATCCGATATTAAATAGGTATGGAATCTATTGCACCTGATATCATGAATGAGCCGCCAAAATCGTGAGTGCTATTTAATGATTTACAATACTTTTCTAAAATGGAAGACTCGAAGAAATACTCAATTATTCTCTTAAAATGTTTTGATGGCTTATTTTAATACCTATTGTACTGTTTTCTCGCAAATGTGTTGAAAAACGTTGTATGACACACGCGCGGAAATTGGTATTTACAAACTCGTGACTATGGTAAACTAAAACTGGCGTTGTATAAACAGGTACCTACTTTAAGTATAAATTAAAATAACATTCGTGTACTCGTTTGTAAAAACCAACTTACCGCACTAATTAACTATTGTTATACTTACGATCAGTGAAGTGGGCAAGTTGGAAACAAAACACAAACACGACAAGGCGTAGCAGCCCCATGTTAGAGCCGAGTGGTACTGTGAGGCGAGCGACTGCACGGGCGCTATCGCGGCCGCTCACTTGACCCCAGATAACGCGCCCCTACTGGCCAGGGTTGCCGACACCAACCACTTCAATACTCAACACTACATTAAGTAACCTACTTGTTGTATTATCGTTTTTTAGAAGTAATTTTTAAGGTCTCTTTTTTTTTTTTTAGGATGGATTTGCTCTTGACCTTAGTCTAGGGCACAGGTGACAGAGACAAAGTCGACGATGAGTTAGTCAGCTTACCCAGAAGAAGCCTGTTGACTCTAACTTTGAAGCAACGACCATCTTTGAAGAGATTAGGGTTGTATGCGTATCCTTTTGATTGATTCCTTTTTCGGCACATTCCTTTTTGGGCATATTCTTGTTTCGGCACATTTTAGTAAATAAATTATACTATGAAATACTTGTATTTCATAGTATTGTGACTTTGCTTGCGTAATAAAATAAAATAATATTTGTTAGTAAAATATTATATTTTAATCAATAAAAATAAAAGACAAAAATTAAACAGTGCCCACACTGATTACTTAAAATAATAATAATTGATAAGCTCCTCATTACAAAAATTAATTTACTATTTCACTGCCGTCTACCTTGTATTAGGTATCTGTTGTGGGTAAGTATATTACAAAATAGTCCTAGGCATTTTAAAATTTCAGAATAATGATGTCCGTGACTACCGCCGCCCCCCACCAACGCCAATCGCTTCCATATTTGGCAAATAATTAGTGCTTAATTGGTGCTAATTAGTGCTCGAACAACAGAATTGGTGCCTTAGTAGTTTTCGAGATAATCGACTTTGAAGGTGGTCCTGCGGTAGTCACGCTCCCTTCAGCAGGACCACCATGAGCGCCGAAAAAGGAGGCATGCTACAGCTATTCTAAGTACACAAATAATTAGTGCTCTTAAATGTGATTCTTTTCGTAACAAAAAAAGAACTGAAACATTTGTATTTACCGAGAAATCAACGATGATAACTTTCGCGCGCTCGTTCAGCAGGACCACGACTTTGAGTGTTGTTTCCAAGTTTCAGGAGCTAGTCGCTTTCCTCAAACCTACATAGAAAATTTGTGGTCTGCGAGATAAAATTGATACCCAAAATTCAAAATGACTACTCCAGTAGTTTACGAGATATACCATACCATTAGTGGGGTGGCGGTAGTCACGGTGTTAAATTTTCATTTGAAGATTTCCCTATTAAAAACTCTGTGATTTCTTCCCAAATTTATACAAAAATTAGTGCTCCTAAAGAAGAAGTGACCAAAAATGCAGATTCCCAAGTGTTGTATTTTAAGAGAAATTAGCTTTCATTACTTTTCCATACTAAATGTCCGCATATAACCCGACCAAATTAAGTTGTCAATGGTATTGAGCTGTTTATGAGATGTAGGTACGCTCGTGCACATAAATTGATGGATGTCGGAATAGTAATAACTACAGTTCAATTTCTATAATTTTTATACAAACTGTGTACCTGGGTACATATTTATAAAAAAAATTACCTATCGTTACCCATGGCCTGTGATACCTTTGTTAATGACATGGGTAGGTAGGTACTCGAATAATTATTTTTCTGTATTGTAAGTACCTACCTGTTGTGTTGTTATATGAATATAAGAGCGATAGTTATTTCTTATTTATTTCATTCCTACTAATTTAACGTTGCTGCAATCAGTACCTAAGTATTAAAAACCTAATTTGTTGCATTAAAAAAATCTGTAATTTTGAAATAGTTTTAATAATAATAAATTTAATAGTATATAATTTAATAGAATATAATTTAATAGAATATAATTTAACCGGTCAGACCCTACTGGCACCTAAAAGGTGCCGGAAGTAGTTTCCCGAAAAAACGCTCACCCTTAACGGAAAGTGCCGTTGACAGCTGTCAGTTGACGAAACTGACAGTTGGCAGTTGACTTGACGTAATTAAATGCTGTCCACTCGTATCGATAGATGTTATCGATGATGTGATTTAAAAATATGAAATAGGTTATTCAGGTTTGCGAACTTCTCGATCGATGTGTCTTGATTAGTGAAACCCCTTTAGGACACTTTTTGCTCTATCTCGCTTCCTTCACAAGATATAGCGGTTTTTGTGGTTTTTTTTGAGGAATCTTGGTACAAACTTTTTATTTTGAAATTGAAACATCGTTATAACGATAACATTGTTTTATTGATACCACAGGACAGCATGTATAAATGTCAAAGCAACTGTCACCTGTCAACGGGGCTGACGTTAAGGGGGGGCGATAGCCGTTTTTCGTGGATGTGACGCATGTTTTCCCCAACCTTTTCTTATTTTTGTGTTTATGTTCTTTGTTGCGTCATTTTTACCGCAAATAAAGGTGTTTTCTTTCTTTCACTCTATCAGACTATATCCGGTTAAACAGGCCAGGGCCTGAGAGGATGATTAATTTAATAATAAATAACTTACTAACAATAGATAATAATTTGCTGTAAATGAAATGATGATGGTTGTTTGTTTTTTGTAGATGTGTTTTGTGTAATGTTTACTTACTCGAGTTTATGTTTTCGTATGCACGTGTTTATAATAATAATAATAAAAAGCCCCCCAAACAACCACACGTCCTGATTGACCATCTAATCACGTGGGGGGCGGACACACGAATGAGAAATTACTGGCGTGGCTAACGTGGCTCTGGAAACCCATTTAACATGGAGACTAGATCGAAGAAAATACGTATAGGATCGCTACCCGAGGGCAATCGTCGGGGCACACCTGGGGCCGATGCTGGGTGTCTCAGCATGCGACCCATCGGCGGTGGGGGACTGAGCAGGCGGGTTCTCCCCGACAAAAATACTACAGCCGAACCGACAGACAGACTAGACAATATTGATGACAGTAGAGCAGTTACATCCGCCTTGGATGTTTCGCAGGCGGCGTCAGCTACTCAGCCTGCGACCACAAAATCGGGGAAACCCAGAGTGCGCATGAAATGGACTGAAGATATGAACATATTCATCATGCGCACTTACTATCGTATTACGAAACTTGAAGAGGATAGAACCATGTACTGCACACAGTTATTCGAACATTTTAAATTACAATACCCAGAAATTAATGTAACAGAACAAAGAATAGCAGACCAAAGACGGGTAATTATCTGAAACAAGCTGTTATCAGACGACACTTTAAATAGAATTAGATTCGAAATAGGAGAACAACTAAAAAATGAAGAAGAAAGTATGAATCTCTCACAACAAACAAACACTTTACAGATAACCCAATCGCTTACAACATATAATCCTGCTTTAGAACACGTCACTAGGTCAGGGACAGAAAATTGTGCCACACAACTAACCACACCCACACAGCACAGCAATCAATTTACTACAGATAATCTCACATTAATACACACACAGAATAATATTGAGTTTGACCCTTCCTTAGTAGAATCATTAAGTAACGAATTAGAATCAAATATGTTAAAATACAACGGTATGGATCTTGCGTGTAGACCTTTATTGCCAAAAATTAGAACATCTCGTCAATTGTCGGATATCATTAGTATGTTTAATCAAAAAATTATTCCACCCAAACTATTATCCCTAGAAAACTTAACTGATACACATTCTTTAATCTATTCTGTAGCTATTACAGTTGCAATTCACTTTAAACTAAAAATAAATATAGATAGAACTAGTAATAATAACAGAGTAATAACTATATGTAATATCGGAAGGTTTTCAATTCCGATACTGATTTCCGATATTAGATCTCAATATCGGAATTCCGATATTAATATCGGAATTTCGTTATTTCTTTAGAAATTGCACTTTTTATTTATACATTTTATTTATTAAATCACATATTTCTCTTAATTTTCCTATACTTATTACTAATAAAACCTTTTTGATTAATCCCTGCAAAGAAAATAATTGTTTTTTGTAATGTAAATAAATGTAAATTGAACGTAAACTTTGACTAGTAATTTTGATAGCTACCCAACCTAGGTACCTGGGCCTGGAATAAACAAGCAAACCTTACCTATAACAGGTACCTAATATTAAATATTACCAGCTGTACGTAAGTTTTATGAATCTCTCTCTACATAACTTAATATTAGTTTTCTGCTTTATTTTATAAATTATTAACTTCTGTTTACGATTTATTTCGCGAAATGAAAATGGAGAAACCATCTTTTTACGATCTAACTAGCATCTTAAAAGCCTACGAACGAAAGAATCATTTTCGGCGTTATTTGTTTTATTTTGAGGTAGCACAATTATAAAATCATTTATACATAGATAATATAGTTTATACTGAATTGGAAAACAACAATTAGATAATAATTCGTACTTACATATTTTAAAGCGTCGTTGCATTTAGCCACATAAAACACAAACACGTCTTAACTTACACAGTTCATGAGCGCAACGGATTGACAGGATTGAGGTTTATTTTGTTCGTTTGTGCGAATATGTAAGATGTACCGCGCAGGTAAAGAGAGAGCGAGACAGATAACACTATTATTGTTCTTGTATCGCATGCTTAGCGAGCTGACAACAGGAATACAGTAGCGTACTGTCGCGCTCGGCGCTACACAAGGATCTAAAATATAGGTTTTGTATAAAACTCAAAATATATTTAAAAAAATCCGATTCCGATATTGGATCACTCAGTATCGGAATTGTAATATCGGAAGTTCCGTTCCGAGATTCCGATATTACGATATTCCGAGATTCCGAGATTCATGCCCTAGTAATAACCGATCCACCATGGCAAAAAAGATTAGAAACGGGCATAGATCAGCTAAGAAAAGACATAAATAGACTAACACAATATAAAAATGGCAACACATCAAGAAAACTAGAAAAAAAAGTCAAACTGATCATTAAAAATACTAAACAACACAGCTCACATGAAAACTTTAATAAAAGAATAGAAGATCACTTAGATACATTAAAACAAAAACTTCTAGTGAAGAGTCATAGACTAGCACGATACAAAAAAGCCAAAGAAAGAAAGGATAACAATAGATTATTTAAAACAAATGAGAAACAATTTTATAGAAAGCTTAAAGGCAACAATACGGAAATCCTTAATCCTCCATCTCAAGAGTCTATAAAAGAATTCTGGCAAGGAATCTGGTCAGACAGCACTGAACATAATAAAGAAGCTAGATGGATTCAAGAAGAAATAGTCCGATCAGAAACTATAGATGAAATGCCGTTTGAAGATATAGATGCTCTTGAAATAAATACAATTATAAATAGAACACATAACTGGAAAGCAACAGGAATAGATGGTATACACAATTTTTGGATAAAAAGACTTTATTCACTTCATAGCACGTTAGCAGAAGAAATAAATGATATTTTAAAAGGCAATCAAAATATTCCAGAATTTTTGACTAAAGGAATCACATATATGATCCCAAAATCAAGTAGAACTCAGGATCCTTCACAATATAGACCAATTACTTGCTTGCCAACCCTATATAAAATCATAACGTCATGTATAACTAACAAAATTATTAAACACACTGAACAATACAATATCCTAACTGAAGAACAGAAAAGTTGTAGGCGAGGTCATATGGGGTGTAAAGAACAATTAATTATCGATTCCACTATTTTAAAATACGTCCAAAGATCTAGAAAAAACTTATACTTAGCATACATAGATTACAAGAAGGCATTCGACAGCGTTCCGCATTCATGGTTGATCGAAGTATTAAACATTTATAAAATCAATCCATTAATTATAAATTTTCTTAAGAATACAATGGGATCCTGGAGAACTACACTAAAATTACAAACTAAAACAACTAACTTATCCGTAGACGAAATAGCGATTAAAAAGGGTATTTTCCAAGGGGACTCATTAAGCCCTCTATGGTTTTGTCTAGCCCTGAATCCACTGTCCCGAGCATTAATCGAATCGAAATTAGGCTTTGACATTAAGAACGGTAGGTCGATAATGCACCAAATTACACATTTACTATATATGGACGACTTAAAACTATATGCTAATAAAAATACAGATTTACATGATTTATTAAACATAACAACAACATTTTCGAAAGACATAAGAATGGATTTTGGACTAGATAAATGTCGGAAACTAAATATAGAGAAAGGTAAGATTATAGAAGGAAACTACTCATCAGACACCGAAGAAGTAATAGAGGCGATGAAAGACGAAGAACTTTATAAATATTTAGGTTACAATCAGGCAAGATTGTTAGAACATAAGACTATTAAGGATAAACTAAAAAAAGAATACCATAGTAGAATACATTCGTTATGCAAAATGCACCTATCTAGTAAACATTTATTCAAATCCATAAATACATACGCGATTCCTATACTTACTTATTCTTTCGGTGTAATAAAATGGTCAAACAGAATTACATGCTCTCGAAGTAAAAACAAGAACCACACTGACACAACACAGATATCACCATCCCAAATCAGCAATAGAAAGAGTTATAATGTCCAGAAAAGAAGGTGGCAGGGGACTAATTGAAATATCACATCTTCATAAAAGACAAGTCAGGTAATCGCACCGGTAATGGACAAGGAACCATTAATGGACGAAAAAAAAAACAAATCTTGTAGAATAAGGACAGGAATTCGTTTTTACATATTGGCAACACTTTGACATAGACAAAAGTCATCTAGCTGCAAAAGTTTGACGTTTCGTTCAGTTCGGTCTTTTGGATTCAAAATGGCGTGAAGTACAAGGTGCTAGTGTGTTCGAATTTTTTTATTTACGGTTTGTGTTAAGGAAATTCTTAGTGAGGTAAGTAGAAAGTTTACCTGTCAATTTCGTAGTGCTTTATTTTAACCAGAATGTGTTTTCTTGGTTGGTTTAACCATGAAATTAAGACGACAATACACTGTGTGGTTACTCCAGAGCGGTTATGTTTTTTGATATTTTGCCAATGTTCATTACTGGTGCGCTAAAGTTGAATGGTTGCATTAATGGACAAATGTCCAAACTTATTTTATTTATTGTCTATTAAGATTTTGATTTAATTTTACTCTCTTTTTTATTCTATAATGCACGCTTGTTGAAAATTATAAAAATGTTGATACGTACCAGTAATGGACTTACGTGTCCATTATTGGGAATCCCATTGAAACCCAGTTATGGACATTGAAATAAAATGTAACAGATTTTTATTTTAGAAATGGCGCCTAAAAAAGACTATACGCCTCAACAAATGGGCTTGGCTATCGAAGCTGTTAGAAAAGGCGTAAAAATATCCGATGCAGCCAAAAAATTTAATGTGCCTAGAATAACTTTGCACAATAAAATCACCGGGAAAAGTCCCATAGAGTGCTCAATGGGACCCAGTACCGTTTTATCGAAGGAAGAGGAGGATATTCTAGAAGTCTGGATTAAAGATATGGCAGATAAACATATCCCAATAACGAAAGACGAATTATTAGACAGTGTCCAACGTATAATATTTGACAAAAAACGAGTGACTCCTTTCACTAATAACAGACCAGGCAAAAAATGGTATTCCTCATTTATGAAACGACATCCTACGATTGCTGAACGTACTGCTCAAAATTTATGCACAGCAAGAGATAATGTTACTCAAGACGACATTGAGAAGTGGTTTTCGGAAGTTGAAGGTGATTTGAAAGATAGAGGACTGACTGAGATACTGAAAAATCCTAAAATGATTTTCAATACAGACGAGAGTGCGTTTTTTTTAAATCCGAAACCAGGACGTGTCCTTGCTGCAAAGGGAGAAAAAAATGTATATGCTTCTTCAGGCGACGATAAGGAGAACTTAACAGTTTTGGTTACGGGAAATGCCGCAGGAGATCTTGCACCTACTCTGGTAGTTTTTAATTATGCAAGGATACCGTCATCAATTTCAGAAACTTTCCCCAATGAGTGGGCTATTGGTCGCTCAGAAAGCGGATGGATGTGTGGAGGGACATTTTATGAATATATGACAAACGTTTTTAATCCTTGGCTGATAAACAACAATATTGAAAAGCCAGTGTTATTTTTTTTGGACACAAGTCACATTTAACTTTGCACCTTTCAAATTTCTGCTCTGAAAATGGCATCGAAGTTATAGCTCTTAATCCAAATTCTACACACATCTTACAACCAATGGATTTGGCTGTCTTTAGGCCATTGAAGTCGTCATGGCGAGAAGCGGTTAAGACCTGGAAAATGCAAAATTTGGGACAAGTCCTCAAAAAACATAATTTTGCTCCAGTTTTGAAAATAGCGATCGAAAAAATTACTGCTGAGACAGTCAAAAATGGATTTCGAGCGGGTGGACTGTACCCATTTGGTCCAGAATACGTAGATATGAGTAAAATCAAATCTCAAAACAAAAAGAAAATTGAGTCCATGTGCCAAAGCGAATTTTTGAAAATGTTAGAAACCAAAATAGAAACAACTTTGTCAAATGACAAATTAAAGCTGTTTAAAGATCTTTACTACAAAAGTCGTCTCGAATTAGACAATCTTTTGCCCAATGAAGACATATCTTTATATTTGATTTGGGCTAGTAGTAAGCAAACTGATCATGACGTAGGAAATGATGTATCAGCACCCACTAACGTCGTTGAAAAGTCAAATCCCACAGCAGAAACTATCAATCAAAATGCCAACGATTCTCCAAACAAAAACGAAAGTACTGCTGTTTTGTCTCATAATACAAATGATTCCAAACCAAGCACTTCAGGTCTCAATACTTTAAATGAGCCAAATGTCGGCCAAGGAGATTTACCAGACAACGATTATTCTTTACCAAAGTGTAGCGACAAAACACCTTTTAAGAGTTTTAATCCTGGCACTTCAAAATATGTGATACCATCGCCTTTTAAACGAAACTTATTTTGGCCAGAAGAAGATGAAACAACAAAAAACAAGAAACGCAAATTAAAAGAGAAAATTCCATTTACGATTACAAGCCCTGCGTGGAAGGCTTACAATACCAAAAAGGAAGAAGTGAAAAGGAAACAAATAGAAGAAAAGGAATTGCGAGCAAGAAAACGAGAAGAAAAAAGGCTGGAGAAACTTAATAAGAAGAAAAAAGTGCCAAAAAAACAAACAAACAGGTCTGAATCGTCTGAAAGTGAGACTGAAATAGTTTACGCCGAAAGTGATGACAGTGTCTTGTCTGAAGGATCGGACGACGGCGACGCATCAATGAGTATGTTGGTCTCTTCACAACAAAAACACACGAAAGGAAGAAGATAGTTTTATATGAAGGGCAACATTTTCCTGGAGTTATTGAAAGTACAAATAAAAACGAGTTTGAAGTTAGCACGATGACATTTTCAACAGGAAACACCTACAAATGGCCAGAGAAACCTGACAAAATGTGGTACCAAGGAAAAGATGTCGTGGAGCACATCAGTCCTCCAATCTTGATAAACAAAAGAGGATTTTACTCTGTAAAAGAAATGGAAAAATACTCCGTTTTTACTTCTTAAAACTTCTTCATTTCTTAATTGTTACCTAAATTTAAAGGTCCTATTTGTTTCGTTTGTGATATTCATAGTGTGATTTAACAGAGATATTAAGTAATTTTGTATTGTTGATTTTTATAGGTATATATTTTATACTTGCCAAAGTAATTTATAGATCTAGGTAGCAACAAATAAGAATATGTTTCAATTTATAACTCACTGTCAATTTTATAGAATAAGAAAAAATAATTTAATGGTCGTAAATTACTTATTAATACATAAGTACATGAAAGGCTGAATAAGAGCATCTAATTAGGTACATACTTTCCAAAGTGATTAATTAGTTACATAAATAGAATAACGAATATTTTTTAAGTTCTTCAATGCTGATCTCATTGCTAATTTTCAAGACTGTACAAGTAAAATCATTATTTACATTAAAAGCTGATTGAGAATAAAAGTTCGTATTATTATACCTATTCTAAATTCAATACTCCACATCTAGAGATTCAACATAGGTTTGTCGATTACTAGGTGTCCAAGACTAGGTTCATGTTCACTACTGGGTGTCCATGACTAGTTTCATGGTCACTACTAGGTGTCCATGACTGGTTCGAGTTCATTACTGGGTGTCCATAACTGGTTTTATTGCTGTCCATTACTGGTTAAAAAAATCGAAGTTTTTATTTGATAATTATATTGAAACCAATTGCAGTATCTTGCATACAACACAGCAGAAATATAGAATAAACACAGGACTTTCAACCTTCAATACCTTTTGTGTAAAAAAAATTACAGGTTTTATTGAAATTTCAAAAATACTACAAAGTTGTTCTTAAAGTGTCCATAATTGGTGTGTTTACCTTCGTAAACTTAAAACAATTTTTCTGGCGTAAGAAAAACAACAGCCAATTACACAAAACAATTATAGAGATAGACAAACAGTATACACCACTGAACCTTAGCGATGATAGCAATATTGAGACAATAGATAAAGCGAGACATATAGAAGAGATACACAGGAAGTGGAGGCAAAAAGAGCTACATGGAAGACATCCCAACGATTTACACCAAACATACATAGATAAAGAGGCCTCTAATAAATGATTAGAGTTAAGTGAGCTGTTTCCTGAAACAGAAGGGTTTATGTTAGCCATTCAAGACCAAGTCATAAATACAAAAAATTATAGAAAATACATAATAAAAGATAGTACAGTAAGAAATGATTTATGTAGAAAATGTCATAGCAAACCTGAAACAATACAACATATCACAGGAGCTTGTATCACACTAACCCAAAACGACTACACGCATAGACATAACCAACTTGTTAATATCATACACCAAAAACTCGCAACTAGACTTAAACTCATGCAAGATCCCTACACACCATATTACAAGTATACGCCTAGAGCTGTTTTAGAAAACCAATTCTACAAAATATACTATGACCGCACTATAATTACAGACCACACCATATATAACAACAGACCTGATATAACACTAGTTGATAAAGTAAACAAACACACATTTATAATAGATATAGCAGTCCCAAATACTAATAACATACAAAAAACTATCACAGAAAAAATCAGGAAGTATACAGAATTGCAAGAGGAAATTACCAGAGTTTGGAAAATGAATAAAGTCACTATAGTCCCAATAGTAATATCAACAACAGGTGTTATCCCGAAACAAATATTCAATAGTTTTAATGCACTCAATCTATCCAAATACACATACTTAACACTTCAAAAAGCTGCCATATTAAACACTTGCCGCATAGTAAGAAATTTTTTACAACTAGACTTGGATAACAATTTCACTGCAGTACAGAGCAATTTACCTTCTTAGAATAATAACTAAAATCTCACCATGGTTCACACCCGTGAGATTCTGAAAATACCAGGTAATAACCTGAGAAAATCCAATTTAAAAACCAAAATAATAATAATGTTTATTTATCCAAAATAATACATAGACACAGGTTGAGCACAGTGGTAGATATACTAAAAAATATACATAATTGTTTCTACAAAATTTAAAAGGCTACAAAAAATCTATATAAACAAAACATAAACTCTGTCTCATAAACTAGGAGACCTGTGTCTTAAGAGACAGTGTTCGGCCAGATAGTTGCGTAAATTAAGTTGTACCCCTTATGAGTGAAATAGTGTCGATCTATCTATTATTGTATGGTGAACAACATTATCATATTATCTATAAATTTAATATTTCATGTGAACACTTCCTGCAGTTGTGATTGAATTAAATCTGTTTGTAGTGTGAGGTTGGGTTTGTATGTATGTATGTATATGTGTGTGGGTGTGTGTGTGTGTGTGTGCGTGGTGGGTGCACGTGTGTATTGTTGTATGTATGTATGTTAGATAGATTAATATGAAGATGTTTGTGTTGTTTTTACTTTTATTTGCGATATATCAAGTGATGTAAATTAATAATGATTCTGTTTTAAAATAGTCCTGCTGCATGAGCCATTCTGTAATTTTAGTTTTAACTGTAAATTTATTTAAGTTCATTACGTCTAGTTCCTTCTGTATTTTTTTAAAGACGTGATTGCTTAGAACGTAGTATTGGTGTCTTGCAAACGAGGTTTTGTGCTGTACACCTGGGGGAACATATGTTCTCTTCCTTGGGTCAGACGGAGGCAAGGAGCCATGTATCCTGAGAGCAGACCGAAGAACATAGAGCTGTCGAACCGTCAGGACTTGACTGTCAGCGTATAATTGCGTTGTAGGGTATCTATAGGGTTTCCTTGTCATGACTTTAAGAACAGCCCTTTGGGCCCTCTCCGCTCTCAGAAAATAAGTCTTCGCTGCTCCACCCCATACTGTTATGCAATATCCCATTATCGATTGGCATAAAGTGAAATACACCATTTTTAGAACGTCGAAACTGCCAGATTCCCTGAGTGATTTGAATATGTGAATGAGACGAAGTGTACGAGTAGTAAGTGTATCTAGTTGTTTGTCCCATCTTAATCCATCGTCTATATGCACACCCAGGTATTTAACACTACAAGTTCGAGCAATAGTAGGACACGAGCACGGTATTTGCTGATTCTGACACGAGTGAGCTGTTATGGTTAAAGTATTTGAGGGTTTGGTGTTACGTCGGATTGCAAAGGGAATATAATAGGTTTTACTCAGATTTAGTGTCAGCAAGTTCTGATTAAGCCAGTTCCTTATTGAAGACAGTGAAAATTCAGCCTTTATTCTGGCATCTTCCCAAGTAGGTCCGTTAACTAATATCGCTGTGTCATCAGCATATGCATAGATCTTACAAGCTGGGATCGACATTCTACAAAGGTCATCTATGTAGATTTGAAAGAGTGTGGGACCCAATATGCTGCCTTGTGGCACACCGTATGACACAATTTCGTCGTCACTGTAATTCGAATCTATTTTAACTCGCTGGCTGCGATTTCTCAGGTAATCCCTGAAGATATCTAGAGCCACGCCACGTACACCCAAAAAATCTAGCTTAGATATTAGTCTAGGAACAGAAACTGTGTCGAAGGCCTTAGAGAGGTCCAGAAATATACCAAGGCACTTTGTTTTGCTGTCCATAGTCTTAGCAATAGATTGGGTTAAATCCAAAACAGCGTTTTCAGTGGAGACCCCAGATCGGAAGCCGTACTGATTATCTGCTATAAGTTTATGTTTATCCAAAAAACTTCTAAGATTATTGTTCAGAATCTTTTCCAGTATCTTTGAGAGCGACGACAGGACTGATATTGGCCTATAATTATCAACACAGTTTCTGCTCCCACTCTTTTGAATTGGATGAACTATAGCCTTTTTCAGAGAATCCGGGAATACTCCTGTCCGAATGCATAGATTGCAAATATATGTTATCGGCGGTACCAATACATAACGGCATATCTTAAGAAGCGAGGATGATATTCCATCCCAACCAATGGCACAGTCACTTCGTAGCTGAAGTATAATTGATTCCACGTCACCTTCGTCGACCATATTATGTATAACGAGTGAATTGGCAGGCGAGTTCATCTCATTAATACCAGGCTTTTCAGGGTTAAAAGGCGTTTTATTTGGGTCATTTAGTATTTTCGCTGCCATGTTTTTACCTATGTTACTGAAGAAGGAACATACACTGTTTATTAAGGAAGACGTAGGGTTGTCACATATCTTTAACAGTTCAACGGTACTAGAGCGTGTTTTACCAGTATTTGTTTAATTGTTTTCCATAATGCTTTAGGACTATTCTTTGACTTTTCCACCTCACTCCTCTCATACGTTCTCTTTAATTTACGGAGTAGCGTATTGCAAAAATTTCTATACCGCGTGTAGGATACCTGTAGTATCAAATTATCTGGTGATTTCTTAGCTTTTGTGTGCAGTTTATCCCGGTGCTTGATGCATTTAAGTAAACCTGGTGTTATCCAAGGTTTTATGGTCCTCTGTTTCCTTGGTACGTTAACTTGTTTTGTATGTTTAGTTATAATTGATGAAATTAATGTAATAAGTGTAGTCATAGCGATATTTGCGTCTTCGATTTTGTAAATATCTGTGTAATCTGAGCATTCTAACTCTGCCTTAATGGCATCGAGATTAGTTCGAGAGATGGTGAAGTTTTTGTTTCGTGTCGGGTTTGTGTTGGAGATCATTAGGACAATTGGTTTGTGGTCTGTTAAGTGCGATTCTAGCACCAAGGTACTATTGACTTTGTTTTTAATAAGATGTGATCGAGGCAATTTTCTATCCTAGTGGGCAGAAGGTGGGTGGAAGGGTGGTGGTATTAGTCCATGGGATGCGTTTAGAATAAGGTAATCTAGTGCACGGTCATTCCTACTGCCTAGCTTTATGTCGATATTCAAATCTCCTACAGTTGTGATACTGGGTGAGTTTGATAATTCTTCATAAATTTTATTAAGGCCAACCAGAAAGCTGTCAAACTGATCTTTGGCGTTATTCGATGGAGAACGATATATTGCTACGACCGATAAGTTATTATCAATTTGACATACAAGACTATTAGCATAATTTATGTTAGGTTCCCACACCGTGACATTTAACCCAAGCTTTGTAAAGATTATTACCCCATCGTTTTGATTTACTGTTTTTAGTAGCATGTGGTTGGTATCCGTCAAGTACTGGGAGGTTATTCACTTTACTCAGCCAACATTCGGTTAAAACAATAATGTCAAAATCAATGTCGGTTAAACTTAACAATGCCTGAAGACTATCGACATTTTTATTAACGCTACGTATATTTATGTAATAGTTTTATGCTACTGTCAGTTGCATTTATATATTTTACGCACTCGTGCGGATCATAAGAGAAAGAGTTTTCGAGGTTGAGGTTGTCAAGTTCATGATTTATACTATTTATATTTGCCATTGGAGTTTCTTATTAACACCAAAAGAGGACTCATTGAGTATGCTATTCCCGTTATTTGATATTGTACGATAAAATCGCTTTTTTGTAGATATAATGTAGTATATGTGTGTGTTATATTCATGTTTGATGTGTAATTATTAGGGTTATGTATCAATTGAAATATGCTTAGTAGTGTACAAACTGCGTAGTGTTGCAATAAAATGAAAATGAAAATTAGTGTGCACACAAGGCTAACAAAGATTAATATGAGTAAAGTAAGGTCTCTAAGGCCCGTATTACAGAACGTCACTCAATACTCAAGCATTACTTAAAACTAGTTTCAACCAATCAAATGGCTTGAATCTAGTTTTAAGTAATGCTTGAGTATTGAGTAACCTTCTGTAATACGGGCCTAAGTAACAATTTAAGCATGGGTTGAAATAGTCACATTTTTATGCTCACGAGATCTTGAAGACTCTTCCCTGAGTTGATTAGCAGCTGTTTATCGCCCGTTTGTTTGCGAAGGAAGATGTTTCCATTGCTTATCCAACAGAACGTGTAACTGTTATTCTTTGCAAACTCCCGTGCTAGGTAGAATAACTTTTTGGAGCTAGGAGGCAACTGTTCGGCGACGTATACCGCCTGCCGTTTTCCAGGTATTCCGATCAGTTCAGTGTTTAATTTTTTCTCTTTTGATTCCTTGCTGTTGTTGTAAGAACGGATAGCGGATAGCAGGTTTTGTTTAGTGCGCACAGTTGAAAATTCAGCGATGACTGGGCGCAAGGTGGGCACCGCCGTGCCTGTAGTGGGTTTCCCTGGGAGGCGATATACGTCACGGATTTCGAGTTCGGGTATAGGGACTCCTACTAGTTCGGGTATAGGGACTCCTACTAGTTTGCCTATACAACAGACTGTTTTTATTAATTCGGATGTACTCTCGGTGTCTGTCTGTGGAATGTTTCTAAGTTCGATTCCCGACGACTGTGACTTATGTTGGAGATCAACAATCTTCCTCTCTAGATTCTCTATGTAGCCTCGCTGTTCCTGACGCTCTTTTTTGAGATCTTCCACCTCTTTTTGTAAATCTTCAAACTGTTGGTTCATAAACGACATTGAACGCTCCATTCCGGCTATATATAGGCTATAGGTTTTGCAGATTTCCGCGTTAGATTCCTGTATTTTCATGTTTTGGGCTTTAATCTCACTTATGTCTGTTACTAATTTAGCCATAAAGGCGGTTTGATTTTCTAACATCTTAGTGATACGGGTATCCTGTTCTTTTTCCCAACTTGCAATTAGGTCTTGAACATCCTGTTGACCTTGAGACTGAGGCGAATATTCAGGTCTTGGGCGTTTATTTCTATTTGAAACATATTCACTTATCGCGATCGCCGAGTTGATGTCCGGTTCAGACTGAGTCTGAGTCAGGTTAATGTTTTTTGAATTCGGAGGAGTCTGCTGGACACCAGCCATATTAGGTGATCAAAATAGTTGTTAACTTATTTGTCTTGATGCAATATGTGTTTATTCCGTTCACTCGTAGTTGTTTCTCAATAAGCGACCGAGCAACGATCCGCCACGCAGTACCGTCATCGCGCGTCGTAGGCAGCTGGCGTAGCCGATACACAACCCGTAGAGGCCTCGTAGCACGTCGTAGCACTTGCGGATGACGTCGTCGCCGCGTCGGTCGTAGCGCTGAGCTATTTCAAACGTCTCCGCTACTGGTTCGGTGGCGCAATGGCTACGCGAACGAGTCGTTAGTATCCGACTACGCCGCGTTGCAAGTTCAAATCTCGGCAAATCACAGTCACTCAAAAAGGTCAGAATTATTAGAAATATTTGCATCCCTTTCTGGGACCGCCTACTGGGCGGTACAAACAGGTATGAACTCCACGTGAGTAACAAGGAATTGCAAATCTCTAGTTTCGACCAATCACAAAAATTGTAAGTCAAGAAAACTACGCGGGCTCGACACACGTCCACTCGTTAAGACACCGGGCGACCGAATCCCTGTTTCTGTGACAAATAAAATTATTTTTCTTTCTTTCTAAATATTTGCATGCCGAATGGCAAAATATGGCTGATCTTTGTACAGTACTAACACCTATATTGATGTATCATCTACCCATATTTGCGAAAATAAAGTTATTCTTATTCTTAAAACTAATTTTCATTCTATCCTTATTTGTTGTAACTATGCATGAATATCCAAGATTTTTCTATTCTGTTGTATCGAACCCATATTTCTAGTTTTGTTTATGGTTCTACCTAGTTACCTACTAGTAGGCCTATCTTAATAGTCTAATCGAGTTGATTGATTTGAGTTAATACATTACTAATAATATTCTACAGATTTTACAAATTGTTATCGAACTGTGATCTATAATTAATGAAACTTATTCGATTTATAAATGTATTTTCCATTAAAAATACACCTACGAATTCATAAATCTTAACCTAGCTTTAACAAAGTAGGTATTGAATTGGTAACTAAAAAAAACTTTTTCCAAAAAAATAATAACCGCCTACCAAACATAACACTAAAAAGTAAAAATAACTTTTATTTTTCACTTTTTAGTGGGTCAGTTTACAATTTATTTAAGTTACAATAGCCTAATGTTAACTGCTCATCGCCTTTTACAAAATATTGCATTTCCCGATGCTAGGACGTTGATTGTTGAGGAGTTCTCCTGGTAAGAACCAGGAGAACTGCCACTCACCATTATGCATAGTGACGAGCATAAATTGCTTAATCGCAACCCGCTAAATAGGTACTCATTATTATTCCAGTGGCCATCTGTGGTCTCCATCATCAGTTCCACTTCACCAAATGGTGCTTTCGGAGAGCAAATGCACGAGTTACTATAAAAAATACTTAAATCGTTATAGGTTTGCATATCAAATTTGAGGGTTTCCCTCGATTTCCATGGGATCCCCTCATCAGATTCTGATTTGGTGGCAATGGAACCACCTCGGGAGTATACCCTTTCAAACAAAAAAAGAATTTTCAAAATCGGTTCATAATTGACAGAGCAATCGCGTAACAAACATACAAAAAAACAAAAAAAAAAACAGCCGAATCGAGAACCTCCTCCTTTTTGGAAGTCGGTTAAAAATACACCCAAGGTCCATAGATATGTCAGTGGAAATTTGATAAAATCAGACTTCAGGTACTGAAAAATACATAACTAAAGTCAATGCCATGAGACGAAATAAATTTCATACTTTGGGATTTAAAACTTTAACTGAAATTGCGTATGGTTCAGTTTCCATTGCAACTAAAATTATTTTATGACGTTTAGCGATAATTTCTTCATTCATAAATCAACTCTATCTTGAGTTTAAAGTTGATAGTTGTATAATTTGCAATTTTATGTATTTATAGCTTCTCATGACGGTTACTTTATTACTTATGCAATACTTTTATATTAACGTTATTAGCAAAATTTTAGTTTTTAATACTTAGGTACTGATTGCAGCAACGTTAAATTAGTAGGAAAGAAATAAATAAGAAATAACTATCGCTCTTATATTCATATAACAACACAACAGGTAGGTACTTACAATACAGAAAAATAATTATTCGAGTACCTACGAGTACCATGTCATTAACAAAGGTCATGGGTAACGATAGGTTATTTTTTTTTATAAATATGTACACAGTTTCTATAAAAATTATAGATATTGAACTGTTGTTATTACTATTCCGACATCCATCAATTTATGTGCACGAGTGTACATCTCATAAACAGCTCAATACCATTGACAACTTAATTTGGTCGGGTTATATGCGGACATTTAGTATGGAAAAGTAATGAAAGCTAATTTCTCTTAAAATACAACACTTGGGAATCTGAATTTTTGGTCACTATAACTTCTTTAGGAGCACTAATTTTTGTATACATTTGGGAAGAAATCAGGGAAATCTTCAAATGAAAATTTAACACCGTGACTACCGCCACCCCACCAATGGTATGGTATATCTCGTAAACTATTGGAGTAGTAATTTTGAATTTTGGGTATCAATTTTATCTCGCCGAGCACTAATTTTCTATGTAGGTTTGAGGAAAGCAACTAGCTCCTGAAACTTGGAATCAACACTCAAAGTCGTGGTCCTGCTGAACGAGCGCGCGAAAGTTATCATCGTTGATTTCTCGGTAAATACAAATGTTTTAGTTCTTTTTTTGTTACGAAATGAATCACATTTAAGAGCACTAAATATTTGTATACTTAGAATAGCTGTAGCATGCCCTCTTTTTCGGCGCTCATGGTGGTCCTGCTGAAGGGACCGTGACTACCGCAGGACCACCTTCAAAGTCGATTATCTCAAAAACTACTAAGGCACCAATTCTGTTGTTCGAGCACTAATTAGCACCAATTGAGCACTAATTATTTGCCAAATATGGAAGCGATTGGCGTTGTGGTCGGGCGGTAGTCACGGACATGAATAATGATGCTTTGTTGTACATAATGATTTATGTCGAAAACGGACTGTGCCGAAACCAGAATATGTCGAAAACGGAATATGTCATCCTTTTTGGTGGTCAAGCGGGACGCGGGGAATGAGGGAGCACCGTTCCGAGCACGCGATTGGTGCGTCAGCCGAAACTCGCCTTCCGCATCTTGACCCGCGTTCCGTTCGCTCCCGATTACACGTGCACTAAAATTATACCCTTTTTTTTTTAAATGGAGGTGATCTCGAGGTTTTTCGAGAATACGTTTACCTCGGGCAAACTTTGCAATTTGGTAAAAACAACTTTGAGAGGGAGCTTAACAGAAGAATTCAGCTGGGCTGGGCAGCATTTGGGAAGCTTTGTCGAGTCTGCTCGTCGCGTATTCCACAGAGCCTAAAGACGAAGGTCTTCAATCAGTGCATCCTACCTGTTATGACTTACGGAGCCGAAACGTGGACACTCACAGTATGGCTGGTCCATAAATTCAAGGTCGCTCAGCGAGCTATGGAACGGGCTATGCTTGGAGTTTCTCTGAGGGATTGAATCCGGAACGAGGTGATCCGGCAGAGAACCAAAGTTGTCGACATAGGCCACAGAATAAGCAAGATGCAGTGGCAATGGGCCGGCCATATTAGCCGTAGAACCGGTGACCGTTCGGGTAGACGTGTTCTTGAGTGGAGACTGCGAATCGGCAAACGTAAGGTAGGACGCCCTCAGGCTATTTTTTGTATAAATTTGGGAAGAAATCATAGTTTTTATTAGCGAAATCTTCAAATGAAAATTTAATACCGTGACTACCGCCACCCCACCAATGGTATGGTATATCTCGTAAACTACTGGAGTAGTCATTTTGAATTTTGGGTATCAATTTTATCTCTAGAGCACTAATTTTCTATGTAGGTTTGAGGAAAGCAACTAGCTCCTGAAACTTGGAATCAACATTCAAGGTCGTGGTCCTGTTGAACGAGCGCGCGAAAGTTATCATCGTTGATTTCTCGGTAAATACAAATGTTTCAGTTCTGTTTTTGTTACGAAATGAATCACATTTAAGGGCACTAATTATTTGTATACTTACTTAGAATAGCTGTAGCATGCCCCCTTTGTCGGCGCTCATGGTGGTCCTGCTGAAGGAAGCGTAACTACTGCCGGACCACCTTCAAAGTCGATTATCTCGAAAACCACTAAGACACCAATTCTGTTGTTCGAGCACTAATTAGCACCAATTGGTGCCAATAAATATAATAGGTATAATAAACGATTGGTGTTGTAGTCACGGACATATTAATATTTCATGCACAATATTATTTAGGGGGACGAATGGCACTAATCTAAGAAAATATTCCCATTCGTCCCCCTAAAATCCAGAGGGGGACGATCGGGAACAAAGTTAATATTATTTTTTGTAAATTCCCGTTCGTCCCCCTAGGTGGACGAAGTCAGGGGGACGAACGGGAATACACTGCTTGTTGACCTTTAGTTCTCGTTAACATTGTTTTTTGAAAGGCCACAATGACTAAAAATATTTTATTTATAACTAAGGACCGATCGAAGGTTCGGTTTCGGCTAGTTTCGGCCAGTTTCGGTTTCGGCCAATAATTGGCCGAACCTTCGGCCCCGCCGAAACTAGGTGTTCGTGAATTGTCGCGCATCATTCGGCTAACTTCGAGTGAGTGAACGTGATTGCCAGTTGAGTGCGCTAGCCGGCGCGATCTCATGATTTAAGATTATGTGGTTTTTCTCGCACAAACATTATTAAATAACTATTTGTTGTTACTTATGATTAATGATGATGTATTTTTATGGCATTCATTAGAATCTTGTCCTACAGTGGAAATAAATAGGTTGTAAGTAGAATAGAATTCATTAGATATTTTACTTGGTTCTGTTGAGTTATTCACTGAACCTATACAATATGAATTTATGTAGAAATTAATATAACACTTAAAATATATGTGAAGATACCTGTGATGTTTGATTCAAACATTACTATATTTGTTTGTAATTGTTGTTGGATTAAATTTTGTACCCGTATTCGAACCGCCCCGTAAATCCGATACACAACTACCTCCGGTGATTTAACTTTTACCGTGAATGACCTTCAGTAGGTACTATTAGTTATGTCGCATTTTTTCCCTTTAGTACGTGAGGTGCTTAGTCAATTCGGACGCATAGTACAGTACAGTAGTACGTGAAAGTTTTCTAGTTAAACTTCATTATTTACACAACAACACAAGATATCTAATCATAAGACTATTGTAATCATAAGTAATTAATGTTGATTTTTGAGAAAGTGTGACAAATAACTATGTTGATTGTTTTTTTTTATTTTAAAGAACTATTTTTGTTACATACTTTAATTATTGCATTTTATTGTTTTATAAGTGTTAACTGTCTACGTACATATGCGTAAAAATACAATAGATTTAACATGCTATAAAAATTCAAATAAGTTTCGGTTTCGGCCGAAACTGGGACCAAAACCGAAGGTTCGGTTTCGGCTGAAAATCCTGTTTCGGTCGGACACTATTTATAACACCTTCACGAATTCCTCTCCTTTCTTTAACTTTCTTCTAAACAGACATGTTTAAAATAAATGATGGCAATAACACATGTAAGAACGTGTCATATTATGCCTCATAATGTTATTTTATATCACATTATTTATTGTTGAATTATTGTAGATTATTATAGACCCAAAATAGTTATTTGGCTGCAAGGAAATTTTTAAATAATTGTAACTGTAAAGCCCGCAAACATGGCGCCATCCCCACCTTTGTTTTTATAAAAGAGCGTGCCGCCATTTTTGCAGGCTCAGTTTGTGTCCAACTCCGTCAGGAGTATATATGTTCTGTGGTGTCCAACGTTCGTGAAGTGATCATCACCCCTTACCAGTAAGTTGAATATTGTAACGTTTATTTTGAATGATGTTTACTTATATTTAAATTTGTGTTGGGAAACATAAAACAAAGTTATTTTATGATGACGCTTGCAATTTATAAGGTCATACTATGAATTTATGGAGTAAATGAAACAAAATATATATGTAATGGTATTTTAAGTCTTTTATTCTACACACACAACCCGTATAAGTGACCATTTTTTTGTTGCATAAGTGTACTATGCGCGAACTTACCCCCACTACCCCAAAACCTTGCAGTTACGTGCCGGCGGCGGCGGCGATTGTAACGGTGAACAACTTCTATTGTGGTGGTAATAGTAGGAAGTAAGGTCAATCTAAAGTCCCCTTCGTCACAAATCTAAGATATTTCTGTTCATCTTGTTTTTGTGGCTTGGCGTAACGTTAATTCGAGCGATTTTCTTCTTTGGGCACGCTTGACTTGGGGAATAAGCTGGTGAATGCATGACGAGAGCGTATCGGAAGTATAATTAGTATAAATATTTGTAAGTTTCACTTCAGTCGTGTGGTGCCGGACATTATGAATAGCACTCCCCTATTTCTTCCCGTGAGTGTCGTAAAAGACTCTTTGGGGGAGGCCTATGTCCAGCAGTGGACGTCTTTCGGCTGAAATGATGATGATGACTTCAGTCGTGTGGTCTAAAGCACACTCGTTTTTTTTTTTATCGAAAATACAAGTACCTATCCTCTAGGGCACAATTTTATTAGTATTGCCCTTTAGCATGAATAAACTAATCAAGTCTTCGAACTAAAGAAATATTGCGTGCGAAACGAGTATTTCCAACATTCGTTCGTGTTAGGCCTGCAGGGCACGCCGCCGCCGCCACGCCCGATGCGTTCAATGTTCATAAGCTAGGCGCGAGCACTGGCTCCTGTTGAATTATCACGTGTTGCACCATTCTCTATGCGCAAGTGAGAGGCATAGATTTCAACTAGCTGGTTGTAACTTTGTGTGGTAACCTCCACAAGACCACAATTTTATTACTAGATATTAGATAATGCCCTGGGTAGGAAACCCTACGAGAAAAATAAAAGACTTAAGACCAATTTACGATAAGTAATTTAATATGAACATAATATACAATGCTGATGTTTATTTATAAAAGCAAGTAAAACCGACGAAACACACACCGTACGATAAAATGTATTTTATTTAGTACATCAACGTACAATAACTATATAGTATAATTACTTAAATAATTAACTATAATCGTAGTACAATTTTGCTACAGTGTGTTACAGTTTAGCAAAATTGACTGACGGAGCCCACGGCCTGCGTCGATCGAACTATATTATATTGATCTATGTGAATATAACCCCGCGCTGCGACCAGCAACAGTAAATGCGACGTGTGGGGAGCTGCGGAGCTCTTCCTATTGCTCCCATGGATATGTGCATGCTGCTGACCTCCTCCTATTGCTCCCATGGATATGTGCTTGCTGCTGAGCTCCTACTATTGCTCCCATGGATATGTGCTTGCTGCTGAGCTCCTCCTATTGCTCCCATGGATATGTGCTTGCTGCTGAGCTCCTACTATTGCTCCCATGGATACGTGCTTGCTGCTGAGCTCCTCCTATTGCTCCCATGGATATGTGCTTGCTGGTCGCGCGTCAACGACACATTGTATATAATTAAGCTTAATGTTGCGATATAACGTAACCTCTACAGCATAAGTTAAGTAAACAAGCAGTCTGCGTCTGGACACAATAACTAAACATACTAATGGTGATTTAAAAACGAACGCTTATCAAGTTCGATGAGATAATGTATTACAGTTCACTGATGGGATCTCTAAAGGTACGGCCAATCCAACGCGTTTCATCGTGCATCCGTGATGCATTCATTGAATTTCGTTATGATCTCGGCGATCACAGGACGCGCCGGTACTAGTTCATAATAACCAACTGTGCGCCACCGTCAACGGCGTCAACCGTACATTTACTGAGCAATGTTGAGTGATGGTGAACATACACGACATGGCTCGCAACACGACGTCGCCACTATCGAGCCCAACATCGCCAGCGCGCAGTCGGCCACCCAACTAACACTGAACGGGCATAACTTATCTATATTAAAACTTCATAATCTGTGAAACGATAAGTGTAGTATTGTCTAACTAAAGTATTACAAAGACAAAAGGAAGCTCTCTAATCAAGATACAGTAATAAAACCATTTACATAAAGTCAGTCAGGTTCACGTTGCTGTGCGTTGCAGTTTTGAGAAATATTAAGTTCTCAATCACCTAACCATTTTAATATGAGATGCGGTTGAGTGATTGCGGCTTAGCTTTCTTTACTAAACAATTTACACTCTAAACATTTACGTAGATATAAAAACACTCCGAAGCTAGGAATAATAAAATTAATCGTGCGACACTATTTGAGACCAGATATTTTAGTTCCTTGCGAAGTGTATTGGTTTGGAACCTGCTTTTTCAATTGCACCCAAATTGATTATGCGACTAGACATTCGACGGGTGACTGTAACTTGAAACAAAAGCGACGGTGGCTTTAATTACAACGACCAAAGATGTCAAAAGCTAAATGAACAGGTGTTACATGGAGTAAGTTCACCCATTTTGTAGAAGAGAACCTTGGAAGTGCGGTGAGTGCACCTGACTTCAGCACCCGGCGTCAGCATCTGCGCGTGTGAAGTGAGACACTCGGGTGCACTCCCGAGGTGCTCTTCCCGTGAATCGTAAGTCACAATGGTAGCAGACAGCAGTGATGCGCCGAGCAACATGCTGCGTCCTATTCCATGACATAGCGGATTGTCGTTACCGCTACGAAGTCCGCCGGCAACACGCCTGTACCCAGGCTCGTACACGCCTGTACCCAGGCTCGTACACGCCTGTACCCGATGGCATCTACAACTTTGGAAAACATTTACTTAACTTGAAAACTAGCGTCTTTACTATAGCTTCAAAACACAAAGGATAATTTGAGAAACTTGGATATCACCCTCCGGATGACCTATCTAGCAAATAAATTGCTTAATTTAATAGGTCAATGACAGTAGAAATGGTTTGTATAATTATGTTGTATTGTATGGGTGTAACTGGGGGGAGCGCGGGTGCGTAGGGCGGTCCGAGCACGCGCGTGCCTACGTGCAGCAGGCGCGCGTGGGCGGCGCGCGCGACGGGCGGCGCTCCACGGCGATGCGCGCGTGGTCGGCGTCGGCCTCGCGCCCCGACGTCTTGTCAAGGATGGCCTCTGCCAGCTCCGAGAAGGCGCGATCGATGTTGATGTTGGCCTTCGCCGACGTCTCCATGAACCGGATGCCGTGCTCGCGCGCTATCTGCACACACACAAATACATGACATTTATAACACACCAATACCAACAATCGTCCATTGTCTTCTAATGATGAACTTTCACGTGTGTGTAGTCTATAATGCTACATAGTTGTACAGTTTGCTAAGTTATGTCGTAAAGATATACAACCTGTTTTTTTTTATATCCCATAACTCTAGGGTTATATTCTGTAGGTAAAAATAATACTAAAACTCCTAGAATAAGTGGTCCAAAAATGCATCGTTTCGGAGATATCATCAATCATAATTAAATTAGGTCAAAAATTGTCACCAGTATGACGAATCTTTACTTTTGCGAGGTTGCCAAACTTCGCAGTAGTGTAGTAAAATAAATAGTAAAATAAAATATGTAGGTATGTTGGTATCGGGGATTCCCGGTGGCAGCTAGTGAAGGGAAAGCTACCTTGTGGACGTTGTCATATTTCACGTAAGGGTGTTTTACATTAATAATCGTGACTTTGCCGAATTATTTTGTATGAAAAATGAAAAAAATAAATAACGAAGGATTGGAACATAACTCATATGCCAGTTGATTCTTTGATATGGCCTCAATCATACCCTAGAGTTATGGGATATAAAAAAAAACACGTTGTATATTGTATTTTAAGCAGGGACCGTACAACCTCGGTTAAGAGTTAAACCTTTCGAAGGGCTAAACCACTGGGTTACCTTTATCATGATGTAACCCATTGAAAGGGTTTTATACTAGAAACCTATTGAAAGGGTTACATTATAACCCATTGAATGGGTTTTATACTTGAAACCCAGTTAAAGGGTTACATGATGATAACCCATTCAATGGGTTCTATACCTACTTGAAACCCGGTAACATGAAAAAATCATAATAATAGGTTGGGGAAAAAGTTTCTTCGCATTTTTTAAGGAAATTCAAAACATTTTTAAATATAGTTTATTTACATTTAACTAAAGTATGTAGGTACCATTTTGTTCGATAACTTTTTGCCATCTTGTAGGTAGGGACATGATCCCATTGCTATAGAAATTTTGGGACTTCTGATCAAAATACCGCGACAAGTGGTTTTGGCAGTCCTCTCGTGATGTTAACCTGACACTGCCTAAAGAATTCTGAAGAGACCGAAACAGGTGGAAATCTGAAGGTGCAAGGTCAGAACTATACGGCGAATGCATTAACACCTCCCAGCCAAACTCTCTTAATTTTTGCTGAGTGGGTAAAGATGTGTGAGGTCTAGCGTTATCATGATGAAAAACCACACCCCTTCTGTTGATTATTTCCGGCCGCTTTCTCTCAACTTCTTGCTTTAATCTCATCAGTTGTTAGCAGTAGAGTTCAGAATCGATGGTCCTGCCTGGCGGTAACAGCTCATAATGAATAATGCCCTTCCAATCCCACCACACACACAGCATCACCTTGTTGCGAGTTAACCCGGGTTTCGCCACAGTCTGTGAAGCCTGACCGGCCTTTGACCACGACCTTTTTCGTACGTTCTTGTCGTACGTGATCCACTTTTCATCACCAGTTATCAGCTTCTTCAAGAATGGTTCAGTTTCATTACGTCGTAATAAAGAATCACAAATGAGTACACGGTTCATTAGGTTTATTTCAGTGAGCTCGTGAGGTACCCAAATATCGAGCTTTTTTGTGTGCCCAGTTTTTTTCAAATGTGCCAAAACTGTTTTGTGGTCAATTCCCAGTTCTTCAGCTACGTCGTAACTACTGATATGCCGATCTTGCTCCACTTTTTCAAAAATGGCATCCATTTTATCCGTAATAGGGCGACCAGAGCGACGTGCATCTTTGACATCCGGATTGAAAACGCTTAAACCAAATTTGTGCTACTCTCACAGACACTGCACTAGGTCCATAAACATCGCAAATATTTTTCGCGGCTTGCGTTGTATTTTTACCTTTTTTGTAGTAAAATTTTAAAATGTATCGAATTTCTTCATTAGATTCACTCATCTTGACAGTACGAAAAACCGTGTATTCCCGTTCGTCCCCCTGAATTCGTCCACCTAGGGAGACAAACGGGAATTTACAAAAAAATATATTAAATTTGTTCCCTATCGTCCCCCTCGGGATTTTAGGGGGACGAATGGGAATATTTTCATAGATTAGTGCCATTCGTCCCCCTAAATAATATTGTGCATGAAATATTAATATGTACATGACTACCGGCCGGACCACAACGCCAATCGCTTCCATATTTGGCAAATAATTAGTACTCAATTGGTGCTAATTAGTGCTCGAACAACAGAATTGGTGCCTTAGTAGTTTTCGAGATAATCGACTTTGTAGGTGGTCACGCTCCCTTTAGCAGGACCACCATGAGCGACGAAAAAGGGGCATGCCCCCTTTTTACAGCTATTTTAAGTATACAAATAATTAGTGCCCTTAAATGTGATTCATTTCGTAAGAAAAACAGAACTAAAAACATTTGTATTAATTTACCGAGAAATCAACGATGATAACTTTCGCGCGCTCGTTCAGCAGGACCACGACTTTCAATGTTGATTCCAAGTTTCAGGAGCTAGTCGCTATCCTCAAACCTACATAGAAAATTGGTGCTCTGCGAGATAAAATTGATACCCAAAATTCAAATGACTACTCCAGTAGTTTACGAGATATACCATACCATTGGTGGGGTGGCGGTAGTCACGGTGTTAAATTTTCATTTGAAGATTTCCCTATTAAAAACTATGATTTCTTCCCAAATTTATACACAAATTAGTGCTCCTAAAGAAGTTATATTGACCAAAAATTCAGGTTTCCAAGTGTTGTATTTTAAGAGAAATTAGCTTTCATTACTTTTCTATACTAAATCTCCGCGTATCATCATCATCAGCCCATAGCAGTCCACTGCTGGACATAGGCCTCTCCAATTACACGCCATTCAGCTCGATTTTAGGCAACTCTCATCCAGCTACCACCAGCCACCCTGCGAAGATTGTCGTTCCACCTAGCCTGAGGGCGTCCTGCCTTACGTTTGCCGATTCGCGGTCTCCACTCAAGAACACGTCTACCCCAATGGTTATCGGTGCTACGGCTAATATGGCCGGCCCATTGCCACTGCAGCTTGCTTATTCTGTGGGCTATGTCGAAAACTTTGGTTCTCTGCCGGATCACCTCGTTCCGGATTCAATCCCTCAAAGAGACTCCAAGCATAGCCGTTCCATAGCTCGCTGAGTGACCTTGAATTTATGGACCAGCCATACCGTGAGTGTCCACGTTTCGGCTCCGTAAGTCATAACCGGTAGGACGCACTAATTGAAGACCTGCGTCTTTAGGCTCTGTGGAATACGCGACGAAAAGACTCGACGAAGCTTCCCAAATGCTGCCCAGCCCAGCTGAATTCTTCTGTTAAGAGCCAACTAGTCGCGGGCTCGAACTTACTGGCGGGCGCGGCTAAAAAGCACGCTGTCTCACCTAGCATCATGTCCGACAGAGATAGCACCAGTGATGAGCAGTTAGAAGCTAGTCTACACGCATAACGTCTAGTCGCACGCACACAAACACAGTGCATGATAATTCATACTAAACCGCGCGAGTAAAAAAATACGAAAACTCCTTTGGAAGGTGGGGTTTTATGAAAAAACTACTGCATAAATCAATTACGAATAAAGTTTATTATTATCTTCGACAATTGAGCTTTGTCGGAACGAGCTTTGTTTTCGAGATTTTATACTTCTTTTATTACTTATTTACGCCCAAAGTTGCGTTAAAATTAGCAGGAAAAACGAATCTTTGTTGGCTCATAACTTTTTAATGCCTTTTTTTTCTACTATTCTGCTTCTGTACAGACAAAATTAATAATAAGACAAAACGATATCATGTTTTACTTTAGATGTACTTACAATGTGTAACAGTGGAGTAAAACCCCCCGAAATTTGTATGGAAAACGTATCGAATAGTTGCGCCTTAACCTCCCTCTCAAAGTTGTTTTTACCAAATTGCAAAGTTTTCCCGAGGTAAACGTATTCTCGAACAACCTCGAGAGCACCTCCATTAACAGCAATCGGTCCCGGAGTGACGTGTTCGTTGAACATAACCTTGGTTTTATCCAAGTTCATCCGGAGACCAATGCGTACAGAAGAATTAACTAGGCCGTCCAGCATCTGCTGATGTCATGCAGCGATTCAGCCATTATGACGATGTCATCTGCAAATCTCAAGTGTGAGATGTACTCGCCGTTGATGTTGTTGCCCCGTTCTTCCCAGTTTAACGTCTTAAACACATCCTCCAATGCGTTAGACAACAATTTCGGGGAAATTATGTCCCTTTGTCTCACCCCTCGATGCAGGGGATATGCTCAGTTCGCCGATCCTGAGTTTGGGCGGTTATAGGCGCGTTGTCATAAAGACTTAAAATTATTTAGGGGGACCAACGGTACTCCAAAAAAAATTAATATATCATTCCCGTTCGTCCCCACCAACAAAATGAGGGGGACGATCGGGAAAACAAATTACGAATTTCCGTTCGTCCCCCTAGGTGGACGAAATTGGGGGGACGAACGGGAATACACGCGAAAAACAAATGAAAATCACACATTTTCCTAATTTGAATTTGGAATTATGTTCTTTAAAGATAAAACTTTCAATGATACCAAAACCAGCCAGATACAAATAGTATAGCCAAAGAGATTTTATTACAAGTTCATACATACTATAATGCGAAAAGACTTTTTCCCCAACTTAATATTATTTATTTCGATATCCGCCCAGCACGCGTAGCATGACCGATTCTATCTCTATTATACCCAGGGACCATTTTGGTTACCATTTTAGAAAAACCCTATCGAAAACCCTTTCAATGGAAAGGGTTTTTCTAAGAATAGAATAGAATAGAATTCTCTTTATTATGTACACACGGCTACACATCAAGCTATACATTTCCAGTTTACGCTGACTTCTCATTGTTCTCATTGTAAGGAAATCCTATACAATGCGAGATCAGCTTATACTGGAAATGTATAGCTTGATCTGTAGCCGTGCGTACACGATCAAAGTTTCAGATATAAACAAACAACTAATAGCCGTTCATAAGGGTTACCAATACCGTATGGGTTTTTGTTTAACCGCTTAGAAAAACCTTATCGAAAACCCTTTCAATGGGTAACCAAAATGGTCCCTGATTGTAAGTAATTAATGTACTATTATTTTTATCAGATCTCACTAAAATAGATAATAATATGTCGTCGGCAAATAATACGCATTTATGCTTGGTTATTTTTATAACGTCATTTATATATAAAACAAATAATATTGGCCCTGCACGCTTCCTTGTGGAACGCCATATTTATTACTAGCTTTCGCCCGCGGCATTGCCCGCGTGGATGTCGAAAAAAAAAACCTTCTTTATCAGCAGTATTCCCCCAAAACATTATACATTACCATATCTTAGTTGGAACCAACGTAAGCGTGGTAAGCAGATAGGAGTGCAGTTTGATTTACAACTTTACGGAGGATAATAAAATAGATAGCATACAAATACCAACTTCGTTTGGACATACTTGTTCAATATACGTATCCTCCATTTCATTTGTTTATTTTTTCTACTGTTTTTGTTCTTAAATAATAATTGATGTATACCAACTTTTGAGTTATTCAAGGTACGCAGTAAAATTCTCCCGAAAACTTATTTACCCGATTATTTCTTATTTATTATTTTATAAGGTATCCAAAGTGTTTACCAAATTATTTACCGTAAACCAATCTTGGACCTGAAGAATAGAATTATTCACGTCGTCAAGGTTTTGTTACCGTCGGTCTATTTTAAAGATTAATGACGTGTCATCTGCAAACATCTCCGGTTGATTTTGAAGTAATTGGGGTAAATCGTTAATGTAAACTAAAAAGAGGAATGGACCCAATATCGAACCTTGAGGAACGCCCATTGCTTTTTCAGACCCTAAAGAGTTCACGCCGTTTACTTGAACTCTGACCTTTCTATCTTTCAGGTATGGTCTAAGTAAATCAAGAGCTGTATTCCTAATCCCATAGTGTTCTAGTTTCAGCAGAAGTGTCTCATGGTTAACGCAATCGAAAGCCTTAGAGAGGTCACAAAATATTCCAATGGCATCTTGTGCTTTCTCCCAGGCGTTAGAAATGTTCTTTATTAGGGTGACACCGGCGTCAGTGGTACAACGACCTTTAGTGAAACCGTACTGTTCATGAAAGATAGAATTTTGATTGAAGTGACGTAACATTTGATTGAGCAACAACTTTTCAAACGCCTTACTGAGAACTGGCAGAACTGACACGGGCCTATAATATTATTGGGTTCTTTACTATCTCCTGATTTGAACAAAGGAATGTGTTTCATGAGATCCGAAAAGAAAGACTCCTTGGTCCCCACTGGTGTTAATTATGAAAGCTAAATAGGGCGCAATGGTTTCGATGACAGATCTACAGACTTTTACAGACATGCCCCATAGATCTTCTCTTGATTTAATTTTAAGATCTATGAAAGTTTTTATAACAGCCTGGGGGTTTGCATGCTGAAACCTTAACTCCAAGGGGCATACCTTTGCATTCTTTCTAAGTAAGGCAGCAGAAAGCGCGAGTGAGGAACTTAAAGTTTCAGTAGTTTTAAGGGGAATATTAGCAAAAAAGTTTTCAAATTCCTGAGCTATTTCTACCTCTGAAGTGATGGGCCCATGTGCAGTCTCTAAATTAAATTCAGTATTACGCTGTTTTTTCCTACCTAATTCATTATTTATTATTTGCCAGGTAGTTTTTATTTTATCATCAGCTGATTTTATTTTATTGCTAATATAAAGAGGTTTAGGCTATTTTGCACACACTTTTAAAAGTTTTAGAATATTTTGCAACATATTGATGTAAGCTTGTATTATCCATATGTTGCTTTAGGCCATAAAGTTCAAAAAGATTTTCCCTGCTTTTACGAATACCTGGAGTCGCCCAATCACTAAATACGAACTTTGAGTAAATACTTTTAGTCTTCAGTGGTAAAGTGTCATTAAATTGCGTGTTTAATAGTGAAAATAACTCTGCGTAGAACTCATGGGTCACAAATGTTATTAAATTAACTTAGAATTTATTAGATTAACTAATTAATAAAAATAAATCCATCACCGGATGCAGTTGGGCATTTGCAATTTTATGGTATAATTATAACTGTTAACGAAGGTATAAACTGGAATAAAAAAGGCTTTCAAAATAATTAAGAGTTGTCTTTGAAGATTTTTTTGAAGTATTAAATTATGTTTAATTACGTTTTGAGTTCCATCACCTTATGCACAAAAGACTTAAAAATATCATACTGTTTTTGTTTTGGAAAAAATATTTACGGTTTAAGAGATACACTGCTTTAAAAACCACATTTTTGACCATTTTTAGAAATCTCCACCTTAAATAGTTAAAAAAAAAAAACCGGTCAAGAGCGAGTCGGACTCGCGCACCGAGGGTTCCGTACGTATATATATGATGTTGATGATTTCTGAAAAACTGTGCTATTTAGAGACATCGTTTTATTTTTCCTGTAATCAATACATAAACTTCTATCACATAGAATAATTTCAGATTTTTATCTATGCAAACTTCGGAGATAAGGGAACACAATAGATATCTGAGGTCATCGGAAAACTTGGGACTAGAGATGCCGATGCATTCCACTAGCTTTTATGACAAGTCTTTTACAGTTTAAGCAGTGCGGTTATGGAATGCCTTGCCCGTGTCGGTAAGGCGTGCTCAATCTTCGTCCACTTTTAAGTTTCAGGTAAAAAAACACTTCCTCTCTCCTTAAACATCATTACATAATACAGTTCCCTGCTCTTGTTTCATGTGTATTATTGTATATATTTATTAGATAAGTGTATGCTTTGTGTATGTATGTATTTATTGTACTTATATGTTAATTGGTACACCACTGACTACCGGCAGTATTGTCACTCCTGCTCCCTTTAAGCCATCCAAAGGTTGTCTGTAAAAGATCGCTTTTAGCGATAAGACCGCCCATTGTGTCACCCTATGTAAAATTTAAACATTTTTATCTGTAACTTTTATGGTGTACATAATAAAGAGTATTCTATTCTATAAGGGGGGGAACGGTATTTTTTTACATTTTTCATCATAAGTCGGAAACTATGCTGCCTAAAAAAGAAAAAAATATTTGAGAATGTGCAAATAGTGTCCTTTCATACGATACCCCGTATGCCCTAGTAGCCCCACTTCAAATATTTAAGACCCCCTTTCAATCCCTTTTGCAAAAAAGGGTGCTTTTTTTTAATTTCTTTCTTGTTTGCAAAATAGTTGGGCAAACGTCATCTAAAACTATTCTAAATTTCAAGTTGATAGCATTAGTAGTTCTTGAGATATCCAGGTGTGACAGACTTAGTCTCACCATAAGGGTTCCTTTTTACCATTTTGGTACTGAACCCTTAAAACAAAAAATGTCACACTTTATAATTTACAAGTTATTATTTGTGCCAAGTTTCAGGTTTATTAACTCGAAGGAATAAGATTTATTCGCCTTTTTCACCCCTTAAAAGTCGAATTTCGAAAAATCCTTTCTTAGCGGATGCCTGCCTATACTTTCCAACCATAAGCCGAAATATTAGTGATTTTAACTTAAACAGAACTTTCATTAAAAATAAAATTGTATCCCTTTTTTCACCCCTTAAGGGTTGAAATTCTAACAACACCGCTGCATTAGCTTCCAACCATAACCCTAGATAATATATTTAGTGTTTTTTACTTCGAAAATTAAGGACTTTGATACACAACTTAATCTTTTTAACCCTTCGGGGGTGGAATTATCAAAAACGCTGAGACACGTATAAATTAATTTTCAATTGTCAGCCTCTACATTAAATTTGAAGATCCTAACTTCGGATCGGACTTTCATATAAACTTCCATCCCTTATTTCACCCTCTTATGGGTGGAATTTCGAGAAACCCTTTCTTAGTGGATACCTACTCTTTACAACGAACACACCCTCCAAATTTCATGTCTCTAGGACCAGCGGTTTAGGCTGTGCGTTGATATATCAGTCAGTCAGTCAGGACTTTGAATTTTATATTTATAGATGTTTGTATTCCGAGGACTAGGGTGTCATGTCTTTATTTTTAGTAATTTTATTGATAATGAATGACACGTTGTTGTCTATTACTCAAATAGGACTAAATCCACTGAAGTGCAGGTCCCCTAATACCGATAGTCTCTAACTTATCTAGCAATATTTCGTGTGACACCAGATCGAAGGCTTTGGATAAATCAAAGAAAAGACCAGTAGTCCAATGATTATTGTTAATATTCGAAAGTATTTCTTTCTTAGGAGAGAAAATAGCTAATGATGTGGATTTGTTTTTTTGAAATCCAAACTGCTCTTCACTTATTATTTGGAGTTTATAGTAGAAATCGTCTTTTATACATAATTTTTTCGTATATTTTAGACACGATAGATATTAAAGTTATAGGTCGATAATTATTGATATCAAATTTATCTCCCTTTTTGAATAACGGCTTTATAATAGATAGTTTTAATTTATCGGGAAAGTTCCTGCTCAAAATGACATATTGATTAGATGAGTTAAGATACCAGTCAGTTCACTACAGCAAGTTTTTATGATTTTTGTGCTAATTTCATCATAGCCCTCTGCTGGTGTTGCGTAGAGACATTATTTCCTGTCGCACCTCACTTTACAGCATAAGTTTGAGAAACAGAGTTGACACAAATATTTTTCCTAAAGCTTTGGCCAACATTTTTTTGAGTTTGTACATGCGTTAAATTTACATAATGGTCGTTAAATACAGTAGCCATTTCTACAGGATCTGTAATTACGGCATCATTTAGCTTTATAATTTCTATGTTGTCTTTGTGGGTATTATTATTTATTTCGTTTTTAAGATAGTCCAAGTAGCTTTGCATTTGTTATCCTGTGTGTTAATATATTTAAAGTAGGAGTTTGGTCGAAACGACTCCTTTTAGCGGTAAAAAGACACGCTTGTGTTTTGGTGGCGTTTAAAGTGACCAGATTATCATGACCCCACTGGGAGACAATGCTTAAGGTCAACTCTGTTCGCTCTACCATGGCCTCTCTCAAGGAACGAACTGCGGCCCCGCTGGTTTTTACGCTGAACATGTATCTCTCTGAAACAGTACTGTCGTCCGCGTACCCAGCAATACCAGTCTGTAGTAGGTCATTGATGTGCAGCAGGAAAAGAGTTGCAGAGAGAACAGACCCCTAAGGAACTCCGGCATCAATAGCCATAATGTCAGAGGAGCAGCCGTCAACGACTACTCTGATCGACCGTTCACTAAGGAAATGTGATATCCAGCTACAAAAATCAGCTGGGATGCCATAAGCAGGAAGCTTGCTGAGTAGACCAGCCTGCCAGATCCTGTCGAAGGCCTTCGAGATATCAAGCGTTACAGCAAGTGCTTCGCCATGTTTCTCGATGGCTTCGCCCCAGCAGTGCGTGACGGCTCCGGTCATTTATAATAATTTACCTATGCAATGGAAAGAATTGCCGCTATCATAATTTAAAAACAGGCTCCTGTACATTCCTTACTGAGAAAGAATTTTGTATAGGTAATTTGTAGTATTTTTGTATTTATAAGTATTGTGTAGTATTTTTGTTAAGAATTTTGTTCCATGTATTTTTTATTTGCCTTTATTGTTTTAGCGTATTGGTAAAATATGGCTGAACCAATCTATTAATCAATTTATCATCATGTACTGTACCCGTATTTGCAGAATAAACGACTTTCTTATTATAATTGAAAAAAGTTCCTTCAAAATATACCTTGTTATTATATCGCGGTAACAAAATAAATTGATACTCAAAATTGAGTTTTATGTAGGACAACAGACAATTGATTAATATTAATAAATAATAAAAAAATGGTTATTCAACGGCATATTACTAAATTTATAACAGCAATACAACTGTCCAAAATAAAAATATTCACTCTCAAAAATTAATTCGTTGAGAAAATGAGTTTTCAAATCTTATAATTTGGGGTAGGGACACCAGAAAGTACACACATTGAAATTATTCAAGTTTCGGGAAAAAATATATAATATTATTTCTTTCCTTTTGGTGGTATTTATTAGCATTAATCTAAAATTAAACTACTTTTCTATGCAAAAAAAATAGTTTTATTAAATAATTACATATGATTTTGTCATAAAATTTTACTTGAATTTCAAGGACACCCATGTTTCAGATGGATACACTTTTGTTGAGAATTGCTCGTAAATACATAGGTATCTGTTATAGTCGCGAATCGTATTGTGATTAAGATACAACCTGACGCTGACCTGCAAATAGCACAAAACGTAACAAGAATTTCGCGGGCTACAGCTGCGGATTCACCCTATGTAGAATGATCATGAATAGAGACTCGACTTATTACTGTTTCATAAAAAATAAGTTTTTCATTTTATTTTTGAAAATGGAAATAAAAGCGGCGCACGGCGGTCTCTTCGGTAGAATGTGTGCATTGCGTTACGGACTCGCCGCCGTAGGTGAGTATAAACTTTTCTCTAATTACAAATTTTATTGGTGACCGCAATTTATTTTACAACAGTGAAAATGTCATCATCTAGTGAGAATGGAGACCCTAATTTGCAGATGGAAGAAAAAGAAAAAACGAGTGTGCTTTAGACCATACGACTGCAGTAAAACTTACAAATAGTAGTACTAATTATACTTACTTACAACAATAGGCCTGCACTGTGTCTTAGATATACGAAACGCAACTGGCTATGAGAGAAAGAAAATGTGTGCTCGCACCTCTCTCTCTTGCCCCTACAGTAATATACAAAACGTAACTCTCTCTCTTTCTATATTCACTAACTTATATCTCCCTCTCAAATTCCGTTCGCTCGCTTCCGTAACGCTCTGGTCATTCACCAGCTTACTCCCCAAGTCAAGCGTGTGTAAAAATGTTTTACTTCAAAATATAATCAAGAAATAATTTTCAATCTGTTCGCAATCATAGTGAAAAGTAGAGTGTAACACACGGCACTAAAAACCCATTAAGTAAGTATTTTTATCATGGTTTCTATTTACTCCCTCGATTCGTATAATGGGCCATTTTAGCCCCTTGTTTAACAATCTACTATTACTTCACTTCTTATAAAATAATAGACATACTAATACGAAGGAAAGTAAAATGTTTTTTAAAGACAAAGAATAATAATAATAATACTTGATATGTTTTTGTTTTAATACCTACATTCATTGTCATCATCAAATGGATGTTACCAAACATACACATTTGGATCACATCATCACAGTGACTGTTATCAGTGCGTGAGTCACGGCGCGGCGGCGGCAGGCGGAGTCAGTGCGCTCATTTAGCTGGACGCACTCTAATTGATGTGCGCGGCTCACACACACAACAAAAGAATGATCATCAGATTTCGTTCATGAAACACTGCTCACTCATTTATGTAAGAGCCATAACAAACAGCAATCAAATAAGTTTAGCATAACATATTTGATTGCTTGTAAGTTAAGTGAGATAGTCACAGAAATATTAACGAAATCACGCGCATAACGTGTAATGCAGAAAGAAAAAACAATTGTTAAAACTGCTTACAGTCACAATCAAAGAAAAGCAACAAGGTTTTCTTTTGCTTTTCCCTTCACAAGCCGATCAATCTGGTTGGTGGATCATAGTGTAAGGCAAATAATGTTTTACATTGTACAATAACATTTAGTGATTAATATATTTATGTAAAGGATACAGGAAGCCACATACCTATTTAAGACGCTATAGGAGGACAGTGACTAACAATAGGCTAGGTAACTAAATGTATTTACAACATTTCCTACAATTTGTTGAAGCTCCTTATTTTTTTAAATAGGATTCCGTTATAGAGGAGCGACATGTCTTCATAGCCATGTTACTTAACCCAGTGGGTGGTGAGCCTGTCTCACTAAGTACAAAGCATACTCACTGCTTCTCCGCGCTCCTTGCTCACAACTCGCTTCTCCTCCATGTCACACTTGTTGCCGAGGATCATCTTCTCCACATCTTCATTCGCATGCTGGAATGACAATGTTCACTGATCACTATTTGTAACATACAAAAACCTTGTTCATGTGAAAACTAAACTGAAACTGAACAATGGAGCTGAAATCCTAAGTGAATGATTTACAACCTATGTGGATGCTAATATTAAAGTTATCACACAGTATAAATATTTACAGTAACTTATCTACTATGCATAATGTGATGATGTCATGCTTCAAATTGTAGGGATATAAAATAATAATATTTGTATATTTTTTGTGGTTTAAGAACATGTCTGATTTAAAGATTGAGTTTACAACATCATGTTGACATGTAGCTAATGACATAGCATGTTTAATAATGTTTAGGTTTATGAGAAGATTAGAAATAAGTTGAATTTAACTAAAATGTGGTAACATTTTATTCAAATAAGCACAACTTATTTCAAATCTTGTCTTTAAACGGTATGTTGTGAAGAAGAATACGCTAACCATTTGATTAGCATGGCCACTGTTATGGCATAGCTATAATGAGTGTAACCATGCAGAGATCTTTTACTGCTCCACAATGTGTTATACCAGCAGTGGTGGCTCAGACAACTTACCTCGTCTATATTCCGTAACCATTTGACTATGTCATCAAATGTTTTCTCATTGGTGATGTCGTACACTAGCATGATGCCCATCGCGCCGCGGTAGTACGACGTGGTGATGGTGTGGAACCTCTCCTGGCCCGCCGTGTCCCATATCTGGAGCTTTATCTTTTTGCCGCGGAGCTCCACCGTCTTTATTTTGAAGTCGATACCTAGAAGTCATGAAAGCACACATTATTAGTAAAATATTGTTTTGTACGAAATGAATCTACTAGGGTACATCATATTCAGAACTAGATATTTAAAAATTAAAAACATAAAAACATTTTTTTCAAGCCAAGGCTTCGGTGATACAATAATACAAAGGTGGTTCATACCGATCGTAGATATAAACGTCGTTGTGAAGTGGTTGTCTGAAAACCTGAATAATATACATGTCTTGCCTACGCCAGAGTCACCAATGAGGAGTAGTTTGAATAACAAGTCGTAAGTTTTCTTAGCCATTTTATTATATTTTACGCTTGAAGTAGAAACGTTAAAAACCCAAAATCATCCAACCTCAAGTTATGACAATGTGACACAGTGTTGCCAGACCAAAATGTCAAAATCTAGGAAGTAAGAGTAAAAATAAATAATTAAAAAATCGAAAACCAGACTGCAAAAAAGACAATTTTTAAAATGCACTAAAAGATCGAAATAAGATTGAGAATAGACTCGCTAACTAAACAGATAAATAAAATTATCATTGCTGTCGGGGGCCCTCAAAGTGTTCCACAAAACGGTCCCCCGACAGCAATGATATTTTATTATTATTATTTATTATAAATTATTTATTTTAGGGAGTTAAGCAGGTAACCAACTGACGGCCGCCATGGCCCACGCATGCACAATGGTCCACATGAAGAACTAAGTGCGGAAGTGAAACCCTCTAACATAGAACATAGATTTAGGTCAGGTAATCTAATAATAATAATTATTTATTTATTTTCTCATCACAAATGTTGGTTTGGACAAAAATAGATGTAGGTCGGGTAATCTAATAATAATTATTATTTATTTTCTCATCACAAATGTTGGTTTGGACAGAAAATCTAAAAAATAGGGTTAACATTTGTGAGAGACTGGTGCCCGAAAAATGCATACAATATCTGTGTTACGGGTCACCCTCCCCCTTTGAGTATTATAAATACTCAAAGCCCTCCCCCAAAGCCTCCCCCAATATACTCTCTTTGCCATAGAGTATGTATTAGCTTTTCCTAGAGGTATTTGCAGTCTTTGGTCTTTGCCTCTACCTTAGAATAATAAAAAGGCAAGGCCTCTACAACTCTACAACGCCAATGGCAGAATCGGCAATTGTCGCCAAATGGCTGTCGGCGCCAAAAATGTACTCTGTCTGTAGCTGTAGCCTCTTGAGTATAATTATATGTTCGTGAGCTGTAGCCCCTCCGTTAGGAGTATATGTGTTCTGTGAGCTGTAGTGTGTACTTGTCTGTGGTCGGCGCGCGTCAGTCGATCGATGTTGACTTTCTATTTCACATTTCCAGTTTTCTCCTGTGGTTTTCTCTCAGTTGGACTTGGACGAGAAATCAATAACGCGGTCTGTGATAGATAAATGTAAAAAGTAGCATAATATGTAAAGCATTAAGATATGTGAACTGTCTGAAGTTTTTGTTTTAAACGTTAATCAACAAAATGCATCGCCGTGGCGGGAAACGTATTCGGATGGATGATCCTCCACCGGAATACGTGAATCCAATGACCCCAGCGACTCCCATGACTGATTACGGTGGACAGTCGATCCATGAACCTGAGACTCCTAACGTGAATTATTCGGGGTTCAACGTCGGCGCGGTAGTTAATTCCACTGCTACTGAACCTAGAGAACTGCTACCTAGAGAAGAAGCTGAGGAATCGCATCATGAAGAAGAGGAGCCGAGGTCTCCATCTCCAACGCCCACGAAGCGGGTGACTCGTAGTCGCGGCCGAAGGGGTGATAGTGGCTTCGTGGGGCGCCTGGCGGAGTCTCCGCCTCCGCCTCCTCTGCGCCGACGGGGCCGTGGCGGGCGCGGCCGCGGCAGGGGCCGTGGCACCGCCCCGCCGCCAACGTACTCACCGCCGCCAGTCCTGCTGCCTGGTGATGATGAGAACAGCCTTTACAACATACTTAGATTCAATAAGACAGCTATAAACGTAAGTATCGATTTTCATTTAATTGATTAAATTTGATTTGATTTTTAAAGCTTAAATATCAGAAAGATTATTACAAGTTAACAAAAAGATCATATTCAAATGTAAACTAACATATTCCAAGCAATATTAAATAGGCTAAATCACCCCTTACATACAACATGTTTGATTGTCAGTTTGACTACTAATTTAATAGATACATACAAGACTGTACTGTTATGTAGGCTGTGCAGACCCACATTTTTAGGGTTCCATACCCAAAGGGTAAAACGGGAACCCTATTACTAAGGCTCCGCTGTCCGTCCGTCTGTCTGTCTGTCTGTCCCAGGCTGTATCTCATGAACCGTGATAGACAGTTGAAATTTTCACAGATGATGTATTTCTGTTGCCGCTATAACACCAAATACTAAAAAACAGAATAGAATAAATATTTGAGGGGCTCTCATACAACAAATGTGAATTTTTTGCTGTTTTTATTGATAATGGTACTACGGAACCCTTCGTGCGCGAGTCCGACTCGCACTAGGCAGTTTTAATAAGTTACTCAGGCCCCCCATTTTTTTATTATTTTGAAATTATCAAATTGTTACATTATTATAAAGTATTGTAGAATAATTGTTAAAACAAAAGAAAAACATATGTTTAGGATTAAATAAATAATTGTAATACAGTAAAAATTAGTGGTTAGGGGACAGCAATCACGTTGGACAGGTGGTAAGTGAACTAATGTTTATCCACCAGGAAATGGTGATGAGGTACTTTGTACTTGTTGTAAGTCCTGGCATTTATGTTAATCGGGGTAATAAGTTACTCTGGTCTCACACAATGGTAAAAGTAGAATAACTTTTACCATTGCATGAGACCAGAGTATTATGATGACGTGGATTATCGAAGAAGTAGAATTTTTGGGATACTTTCAGAATGAAATCCTTTACAGGTGGAAACTTGGATGTCATTATCTATACATATAATAAAACAGTAACGAAAAAAAAACTGTACATTGAGAATTTTCGAAAAAAAATAGTGGCTTTTGTTAGAAAAACGTAACTGATGACAAAAAGTGACTTTTTAGAATTTTTGTCTGTGTGTATGGTACGGCTTCACGCCAAAACTACTGGATAAATTGAATTGAAATTCAGCAAAAATGTTCTTTGTAAACCAAGGAAGGCTTTAGGCTACATATTATCACGCCGTATGTTAGCCGGAGGTAAGCAATATTGGTTTTAAAAGGTTTTTGTTCGTAATTGAATGCACAAAATGACGTTATTTAAAAAAATTACTCTCGGAACATAATAATCACGCTATTTTTATAAAGGAGCGGGGCAGTAATATTATAAATTGCAAGGGAACAGGGAGCCTAAAAAGGATGCTTTGGCAGAATCATGCGTGCAATTCATACAGCCCGCAATTCATCTGTTTGACAGCTGCTATTTGACATTAGACTTCACTATAATAATTCTTAATTTGTGGACCATTTTACGAAACTCCTTACACAACTGTCAAACAGATGAATTGCGGGTTATGAATTGTACGCAGATCATATTATGATGCTGCGAAAGCGTCCATTTTAGGCCCCCAGCTATTCAACAATATGTCAACGGGGAATTTAGCGGTAAGGTCAGGCGACTGTTTACTGCACTAAATGGTGCGAGTTCAAATCCCATTATATTGTTTAAAAAAATCTTATAATTCTTTTTTTGCGTTTTTTATGTGCATTAGGAACAATACTGTTATGAAATCTGAGAACTTTACATGTCCTATCTAATTGTATGGAGAGTTTCACACCAATATTACTAAACAGATTGATTGGTGGTACAACAAGCTACACTATCATGAAGTCAAGTCAAACTTTTGGTTCTAAGTTACATCTTAGGTACCAAGCACATTTGTTGTAGGTAATTGATTATGTAATTCTTAGTTTGGTCCTTGCTTCTGTTACCATATTATTTTTTAAATGCAAAAATAATGTAGTTGTCTGTTAAATTAACGACAATTTAGTTTTATTCATAATTTAATTTGGGTAAATACTAAGTAGTTTCCGTTTTCTAACTAGATGGCGTTGGCGTCGAGTTAGATCGCGCTATGGTTTCGTTCCCAAAGTGATGTTATAGGTGCCGATGTGCCGCTCTCATCATAGATTATACACTTATATATAAAGCTCTTATCCTATAGAAACGGGGGTTACCTTTGTTGTCTGTATTGGTCGGTGTCTAATTTTCCTGCGAACAAATTTTTCTACTTACTAGCATTTCTTACGTACTTATTCGATTACTTTTCATTGATTTGAATATCGTTAGTATCGGATTATGAAGGCATTTTAGCTATGCCTTTTTTAGAAAAATATCAAATCTGTCTCGAAACTCAAGGGTTTCTAAGATGCGCAGGTTAGTTCGATCTCTCAAAACCGACGCAGAGCGTGAACAACGGCTAGGTGCTAACCGTGAGCGTAATGCACTAAGTTTGTCCGCAGAAACTAGCACGCAGCGCCAATTACGATTAGAATTTAAACGAGTTCGCACTACTGCTTCTCGATCTCAGGAAAGTGTGAAACAACGAGAAATGCGTTTAGCTATCGACCGGGATCGTCATTCTTTGTCTCGCGCATCCGAAACGGTTACACAGAGGGATCAGAGGTTGAGTCTTCAGCTTTTCCGCACTGAGACTGCTCGGTCGCTCGAGAACAGTCAGGAGCGCGATACACGCCAAGCAAGCGAACGCGAGCGCCACGCAGTATCTCGCGCTTCGGAGACTTACACGCAGAGAGACTCGCGTTTAAGCTCCCAGCGTATTCGCACTGCCACATCTCGATCACTTGAGAATCCTGAAGAGCATGAGACAGACGAGCAGCGCGAGCAAAGCAACGCACTTGCTCGGCAAAGATATCACGACATGCGTGTTGAGATTGCGACATGCTGTTCATTCCACGTAAGAACATGAGCGGATTCAGGAAATTCGGGCAAGTCAGTCAGTCGAACATCGTGTGGCCCAAATTGATCTAGACCGTATACGTCGCAATTCATCCTCATCTGATACTGAGTCTTTGGTTTATGATCCTGAAGAGCAACCGTGGTTCAATAAAGAAAGGAGCGCGTTTTCCTATAACCCATTTATTAATTACATCGAACACGGAGACAATGGCACCATGTCTGAGGTGTGTGCACACTGTCACGCGCGTAAGTGGAAGGGAGAGACCAAGGGAATGTGTTGTGCGTCTGGAAAGGTACGACTAAACTCTATGCAAGAGCTACCGGAGATCTTCTTTTGAATGGCGAACATCCCAAGTCCAGCCACATCCTAAGCAATATTCGAGCCTACAACAGTGCTTTCCAGATGACTTCATTTGGAGCTCATCATGTCACTGAATCTGGATTCATGCCGACTTTTAAAATTCAGGGGCAAGTCTACCATCGGATAGGTTTCCCTGCTTCCCACCGAAATGCCGAAATTTTTACAAATATATTTCATTGCAGATTTTGCTGAACAGGCTAATGTCCGATGCCGACACATTCCTAATTTAGACTTGAACCTTATATGGGGATTACAAAACAGTCTGCACAGTGTCAACCCATACGTTACCGATTTCAAAACCGCTCTGGAATCGATGCCTGAACACGAGCGCGATAATTTTAAATTCGTTATTAGCGCAGACAAAAGACTGACCGCAGCCCATCCAGGACGATATAGCGCACCAACGTCAAACGAGGTAGCCGTCCTCTTGGTTGACCAGGAATGCGACAAAAGGGACATTGTTTTACGCACACGTGATGATCGCCTACAGCGTATCAGCGAGACACATCGCGCCATCGCGACAAAACATTAGGGGATACTGTACGGTATCATAAGATCACCAGATCATAAGATACCGTACAGTATCCCCTAATGTTTTGTCGCGGAGAGGATGGCTACCACTTTGCCGTATACAATGTAGACCCGCAGACAGGTGCCCCAAATTATAACAAAAAGACTTCCGCCCTCCAGTTTTACAGTTACATGATTCAGCTCCTAACATTCATCGACAACTCCATTATTACCGTGCACTCTTTAGTCAATTTCTGGTAGATGAGTATGCCAAAATTGAAACGGAGCGGTTGGTGTTTTTTTTTATTTTTTTTTATTAATTAGAACGAATCAACGGAAACTGAGGGCGGAAAACTTCGTGTACAGCTATAGTTTATAAATATTTTTTTTAAAGTTATTTGCAATATTATTGTTAATTCAGTGTACCCTTGGGATCCACTGCGGAATTACGGGAAGAAAAGTTTTTTGTTGTATAGGTATTAAGTCTGGGCAACATATAGGCTATAATAAAATTTATTTTGGAAAATGGAACACCTGATGCAGAACCGGAACAGACCAGCTAAAGTACAAGAGATATAAAAATGGTGAAGAACATTTTCTGCTGTGAGAATAAATTTGAAGACCTGGAACACCTGTTGTGGAACTCCAAAGCCCAGCGACACTATACACTACTATTACTACTACACTACTATTTACTTGTTTTTTAATTTTTTAATTTCACCTGCTGTACTTATATTATATTGTGTGCCTTTAGTCTGTGCTAAATAAATGTATTTTCTTTCTTTCTTTCTATAACATACATATATAGGAATGACGTCTTAGCAAAAGTTGTTTAGTCTGATGGGCATTTCCTGTTGACTTACAAAAATGAAAGATCTGGAACGTCTCGCGCATCACGCTGTTTTGCCGTCCCCGAGCTCTTAGAATTCGATATCAGACGTTCCAGTACCTCTACCATGAGTTAACACAGCCAAAACTCGCTAGCGTCTCCGTAAATCCTATGTATGAAATATTGTACAGCGCCCCTTGCGGTCACAGAAAGAATTAAAATACGTACCATGAGCACTATAGATTTCGATAGGTAAGAAACCTAACGTAATCTATTCGATAGTCACTAACGTTTTTCAGCTGTTACCATACAAAACGGCACCATGAGTCACTAATTCGACAGACGCTATCGAAAAATACGCTTGCGATAGTAGTTACGTAGCTCACTAGCATTTTGAGGTGTGTTTGTTTACATTCAAATTATACACGTTTTGAGTCTATTCAAGTCAAAATAATGGCGGGAAGAGCTTATTTAGCATGAAATATGTTAGTGGCCAACTTTATAGACTCTCTAGAGAAGCATTTGAAGATTTGTGCTTATTATTGAATAATGTTACGGACTTGAAGTGAACAAAAGAGTGGCATTAGAACTATAACAATAATTTTCATTTCTCTAAACACTACTTATTCTATTTTTGTAAACTTATTTTAATAGTCAAAAACGCTGCGGACCACACAAAGTCAGCAAAATTCCAAATTTAATTGACGACATGAAATATTATAAGGATTAAAAATTCAACAACTACTAAATGCCATAGGTACCTAGTCCATGAACCGACAACTTACTCGCAACAATGTTTACTGTAATACGAGCTTATGAGCCGTTCTCTCTTCATATTAATGAGAAAGAAAGAAACAAAACAAAAGGAGTGAAGTTAGCTATACGACACGATCTATAGAGCTTACCTTATCGCCTGCGTTAGACTCCGTAAAACTCATGGTGCAAGCGTTGTAGAAATCTATTTCACCCACGTTAATACGCTAGCGAGTTTAACGATAGCGAGTAATTTTTCGATACAACTCATGGTAGACGTACAGATCTTCGATTTTGACGACCCCGTTGTCGCTGGCATAAGCAACAGGATCCGCGTACAAAGTCGCGGGCAGAAGCTAGTTATATATATGTATAGGTACTCCATTTGAAATAAGATTAGACATTTAAATAAACTTGTTTACAGTCCGTTCAACCGATTTTGACTTCTATGCCGTAAGCATAAGGATGGCATTAAAAGCAAAAACGTGGTTACAATACCAACTGTTTGTTACAGCTGTCATTGGTCATGCCACCAACGCAATAGAAGTCAAAATCGATTGAACCGACGCACGGTAAAAAAGATTTATTTAAATGTCTAATCTTATTTCAAACGGAGTATAGTTGTGTAAGGTTTGTGTAGAGAGGAGTGTTGAATGCTATTTTGAATGCTTTGATCTGAACGACCTGTAGTTTTTTTGTAGTTAGTGTCACTAATACTACTCCAGACAGGATGTGTATGTGTTGAAACGCCACAAGTCCATCACTATTTATGTAGGATGTCGGAACATCCTTACTTGTCAAACTTTACTTGACACTTCCTTTTCATTCCGGCAGCCATCAATCTCTCTCTGTGTGTTTTCCGTTCGCTTGCTAGCATTGTACTATTAATAATATAAATTACCTTGTTCTTGTTTAATATCTGTAATAACTGTTAAAAGGAATATTATATCAACTGTGTTTTATAACTCACTAGCTTTCGCCCTCGTGGATGTCGAAAAAAAAACAGCTTCTCTATCAGCAGTATTCCCCCAAAACATTATACCATAATTATCTTAGTTGGAACCAACGTAAGCGTGGTAAGCAGATAGGAGTGCAGTTTGATTTACAACTTTACGGAGGATAATAATATAGATAGCATATAAATACCAACTTCGTTTTGTACATACTTGTTCAATAAACGTGTCCTCCATTTAATTTGTTTATTTTTTCTACTGTTTTTGTTCTTAAATAATAATTGATGTATACCAACTTTTGAGTTATTCAAGGTACGCAGTAAAATTCTCCCGAAAACTTATTTACCCGATTATTTCTTATTTATTATTTTATAAGCAAATTATTTACCGTAAACCAATCTTGGACCTGAAGAATAGAATTATTCACGTCGTCAAGGTTTTGTTACCGTCGGTCTATTTTAAAGATCAATGACGTGTCATCCTGATGGCACGGTTGGCGCAGTGGTTAGGCGATTGACTGCTGTGCTGCGTGTCGCGGGTTCGATTCCCGCACGGAACAAATATTTGTATGACCTGCAAGTAGTTGTTCCGGGTCTGGGTGTTTGTGTATGTGAGTTTAAATTTTTGTAAACGCACCCAATACAGGAGTAGTGTGGGGGCAAAGTTTAAAAAAAAAATCCGCAAACATCTCTGGTTGATTTTGAAGTAATTGGGGTAAATCGTTAATGTAAACTAAAAAGAGGAATGGACCCAATATCGAACCTTGAAGAACGCCCATTGCTTTTTCAGACCCCAAAGAGTTCACGCCGTTTACGTGAACTCTAACCTTTCTATTTTTCAGGTATGATCTAAGTAAATCAAGAGCTGTATTCCTAATCCCATAGTGTTCTAGTTTCAGCAGAAGTGTCTCATGGTTAACGCAATCGAAAGCCTTTGAGAGATCACAAAAAATTCCAATGGCATCTTGGGCTTTCTCCCAGGCGTTAGAAATGTTCTTTATTAGGGTGACACCGGCGTCAGTGGTACAACGACCTTTAGTGAAACCGTACTGTTGTTCATGAAAGATGGATTTTTTATTGAAGTGACGTAACATTTGATTGAGCATCAACTTTTCAAACACCTTACTGAGAACTGGCAGACATGCCCCATAGATCTTCTGTTGATTTAACTTTAAGATCTTTAAAAGTTCTTATAACAGCCTGAGGGTTTGTATGCTGAAACCTTAACTCCAAGGGGCATAACTTTACATTCTTTCTAAGTAAGGCAGCAGAAAGCGCGGGTGAGGAACTTAAAGTTTCGGTAGTTTTAAGGGGAATATTAGCAAAAAAGTTTTCAAATTCCTGAGCTATTTCTACCTCTGAAGTGGTGGGCCCATGTGCAGTCTCTAAATTAAATTCAGTATTACGCTGTTTTTCCTACCTAATTCATTATTTATTATTTGCCAGGTAGTTTTTATTTTATCATCTCTAATATAAAGAGGTTTAGCTATTGTGCACACACTTAAAAGTTTTAGAATATTTTGCAACATATTGATGAAACCTTGTATTAATCATATGTTGCTTTAGGCCATAAAGTTCAAAAAGATTTTCCCTGCTTTTACGAATACCTGGAGTCGCCCAATCACTAAATACGAACTTTGAGTAAATACTTTTAGTCTTCAGTGGTAAAGTGTCATTAAATTACGTGTTTAATAGTAAAAAGAACTTTGCGTAGAACTCATGGGTCACAAATATTATTAAATTAACTTAGAATTTATTAGATTAACTAATTAATAAAAATTAATCTATCACCGGATGCAGTTGGGCATTTGCAATTTTATGGTATACTTATAATTATAACTGTTAACGAAGGTATAAACTGGAATAAAAAAGGCTTTCAAAATAATTCAGTTGTCTTTGAAGAATTTTTTGAAGTATTAAATTATGTTTTGAGTTCCATCACCTTATGCACAAAAGACTTGAAAATATCATACTGTTTTTGTTTTGGAAAAAAAAAATACGGTTTAAGAGATACACTGCTTTAAAAACCACATTTTTGACCATTTTTAGAAAAAAAAACCAGTCAAGAGCGAGTCAGACGCGCGTACCGAGGGTTTCGTACGATATATGATAATGATGATTTCTGAAAAACTGTGCTATTTAGAGACATCGTTTTATTTTTGTTGTAATCTTTACATAAACTTCTATCACATAGAATAATTTCAGATTTTTATCTATGCAAACTTCGGAGATAAGGGGTGGAGGGACGGTATTTTTTTAAATTTTTCGTCAAAAGTCTGAAACTATGCTGCCTAAAAAAGAAAAAAAAATGAGAATGTGCAACTAGTGTCCTTTCATACGATACCCCGCATGCCCTAGTAGCCACACTTCAAACATTTAAGACCCCCTTTCAGTCCCTTTTGCAAAAAAGAAATATTTTTTTTAATTTCTTTCTTGTTTGCAAAATAGTTGGGCAAACGTCATCTAAAACTATTCTAAATATCAAATTGATAGCATTAGCAGTTCTTGAGATATCCAGGTGTGACAGACAGACAAACTTTATCTCACTATATGGGTTCCTTTTTACCATTTTGAAACGGAACCCTAAAAGCAAAAAATGACACACTTTATAATTTACTTAGGTTTTGTATTCGTGCCAAGTTTCAGGTTTATTTACTCAAGGAATAAGATTTATCCCCCTTTTTCACCCCTTAAAGGTCGAATTTCAAAAAATCCCTTCTTAGCGGATGCATAGTTTCCAACCACAAGCCGAAATATTAGTGATTTTAACTTAAAAAGAACTCATCAAAAAGAAAAAAATCCCCCTTTTCACCCCTTAGGGGTTGAAATTCGAACAACACCGTTGCGTTAGCTTCCAACCATAAGCCTAGATAATAAATTTAGTGATTTTACTTCGAAAAAGACTACATACACAACATCATCCCCCTTTTTAACCCTTCAGGGGTAGAATTATCAAAAACGCTGAAACACCTATAAATTAATTTTCAATCATCAGCCTATACACCAAATTTGAAGATCCTAACTTCAAAACTGACGGACTTTCATATAAAATTCCATCCCCTATTTCACCCTCTTAGGGGTGGAATTTCGAAAAACCCTTTCTTAGTGGATACCTACTCTTTACAACGAACACACCCTCCAAATTTCATGTCTCTAGGACCAGCGGTTTAGGCTGTGCGTTGATATATCAGTCAGTCAGTCAGGACTTTGAATTTTACATACACACATCAACAGAATCTAGGGATATTTTATATTTCATCAAATATCTAAAGAATTCTCATTCTAAGAAGAATTTTCTAATATAGTAAATAGGAGAATTATAGGTTATTTTAAGGTCTTTAATAAAATAAAAAAACATTTCATGATTTTTATGTTTTTTAATTTTAAAAAATCATTTTTTTAATCGACTAGAAAATTAGTATGATAAAAAAAATCATTTCTTCTTATAATACTATTAATTTTAATTAAAATTGAAAAAATCTTATAAAATCTAATTATTAATAAGCAGTGTTGCCACCTCTTACATTAATTACGCATCGATATCGATTGTTCATACATAAAATTAAATTGTCAATGTCTTGCTGCGGTATGAGGTCCCATGTTCTTTGCAAGTGTTCGTAAAGTTGTTGTTCCGTCGTCAAATTTGGCGGGAAATCTCTCAAAGCTTTTCGTTGTAACATGTCTCAAGCATGCTCGATAGGATTTACGTCGGGCGACTGTGCAGGACAATCCAAAACTTGAATATCGTGGTCTCGGAGAGTGGCCGACACCAGCCGCGCCGTAGGAGCATTATCGTACATGAGTAGAAATGCCTGGCACATTTGGATTCTGTGTGGGACAATAACAGGCTCTACTACCTCCTCGTAGTATTTTTGTGCAGTCATGCTGCCTTGGATCCAAACGCGCTGGGTTCGTCCGCTAAGACGAATTTCTGGCCACACCATTATTGTTCCGCCTCGGTATGAGTGGACCTCCTGAGGGTGCCGTATACGCCTAACTCTCCCTGGAGTTCTCCAAATGCATGTTCTTCGTGAAACCGGATGAAACCCAAACCGGGACTCATCGGTGAACAGCACCAAAGACCATTGTTCGTCACTCCATGGTAAATGCTTCCGAGCCCACGAAAGCCGCTGGCCGCGATTGCCACGTTGCAATGCTGGAACACGTAGCGGTCTTCGAGCATGACGACCAACTTCATGTTACCTCCTTCGCACGGTTTGGTCGCTTACCAGCAGCGGGTGATGCTCCTGGAGCCTTTGTACTAGTTGCATCGCTGTGATATTGGGTTGTCTTCTGGCGGTCATTTAGAGAAATTGAACCTGTCTCTGCGTAGAAACACGATATCTACCCGTGTGCCGTTCAGCCACATCCCCAGTACTGCGATAACGTGACCACAACCTTGATATCACGTTTTGGCTGATGTGTAGGGCCTCAGCAACGACGCGTTGAATAGCACCATTTTCTAACATGCCCACGGCTCGTAACATTTCATCTCGACTCAAATGACGATGTAACATGACTCTTAAAACTCACACGGCACGTTAAATTAAAAAAGAAAAACGATCTAATCCCTTTTAATTAATTAATATCAATAAAACAATTTTAATTTTCCATAACGTAACGAATTACTAACAATTTTGCCGCCGTATTTTTTTTATTTTTATTTACATTTTTAAATTTTGAAAATAGAATAAAAGAGGTTTAAATCTGTATATAAACTTTTTCTGGAAACTAAAAAGATTTTAAACTATACGTTCATAAATATTTTTTTATTAAGGTACCCCTAGATTCTATTGATGTGTGTATACAGTGTGAGTCTTCATAATGTGCACATATCGAAAAGAGTGAAACTAAGCTTAATTTTATCGACGGAAAAAAAATAAAAAAAATATTAAACAATTTTTTTTTTACAAAAAAGGGTCTCTACCTGCTAAAGTAAAGTACGTAGTCGAGTGCAAGGCCTTTCTTTAACAGTTGATAGGAAACGTTGTGATTGAGTTATAAACATGGTATTTATACTTTTGGAAAGCTGATACGATGGAAAATAATTTAAAGTAATAAAAAAGGGTAGGTAATCAGGACTTTTACTGAGAAATTTTACAATTATTATAAAAAATTATGAAAAAATATCAGATGTTTGTTATAAAATCACCCTAATACTCAATTGAGGGCGAGTTTTTCGTTAGTTTTTATTTTATGAAGACGCCCTATTATTTCCAGTCATTACTGAGTTTGTTTCATCGTGACAGATCGTTTAGTTTAAAAGTTATACCGATTTGTTTACACAGGGGTCACAGCAGCGAACAAAATTAAAAAAATGCTATAAAAATTAAATTAAATTTTTAGATTTTTTTAAACTATTTTTTCCGTCGATAAAATTAAGCTAAGTTTCCCTCATTTCGATATGTGCACATTATGAAGACTCACACTGTATAGAAGATACGAGTAGATTAGTCTTTCATTGTGATCAGTTGATCACCCACCGAATCAAACCTTGTATACAACAGTATGTCATACAAGGACGAACCAGTGTGGAATAAATGCATAATTTGGTTTGAGGACTCAAATTAGATTTACGAATATACATTGGTTTTAAGCTGTTAAGTTAATCAGCTAACTTTATCGCCCAAAGTTGTTCCCAAATAATAAACTGATTTCCATTCTGATTTTTTCATTGGCCTATTTCTATGATTGTAATGTTTGCAACCATTTTAGTCGAATGCCACCTACGATACGGCGTTATGTTTTGGGGCAACTCCACCGAAAGAGAAACTGCATTCAAAGCACAGAAAAGATGCATACGGTCCGTTTAAAACCTGAAAACTACTGTTAGCTGCGTGCCATATTTTAAACATAATAACATATTAACTTTAACATATATTATATTTTGGAAATGGCAGTGTTTGTAAAGTTGAACCCTGATCGTTTTGACCGCATAGCTGACGTATTTCCACGAAATAGGCGTGATAATAGTAGGCTATGTCTCCCTAGTGCGAGAACGACTTTAATGCGCAGGAGTGTCTGCTACATGGCGCCAGTCATTTATAATAAACTACAGAGGAGTTGGAAAGAATTAAACTTGACTTTATTTAAAAAAAGCTTCGAAATTTTTTAGAAGACAAAACGTATTATAGTTTGACGGATTTTTTTATGGAGAAGGGAATATCTTGATTACCTACTTACTTTTTATAAAGTTTACAAATTGGAAAAATATAGACATAAAGACATTTAATTTTTATTAAACTTAATTTTCATTTTGACTGCAGAAGAATTGTGTATAAATAACTATTGAAGTACTTCATAATTCAATCATAATTAAATTATAATAATTGTCATTGTATTACATAACTTTATTATTATGTAGACACTTGCCATCTCTATTGTATTTTTAGGGTTCCGTACCCAAAGGGTAAAACGGGAACCCTATTACTACGGCTCCGCCGTCTGTCTGTCTGTCTGTCTGTCCGTCTGTCACCAGGCTGAATCTCATGAGCCGTGAAATTAAACCCACCCCCCACCAGTTGAAATTTTCACAGATGATGTATTTCTGTTGCAGTATAACAACAAATACTCGTACTAAAAAACCATGAAATAAATATTCAAGGGGGCTCCCATACAACAAACGTGATTTTTAGGATTTCGTACCCAAAGGGTAAAACGGGAACACTATTACTAAGGCTCCGCCGTCTGTCTGTCTGTTCCCACTCGCACTTGGCCGGTTTTTAGTATTTGTTGTTATAGCGGCAACAGAAATACATCATCTGTGAAAATTTCAACTGTCTAACTATTACGGTTCATGAGATATAGCCTGGTGATAGACGGACAGACAGGCAGACGGCGGAGCCTTAGTAATAGGGTTCCCGTTTTACCCTTTGGGTACGGAACCCTAAAAACAGAATAAAATAAATATTTAAGGGGGCTCCCATACAACAAACGTGATTTTTTTGCTCGTCTTTGCTCTATATCGATAATGGCAACAGGTAGACGCTTGAAATATTCACAGAATATTTAGTTGTTTATTCACTTTAAAAATAAATAATTCAATTAAAATAAAACAATTATTAAAGGGGGGCTCCCATACAAAAAACGTGTTTTTTTTTGCCATTTTTATAGATAATGGTACGGAACCCTTCGTGCGCGAGTCCGACTCGCACTTGGCCAGTTTTTTTTGTACTTTTGCATGTCTTCTGGCTAAATATCTGTTAATTATATTTTTTATGTCACCGTGTTTTTGTACCCATATTTGCGAAATAAATATCTTATCTTATTTGTTTCACCAATCAGCAAGTAGTGGATATGTGGATTGAAGAGTACAAGACCAACCGAGAAGCAGCGCTAGTGCAACTGATGCAGTTCTTCATCAACGCCTCCGGGTGCCGCGGGAAGGTCACTCCCGACATGGCACAGATGGACCACACGCTTATCATCAAGAAAATGACACAGGAATTTGATGAGGTAATTAAACATTGTGCAGTTGCCAGCACATCAAGTTACCCCACTTTGACCTTGAGCGCGTTATGAGCAACTACAGCGTGAATCATGAGAAAGAGATAAATAGCTTTTTGTCACTTCTTACTTGTAATGTTTCATGCTGATGTGCGTAAGTGAGGGTGTGTGCTTATGCGCGTCGTGGTGTAGAATAAGATACTATCCGAAAAGAAATAGCGTAGCTGGTTGAATACTTGAAACGAACCGATATAAGGGCATGGTAATAAAAACAGGCGCCCCGCGCAATGCCTTAAATTCCGATGAAAGCTTTGAATCAATTCAATTTATCAGAAAACCACATAGGATAGGTTCCTACGGGAACACGTGTGAACCCGCAGGAAAAATATCAAAATAAAATGCGGAATGACAATCTTAATCTTTTTATTTTTAAACATTAATATTGATATAGTTGAAAATACTCTAAATTGAAATATACGTACAACGTAATTTATAAAACTAAACTATACAACAGATTAAAATCAAGTAGATTATATTTATTTATTACAAGCTTTTTAGGGTTCCGTACTCAAAGGATAAAACGGGAACCCTATTTCTAAGGCTCCGCCGTCTGTCTGTCTGTCCGTCCGTCCGTTCGTCCGTCCGTCTGTCACCAGGCTGTATCTCATGAACCGTGATAGTTAGACAGTTGAAATTTTCACAGATGATATATTTCTGTTGCCGCTATATCAACAAATATTAAAAACAGAATAAAATAAATATTCAAGGTGGCTTCCATACAACAAACGTGACTTTTTTTGCTCGTTTTTGCTCGATATTAATAACAGGTAAACGCTTTAAATATTCATAGAATCTTTAGTTATGTGGGATCGGGTGGTGATGTAAAATAGTTGTTAGGTTTCAAACTGGTGTATTTTTAAGGCAAACACAATAAAACTTAGAAAACATAAAATAACGCGTCTGTCTTTCGTTCTTCGTAACTTGCACTCTCGCCATCTTCCTTTTTTCTTTCCCCTCTCTCTTACACCCTTATACACCTTTCACTCGTATCTCTACATAACATACATATTCCCTTCTACTCATAAACTCACTCCAGTTATATACATATATTCACTTTAAAAATAAATAAATTAATAATAAAATATAATAATAATAAGTAAGTCGGTCGACTATTACTCGTTAACTTGTAAAGCCTACTTAGCTGTGATAGTTTCTTTTTGTTGTTTTTAATTTCGTTATATGTACTACTGCCATGAATTTTTTTACCTGTACAAAAACAACCATTTAGCTGGCGACACACACACACACGCACTTGACTCTAACAAAAATTTGCACTTTAAACCTTAATATTACGCAAACGGATCCCTGATCGAAAAATGGTCTTCACAGACCCTCAATGTTTTTGAATGGCCTATAAAACGATACCCTACGTCATGGGATAGAGGAGAAAAAAAAAATATCATCCCCAGTTTACGTGTCAGAGAGGTACCCTAAAAAAGAAAAATATTTTAAGATTTTTTTTTTACTACTTTGTCGGCGTATACCCATGCCAAATTACAGCTTTCTAGTACTAAGAGTCTCTGAGCTAAGCTGGGGACCGACAGACAGACATGGCGAAAGAGCCTTATCGCTGCAATGTTTCAACAGACAAAAAGAAACTGCGTAATTGCGTAGAAATTAGCTTTTAAATCCAATCACTATCCACTTAAAAAAAAAAAAAACCAATGGCTCTTGGAACAGCGTGCAGCGTTAAAAACTTACAATATCGGGAACTCATTATGAAAGAACACAACGAAGCTTTCTGTTTACTTATTTAGAAAATTCTATAGAAAAACACCATGGACACATTTATTCAATATTAGCCTTTAAAAATATTACTCACCGAGGATAAACGAGGTGACGAGTGACGTTCGTTTAATTTCGATAAGAGTCAGGAAAACTCGGGAGCGGTGGCGGACGCGCAGGGGCGTGGAGGTGTGGTCTTTTCCTAGTGAGACATGATTTATTGGGTCCAAATTATTAGTGTGTGTAACCATTGGGCAAATTCTGCAACGTTGAAAACTTTACCAATCATGCTAAGGATACTTTCTTCCTAACACTCCATACCGCAGCGTAGTTATAGATATGTGTAATTAGGTATGTAAAGTATTTTTCAGGTATGCTTTTTATATTTTTATTTTAATGATAAGAGTATTTGAAACACATAATTTCATCTTTTTGTTTTTACAAGCTGTAGTTATTTTTATATATTTTTTAAAAGTATTGTTTGTACTGACGTCACTAGAACTGAATAGCTTAGGATCTTTGCCACGTTTAACACTTATTTAAAACCAAAATTCAGTAAAGTCAAACGGTCAAATTTGACAATTAATTTGTTTACATTTCATACTTTAGCGATTTCCGTACTTTAGTTTAAAGATATGGCTTAATAAAATGAATGGATTCAAAGACTACTTCTGTGCTTCATACCGTCAAGTATAAGAAACACCACAACAAATAGCCGACACAAATTGATTGTTAGTAAAAGAAACCTTAAAAAGGAAATGGTGCGAGGAAGCAAATGTTGAGTACAAGTCTGGGCGGCGTCTGTTTTGTTGTGAAGATCATTTGAACGTAAGTTAAGTTTGCCTGAGGGGAAACATCGATGTGATTCGACTTGTACTGTCCGCCGCTGGTGAAAAACTACACTATTTACGTATTTATTTATCTGAATAGAATAGTATTAAGTGCTTCATGTAAATTTGACGTTGACATGACACTTGACACATAAAGAACAACTTAATTACTGAAAGGCACTGAAAGTTTCCAATTCAGGCTGCTTTGTGACGGCATTTAGAGGTCAAATAAAAGTCAAGTGATTTTAAGTATTTTTGTGAAAATAAATACGATCTTATAATTTAAGACCTATTAATAGAAAAATAAGTCTTAGAAGCTTAAAATCTCGAAATGGTTTTGGAATCGGCATAGGTTAATTTTTACTTTACATACCCAATTGTGTAAGGATTACGTTGACGTTCTGCCGATTGTACTATTTATTTCTTTTAACATATTCATCATCATTATCATTTCAGCCGAAAGACGTCCACTGCTGGACATAGGCCTCCCCCAAAGGGGGCGTTTGCCATAATCGCCACGCTTGGCAGGCGGGTTGGCGATCGCAGTATGGTGTTAAAATGCATAGATAACGCTGCTGCCCATTCTCTAGTAATTAGTCCCTTAGTCGCCTTTTACGACACCCACGGAAAGAAATGGGTTAGTGCTATTCTTTACGTCCGGCACTACACGGACGTTTTAACATATTAGTTGTTGAATATCACCATTACCTGGGACGTAAATATAATTGGCGAAATGTGGGTGTACTCGTATAGTACCCACTAAAATGTTTGTAGAACTCTGCCCAACCCTTCGGGGAAAGGTGTGTATTGATTATGACTTATGTTCTATGTTAGAAGGTTTGGTTTCCGCACTTAGTCCTTCATGTGGACCATTGTGCGTGGGCCATGGCGGCCGTCAGTGGTTTATTCCAACCAGCCCACCTCCCTCCAGAAGCTGATTAGGTCTCCTGGTCTGCATAGGACGTCTGTGAAAGATCTGGGTGACCCGAGGGTTTCTGTTCTGATCTGGGTGACGCCTGTGCAGTCAAAGAGCACATGCGCAACGGTTTCTTCAGCCTCCATGCAAGCCCTGCACAGAGGGCTGTCCGTTATACCTATTGTGTGGAAATGTTTGTTCAGTGAGCAGTGTCCCGTTATAGTCCCCGTCACCAGGCGCAGGCCGTTCCTGTCCAGGCGTAGCAAACGCCTGGTTAGCCTGCCATCTAAGGATGGCATGGCTTCCCTGGATTGTCTGCAGCCCGGTGCCGAGGTCCACCAGTTCTCCGCTAGTGTATGGGTGAACTCCTGTAGCCACCTACGTAGTTGGTTAAAGGGGATGGGTACGATAGGTTCGGGTCCACAGGCTGGCGCGCTGGATCCTCTCCTAGCCAGTTCGTCAGCTGCGTCGTTACCCAGCGATCCGCTGTGTCCGTTTATCCATTGCAGTGTCACTTTGTTACGGTTGCACACCGTCACCCGCTCCAGTGCATTGTGACATTCTAGTGTTAGTCTGGAGGTTATATATTTTTTCTCTAGGGATTGCAGCACTGAGGCACTGTCGGACAGTATACGTATACGGGTGTCCGTAACTTTCCTGGCTTCGATGGCGTAAGCTGCTTGTATAATGCCCACACATTCCGCCTGGTAGACGGTGTTGAACATTCCAAGCGGGCTGGATATATTTATGTTAAAATCGTGTGAGAAGACTCCGACTCCGGTTCCGGAGTTGGTCTTTGATCCGTCGGTGTATACTCTCATCTCTTTCGGGCCTGAGTGATCACACCGTTCCTCTGTAAGTATAACGTTGTAGTGCTTCTGAAAGAAGTGTAGTTTTGGGGCTTTGTCGCAGGGTGATGCCATCATCGGTTGTCTTTTGATTGCCTCCTCCTTTATGCGTGTGTGTTTGATTGTGCGTGTGGGTTCCCGATATGTGGAGCCTGAAGGCGGCCAGGGCTGCCTCCTCTCGCACGATGAGGTGTAGGGGTGGCAGTCCTAGCATTACTTGTAGTGCGGCAGTGGGTGCAGTCCTCATACTGCCAGTTATTGCTACACAAGCAAACCGCTGCAGTTTGTCGAGGTCTTTTTGGGCTGTACTCAGGTCCGTCCTGGGCCACCAGACCAGTGAGCCATATGTGATAATTGGTCGGATGACTGTGGTGTATAGCCAGTGGGTGACCTTGGGAGAGATGCCCCAATTCCTTCCAAGCAGTCTTTTGCACTGCCATAGGGATATGCTGGCTTTTGTGGTGATGTAGTTGGTGTGTTTTGCCCAGTTCAGCTGTTTGTCCAAATAGATGTCCAGGTATTTGGTCTCAGTTGAAAGGCTTAGGGTAGTTCCAAAGAGTCGTGGCAATTGTAGTGTCGCCAACTTCCTCTTTTTTGTGAAGAGAATCAATTCGGTTTTTGTCGGATTCACCGACAGTTGGTGTTTGTTGCACCAGTCCTCTACTATTTTCAAAGCTTGGCGCATTAGGTTAGATAATTTGTTCTCGTGGGGGCCATTTATTATTATGGTTATGTCGTCGGCGTAGCCTACGGTAAAATAACCTTTGTCATTGAGTGCTTTGATGAGGCTGTCTACAACCAGGTTCCACAGAAGCGGCGAGAGGACGCCCCCTTGTGGGCAACCCTTCGCCACAACGGCCCTTGTAGTGTCATTTACCGTGACTTGTACAGCTCTCATTTTGAGCATATTGGTGATCCAGCCGCTCAGGGTCGAGTCAATGTTATGTCTGTTTAGAGCCATGTTGATGCTGTTGAACATGGTTTTGTCAAAGGCGCCCTCGATGTCAATGAAGGCGGCCAGTGATGAGCATTTGTGGTCCACTGCGCATTCAATCTTAGAAACCACGCTGTGTAGCGCAGATTCTGTTGATTTGCCCGTGGAGTACGCATGCTGTTGTTTATGGAGTGGTTTTACCCGAAGAGGTCCGTCTCGAATATGTCTGTCACAGAGTTTCTCCAGGGTTTTTAGTAGGAAGGATGTAAGGCTGATAGGCCTAAAGGCCTTGGGTTGTGTGTAGTCGGTTTTGCCCGGTTTGGGTATGAAGATGACTTTCACTTCACGCCATGCTAGTGGTATGTGTCTGAGGGCTATGCACGCTCGATAGATCTCGACCAGCCACGGTGTCAGATAATCTATTCCCCACTGTAGCAGGGCTGGGAAGATGCCATCCAGCCCTGCGGACTTAAATGGCTTAAACGTGTTGATAGCCCACTTTATACGGTCTTCTGTTGCTATATTATGGGCTCTTGACCAGTCTTGATCCGTAGGGGTCCATTCTGGCACAACCTCCCATGTCCTGTCCTCTAAGAGTTTGCAGTCCGGGAAGTGAGTCTCAAGAAGGACCTTGCTGGTTTCATGGTCAGTTATTGTATAAGAGTTGTCGGGTTTTTTCAGCGCGCCAAGAGTTCGGTCCTGGTCAGTTGACAGGATCTTCCTTACCCTTGCGGCTTCATTATTTGTCTCAATGGATTCACAGAATTTCCGCCAAGCTGTCCTCCTGGCAGTCCTGATCTGTTTCCTGTACAGATATTGGGTTTCTTTGTATAGCTCCCAGTCCTCCGGGAGTCTGGTGTTCTTGGCTCTGTTGAATTGCTTACGAAGTGCATCTCTGAGTTTACTGAGTTCAGCGGTCCACCAGGGGTTTCTCTGTCTTGGTTTGTGGTGCCCTTAGTATGCAGCATGTATGGTAGGCTTCGGTTATGTATTCTGATAGCTTTGTGACAGTGTATTCTAATTGTACAGGATCTGTTAAGCTTGTTAGTGTTAGGTGCCTAGCTAGCAGTGAGGCTAGGAGCCGCTTATATCCCGGCACATTAGTACGCCGAGGATTTCGTCTCGGTATGGGTTTTTTAACGTTGGTTGTTAGTGTGAAGCGGATTCTTCTATGGTCTGAGCAAGAAGGCTCGTCCGACACGTGCCAGTTTGTGATAAAGTTTGTCGCGTTTTCTGTAGAGAGCGTTAGATCTATGATCGTGTCCTCGGGCTGTGACCCAAGTGGGTTCCGAGCCGCGGTTTACGATGTTAAGATTAGTTGAAAATAAATAGGTGGATAGTACCTCTCCTCTGGAGTTCGGTGCGTCGCTGCCCCAGAGCGGGTGGTGGGCGTTCGAGTCAGTGCAGATGATCAGGTGCAAGTTGGCGCGCTCGCAGTGCTGTACCAAGTCGACCATCTCTTTCGGCGGACAGTCGGCTTCCTCGCCTGGCATGTATACCGAGGCCAGTACAATATCTGGAGCGTCGCCTTCTGTTTGGAGCCTGATAGCTGTCAGATCTCTGGAACAGAATTGAGTAAGTGGGGCGATAGGGATTTCTTTGGGTATGTCAGCGCAGGTTCTTGGTTTGTCAGCCGCTTGGTTAGCCGTTGCAGCCTGGCTATGTTGGAGGTTGGTCTGGATGATGTTGAGGGACGGTGACGGTGGTGGAGTGGAGTTAGTCTGTGATGGATCCATCGGACAGTCTCTCCACCACCTCTTCTCTGTATTGGCCTTCGTGCTGTTCGCCCGGCGACGAAGCGAGCAGTTGCTCGTGCCAGCCAGGGGATGAGGGCGGTATGGTGTCACAGTCATCAGCCATTGCTGCTCTGGCCATGACCTCCTCAAGTTGGGCAATGTCCGTGTCCTTTGTCTGTGTCGGTTGTGTCGTTGTCGTGTCCGTGCTGTCAGTCTGAGTGTCAGGTGGTTATGACTTATGTTGTTGAATATGAATGCTGTGCCAGCTGCATTCAAACAATTTTGATTGCATCAAGCACTTCATTGCTTATTAATTTATTTAGAGTATTCGATATTCTAAAAGACTTACAGCAAAAAAAAAAACTGAATAAACAAAAACATACTCAATGGTAAGCCAATAAGTCTAGGTTGTTTGAAATAATTTGGAACTTGAGTCACACTAAAATACAGATCAATATGAATGTTCATGCCAACAGGAAAGTGGAGAATATCCACTCATCATGACGGGCCAGACTTGGAAAAAGTTTCGCTCCAACTTCTGTGAGTTTATCCAGACGCTGGTGAAGATGTGCCAGTACTCCATCATCTACGACCAGTACCTCATGGACAATATCATCTCTCTGCTCACCGGGCTGTCTGATTCTCAGGTCAGGGCCTTCAGACACACTGCTACACTAGCCGGTGAGTTAACTAATATACATCTTATAAAGGTGTGTCCAAACAGGTAGCAACACGCTTCGTTTGCTGGGCACATTTCTGCTGCGCTCTAGTTAGGACTAAACTGGCGCGGCAGTACTGCGTGGTACATCCGAGACACGCCGCGCACTTCACCTGGAACCAGAACTAAACTGGCGCGGCAGTACTGCGTGGTACATCCGAGACACGCCGCGCACTTCAGTTGAAATCAGAACTAAACTGGCGCGGCAGTACTGCGTGCTACATCCGAGACACGCCGCACACTTCAGTTGGAATCAGAACAAAACTGGCGCGGCAGTACTGCGTGGTACATCCGAGACACGCCGCGCACTTCAGTTGGAACCAGAACTAAACTGGCGCGGCAGTACTGCGTGGTACATCCGAGACACGCCGCGCACTTCACTTGGAACCAGAACTAAACTGGCGCGGCAGTACTGCGTGGTACATCCGAGACACGCCGCGCACTTCAGTTGAAATCAGAACTAAACTGACGCGGCAGTACTGCGTGCTACATCCGAGACACGCCGCACACTTCACTTGGAACCAGAACTAAACTAGCGCGGCACGCTTTTTTTTTTTTTTTGGGTGGGAAATTATCAAATAACTTCTCCCGCTCTGGGCGGCGCGGGAGGGCGTGTCAGACATTTACTGACTAAAACCCACCCGTATTTGCCTGTGTGCCAGGGCCACGATATCCCTTTCGGACAAACTCGCAACCCTGGCAGGCATTGGCCCTATCGGACCCCGTCAGTTGGTGCTGACAACTCTTTGAGGCGCGCGTAGTATACGACGCACCGTCGACCCGGGCTTGGTCCTTATCGGATGGTGAGCTACCCATCGCTCACCGTCCGCAGGCACGCGCCTACGGTGGCCGGAAATCGGCTTGCGACTCCCGATGCCCGGGGCGTCTCCTGCGGGGCGCGGCAGTACTGCGTGCTACATCCGAGACACGCCGCACACTTCAGTTGGAGTCAGAACTAAACTGGCGCGGCAGTACTGCGTGGTACATCCGAGACACGCCGCGCACTTCAGTTGAAATCAGAACTAAAATGAATGCAGTTGCGTGTGTCGTAGCTCTGCTTATTATTGGAAAATTGCGAAGACTAAAAAAATACCGGGCAAGTGCGTGATGGACCACGCACAATGAAGGGTTCCGTAGATGCAATGAATTTATCCCAAAAACATAAAAACTACCTTCTTACCTTAATTGAAAAAAAAAAATATAATTAATTCATTTTGGCATTTTACACAATTCTGGCAGTTTGTAAACAATAACAATGACCTGTGGCATGAGTACAGTAACTAGGTACAGGTTTACACTAATGTAAATAAACCACACCTTAAGTAATTAATATTACTTATTAAAAGATTAAAGCTAACTTGCAACCTAATTGCGTAACACAGTTTGAATCACAATCTTAATGGTTTGGAAGTATATTGCTAATCCATTGCTTCATAAGTTCGAAAAATGTGTCTGTCAACAACATAAATAACTAAACTTCACTTCTTGGGATGATTTAAATTGTTGGCTATTTCATCCTATACGTTTGTAATTGTTATGATATTCTTTATGTCGAGGATCCCGTAACGCATTATTATAGAAGATCAAACACACATGAACATTTCAATCAAAGGAATCGATGTTTCTTTGTCCATTTTTATACACATAAATACGTCCAAACACATTTACTGACGAATGTTTACTAAAAATGTTTGTGCGTGGCAGGTAGACAGAAGCGTTCGCGCGCAGCAGTCATTCAATCACAACGCGGCACTTGCCAACCGTCCGCGGTGGCCGAGCGCGGTTGCCGCTTTATGTTTGTGTCTTATTTATGCCTGGGACAGTACCTTAACCGTTTAAGCCCGGCGTTGCCGATTCGGCAACAGTGTGCCAAACCGTAAAGCCCCGGTGTTGCCGATTCGGCAACAGTGACTCATGCTACTGTAGGCTGAAATTGCACTTGATTAGAACGTTTAGTATTGTTTGTGGCGATTTTAGTCGATTGTCTGGTAGATATTCTCACAAACGTGTCAGTGGGGCTTGACGGTGGGGACAACTGACTCACCGGTGAGTCGGTGGGCCGTAACCGGAATATACTTTACGAAAATAATAATAAAACAGCATTCTATCAGTTATCTTTCACTCCCATGCAAAAAGGAATGGCCTATTGCCATTAACTGGGCCCAAATCCTGCTTGTATAATAAAGAGAAGTTCCTGATGGGAGAAAACACTCGGCAGTTGTGCATGCAACAACATCTGAAATATTATTTATCATTTCCTAGGTGTGATTTTGAATGCCCAAAACAATGTTATAGACCAATTGGTAACTATTGTGGCACTGGGTTTGTGTTGTGAGTCCATGGTTGTTTGATATGCCATCACTGCACAGTGATGAAGCTGATGACGGCGCTGGTGGACGTGGCGTTGCTGACGTCGGTGAACTGCGACAACTGCCTGCGCCAGTACGAGGCGGAGCGGCTGAAGGCGCGCGACAAGCGAGCCAACGAGCGCCTCGAGGTGCTGGTGGCCAAGCGCCAGGAGCTGGAGGAGAACATGGAGGAGATCAAGAACATGCTCTCCTACATGTTCAAGTCTGTGTTCGTGCATAGATATAGGTGAGGGTGAGCCATTGCTCCACATATTGGCCTTCATTATTAAAAGATTAGAAATTATGCAATAGTTTTGCTTATCCTATCCATTTTAGCAAAATCTTTCTATTTATTTCTTATTATTGTACACCCTAGACTCCCTAGAGGTATGTTTCAGAAATACTTTTTTATATTGACCAACTTTATTTGTTAACCACTTACAACAACAATTAACAATATTCTGTTCATTACTTGTTTGTTTACCCAGGGGAGGCCCTGGGTAAACTGGCAGTAAACAGGGGAGTCCCTGGGTAAACAACCACCTATAATCACATTGTTTGATCCAGGGATACATTACCTGACATAAGAGCCATCACCATGGCAGAGATCGGTATTTGGATGGAGAAGTTCCCAGCACACTTCTTAGATGATCTCTACCTCAAATACATTGGTTGGACATTGCATGACAAGGTATGCCCAGGTTTTTTTTTTATAGTTACAGTTTTGCAAACTGGTGGACTGTCCATGATAAGATTAAAAGAGATTGTTGCTTATGAATGAGAAATGGACACCACCTTAAAATATTGACTACTTTAGTTAATGAATCTGAGAAAAGTATAGGAATTAAGATATTCATGCAATAGTTGGGACTTCGGTTTTGGTTACATGTATTGGTGATGTGACTCGGCACTACATATTCGCTCATATGAGTAAAACAAGCCCCACATAGACTCATAAATAATTGTATTGTGTCTCAGGTGGGAGAGGTCCGTCTCCGCTGCCTGCAAGCGCTGCAGCCACTGTACGAGTGCGAGGAGCTGAAGGGCAAGCTGGAGCTGTTCACGTCCAAGTTCAAGGACCGCATCGTGTCCATGACGCTCGACAAGGAGACCGACGTCGCCGTGCACGCTGTCAAACTTGTCATCGCCATTTTGAAGTGAGTTCAATTTCACTTTGACTAAGATTTGTACGAATTAATATTGAAGAACTTAGAGTGACTTTTAAGTACATATTTTTAGCTATCAGAAGGGAAAAAAATAATAAAAAGACAATTTTAAACAACCTAAAACTAATTTAATTCAAAATACATATAAGACAATATCTCTGAACTTAACAGGAATTGTAAATTTCAAATAAACTATCGTGTTGCTCTGAAATAACAAAGAAACGACATTAAAAGTCTATTAATTAATAACAATTCTTTTTTATAATATTCCAACAATAAAATCACTGTCACGGAGAAAACAATTGTCAACATCCATCCTTCTTTACTCGCAGAGTTGACTGTCTCGCGAACAGCGCCATCTATTGAAATACTTAGTTCACTCGTTACCGACAATGGTGCGCTATAATAAACTAATTAAAGAAATTATTATTTCTTTACATCTCCCTCTATTTCTTTAATCTACATTTTACAATATTACAATTAACTAAACAATTTTTCCCTGTATATCTCTGTTTTATATATTATCGTAGGTATTGGTATTAGTTTTGTAATATGGAAGAGATTTGATTCTAACTTCTTATGACCTGTATTAATCCTTTATATTGAATTTGATATCTTTTGTGTAATTTTAAATGGTCCAATCTTTAGCTCATCTAATTTATTTCTATTTAATTTGTTTCCATTCTCTACATATACTATATCACCTGTATTGTAACTTACTTGAATTCTATTTTTATCGAATATCTGTTTATTATAATTATGAGATTTTATTGAATTTTGTAATGCTTTTTTTCTATCTGTAATCCATTCAGCTTCTGTTTTATTTATTTTTAGTTCATTTGGTAAATACGATACATCTGTACCATCTAACAAGTACTTTGGTGCAAAGCCAGTAACCGTATGTTCTGTATTATTATATTTATCTACACAGTTATGAGCAATGGTTGTCCATGCTATTTTGTTTGTCTTTTCGTTTATTTTGCATCTGATTTGGTTTACAAGCGTTTGGTTAAGCCTTTCATTTAAGCCATTAGAAAACGGAGCATTCACTGCAGTGAAAATTATTGGTATTGATTGTCTATTTAAAAATGTTTTAAATTCTTTCGAGTTGATTCCCGGATATGGGTCAGTCAGAATCATTCCAATTGTATCAGTGTCTGTTACGTTGTTGATTAGCTTAACAAAATCATTTGCATTTTGTGTTTTTGAGGTAACGATATAGGCATATCTAGTAAAGTGGTCTACTAGAAGGTGTAGATATCTTTTAGTTGATCGGGAGCCTCCAAAACCTCCAATTGTGTCTATTGAGACTATTTCAAAAGGTTTTCTGGCAGGACCCAAATGTGACATTAGACCATACTTCTCCTGCCCTCTCGTTTTATTTTTTATACAGATCTCACAGCCCTTAAAATGTTTTTTTATATTTTGTGTCAAATTTTTTGCTGTATAAATCGTACCTATTTTGTTTTGCATTTGTTTTACACCTAAATAACACATGTTTTCATGTACATCTTTTATGAGTTTTTTACTGTAATCTTCCGATAAAATTATTTTGTCATGTTTCCTAACCTTTTTATAGTATACATTGTGTTTCGATTTTGTTTGTTTGTTAACTTTGTTTTATTATTTTGTATTTCTGCATTGTTTTCTTGATCTGTAACTATATCAGTCAGTTTTATCATGTTTACAATTTTTAGTCGTTCATCTGTATCCTCACTCGCATCCAATACCGGGTTCCTACTTAAACAGTCTGCTTCTGTATTATCTTTTCCCGGAGCATATTTAATTTTAAAATCATACTGTGATAAATAATATGTTAAGTCTCCTAATTCGTCATCAGTTCTAGATTTTATATTTAAATTTTCCAAGGGTTTATGATCAGAATACACTGTAAACGTCTTACCTATTAGCCAGTATTGCTAGTATCTTATTGCTTCTTTGATAGCCAAACATTTTAAATAGACTGCTTTTTTTTTCTTTTGCACTTGATTTATTTTTTTTGAAAAGTATGCCACTGGCTTATCTTTACCATCTGGTTGCGTTTGTTTTAACACTGCCCCAATACCTTCTAGGGATGCATCAGTGTGAATATTGGTAAATTTTGATCAAATATTTCTAAGATTGGCTGTGTGCACATTAATTTTTTTATGTCTTCAAATGATTTTTGACAATCAGCAGACCATGTAAACTTCTGATTTTTCCTAAGTAAATTATGCAGTGGTTCTAAAAGAACCGCACTTTTTGGTATATACTCATGATAGAAATTAATTTTTCCCAAAAATTGCCTAACATTTTTCTGCGTTTTTGGTATTGGAAATTCTTTTATTGAAATTAAATTATCTCTTACTGGCCGTACTGTATTATTATGTATTATATGACCAAGATATTTCACTGATTCTGATGCGAATGTACATTTTGTAAACTTTAGTCTGAAACCTTCTTTTTTTATAGCTTCTAACAACTGTGTTAGATGGTTAATGTGCTCAGTGAAATTCTTACAGAATATTAAGATGTCATCTATGTAATTAACTGCAAAATGAGTGAGCTCATACTTTCGTAAAATGTTACCTAATATCCTTTGAAAAATGGCTGGCGATGTCTTCAAACCAAAAGGTAAGCATGTCCATTGGTAGTGACCTTCCTGCGTCACAAAGGCAGTTTTTTTCCTATCTTCAATTCTTAGCGGTATCGACCAAAAAGCTGAATTGATGTCCAGTGTTGTGAAATATTTAGAGTTTCTTGTCTTAATCACCAGGTCATCGATCAATGGAAATAGTTGAGCTTGAGGTACCACTATTTTGTTGAGATCTCTGAAATCAATACATAGTCTTGATTTCTTGTTGTCTTCTTTTTTGAAAGCCAAAGTTACCGGTGCCGCAAATGGACTGTAAGATTCTTCTATAAGGTTTCTGTCCAGTAACTTTGCTATTTGTTCTTCTATCTCCTTTTTGTCTTCTACTGAACATTTATAAGGCCTTTTGCTACAATACTTGTCGATGAGTAGATCAATACGTGCTTCATATTCTCTGACTGTGCCTATGTCATATTTGTCCTTTGCAAAGATTGATTTGTAAGTATCTATTAATTTGTATATTTCTGATTTTTGTTGAGTATTTAAATTACTCATACTTATCTTGAAATTTTCCCCTTTTATGTGTTCATTAAAATTAATGGAACACGGGTTTGCTTCATTTTTGTCTTCCTTGGAAGTATTGGTCTTATCATGATCCCCATTCATTGGGTTTTATTCTTTTATTTCTTCTCTTTTTTGCGTTATCCTCAAATTCTCATCTTGAACCAGACCAAATTGTTTTATGATGTCCAGTCCAATTAGAAAATCGTATTTAAATTCTTCTCCATCAATTATGTAAACTTCTGTCTCTTCTTCAATGTCTAATATTTTTATCTTTATTGTTGTCAAACCAACTGTTTCTTTAACACCATAAAAAAAAAAAAAATATGATGGTGATGATGATTAAATTATCACTTTATGATTCTTTCTGTTCTTTTTTTTTTAGTCTTATTAATTTGGAATTAATTATAGAAACATTTGAGCCTGAATCATACAATCCAAATGTTTCTAATTCTTCATTTAATAGCAGTTTGACTTTAATGAATGGTGTTATTATTCGTTTTTTTTTCATTGTTATTTAGTTCTACATCTATTACTGAATTATTTACAGTTTTATTATTGGTTCTCTTTTGATTATGTTCTTCCGACTGTTTGAACCAGCATTTTTCCACCGGATGGAATCGAATACCTTTATTTAAATTCTCACATGTTTTACATGGTTTTATTTTATCTGGCTTGTCTTTATAATCATAGGTAGTATTGCTTTTATACTTGCTGAAATTATTTTTGCTCGCTACATACTCATGTTTTCCTATTTCATTGTAGAGGCTTGCAGTTGTTTTTACTGTTTGTTTATCTATTTTTTCCATTACATAATCTGGTAGTCCCATTACAATAATATTAATCATTGTTTGGGTGTCAATGTGCTTGTTGATTTCCAATAATAGTCTTTCCTTTTTTGTGGCATATTCTAGCAAAGATCCAGCTTGATATTTAAATGTAAATGCATATTTGATTTGACACCAACCTTTATTTCCGTATGTTTCTCTAAAGTTGTTCTTCCATATTAACCATGCGGATTTCACCGTTAATTTGATTAACATGCTGCTATACCAGTCTATGCATTGTTTTTCGAGAAGATGTTTTAAGACCTCGATTTTCTGTTCATCCTGTATAATCTCGAATCTTTCACATTCTTCCTCGAATTCAGTAATCCATTGGTCAGCATTGGATGTTTTATTTGAAAATTGTTCCATCAAAAACCTTTCCGCAATTTTTCCTGTTTTTTTTTCTCTGGTGCTATGCCACAAGTGTTATCTTGTGGAGGCATTGCGTTTTTAGTTTTTTCCTCTAAATACTGACCACCAAACTGTACATTTTCACCTTCGTCTAAATATATTTCCTTCAGCTCTGGGTTAAGCGGGATCCAGACTGAACGTGTTTGGTGTCTTTTTTTAACGAATTTTTGATCTTCGTATATACGTCTGAAGCCAGTATGTTAGTGTGTTTATTCACGGGCTTGAACTCATCCGGGACCTCAAATACACATCCGTCTGGTGTCTCAATTGCGGCTATGCATGTGACATTTGTTTTTCCATCCGCTGAACCTAATAATACTACAAATTTAAACCGCAGTTTGTCCATTTTCCTTGATTTTAACCAGAAATGTCGTTTTATAAGACAATATCTCTGAACTTAACAGGAATTGTAAATTTCAAATAAACTATCGTGTTGCTCTGAAATAACAAAGAAACGACATTAAAAGTCTATTAATTAATAACAATTCATTGACATAGATAGTAAGGACCAGGCTAACCGCGCGACGAAATGGCACCAGCGCGCTGGCCCTAAAATTACAGTTTAGGGCCAATGCGACTCAGTCGAACGCGGTCCACGCGCGGAGGAGTTAATCAGTACAGTTCAGTCATTAAAATGCATAGTTGCGTAGTAAAAGGCCGCAAAAATTATAATACAAAGGTTAAAAAGGAACATGGGATATCATAACATCGATAGGTAACCTTAAATTGCCTTTGTTCCAATAAAATTATTCAATAAACACATTTGAATCCACATTCGAAATCCACAATGGCGGCCATGTCACGCGCTGCCGGCAGCGCCCGCGACGGTAACGAAGTAACTTTGTACGGACGTAATTTTTTATTTGTGTTTTATTTAATAATTAATAAATTAATAATAATTATTATTAAATTGTTTTCAATTTCAAATAAAGCTAATCGAGATTAATTTGTTTTATTACGTTTTCTGTCAAAGTATGGACGCCTCAGTGGTTAACTTATTTCCGATAAAATGTGATTAAAATAACATTTACGCACGTACATGTCGTACGTACAAGGTTACGTCGTCGACCTATGCAACGTGACACTCACGTAGTTCATGTGAGTTGTCACAGATGGCGCTACTTTTTGCTTGTATGAAAAAGTTGTAAGTAAAATGTTCTGATGGGCGTATCCTTCCTTTTGAAATCATTGTAACAATTCCTTTTTATAATATTCCAACAATAAAATCACTGTCACGGTGAAAACAATTGTCAACATCCATCCTTCTTTACTCGCAGAGTTGACTGTCTCGCGAACAGCGCCATCTATTGAAATACTTAGTTCACTCTTTACCGACAATGGTGCGCTATAATAAACTAATTAAAGAAATTATTATTTCTTTACATACACTTAATTTCAACAATACTTCAATTAATCAACAAAATTCGAGCAATCACAAACAGCCGTTAATATTCAAAACAAAATTATTTAAACAATAACGGAAAACCACTAAAAATAAAATATGGAACGAAGACAACAACCTTACCGTTCGACGACTGAGCTACGAATGGCCGCAATCTTTTTTTTTTTTTTTTTTTGTACTGACCTATTGCAGATGGCTCCGGAGTGCCTTTTCTGCGTAACCGATCTTTGGCGGGGCCAGAAGGGCTTCTCGCCGTGTTAGAAAAATAAGCTGGCCGCAATCGATCGAGCGCTCGCTTTTATAAGAATCGGCGAGTACCTCCACTACCAGCAATAAGTTCGGCTTATAATATATTTAAAATTATTTGTATATAATTTTATTTTATATTTGAAGACAGTGTTATCTGTGTTGATATTTATCTACAATTTTTTTATTCAATAATGTTTTCTAAGTAGCTATACGTGAGGTGCGTCGTGTCCGCAGATGTCGCATGCACCCGGACGTGCTGACGGACAAGGACTGCGAGAACGTGTACGAGCTGGTGTACTCGTCGCAGCGAGCCGTGGCGGCGGCGGCCGGCGAGTTCCTCAACGTGCGCCTGTTCCGTAACGAGGAGCCCGCCCCGCCCGCGCGCTCGCGGCGCGGCAAGACGCGCCTGCCCAACACGCCGCTCATCCGGGACCTCGTGCAGTTCTTCATCGAGTCCGAGGTGTGTGCACATGTTATACTTACAACGAGGAGCCCGCCCGCCCGCGCGCTCGCGGCGCGGCAAGACGCGCCTGCCCAACACGCCGCTCATCCGGGACCTCGTGCAGTTCTTCATCGAGTCCGAGGTGTGTGCACATGTTATACTTACAACGAGGAGCCCGCCCGCCCGCGCGCTCGCGGCGCGGCAAGACGCGCCTGCCCAACACGCCGCTCATCCGGGACCTCGTGCAGTTCTTCATCGAGTCCGAGGTGTGTGCACATGTTATACTTACAACGAGGAGCCCGCCCGCCCGCGCGCTCGCGGCGCGGCAAGACGCGCCTGCCCAACACGCCGCTCATCCGGGACCTCGTGCAGTTCTTCATCGAGTCCGAGGTGTGTGCACATGTTATACTTACAACGAGGAGCCCGCCCGCCCGCGCGCTCGCGGCGCGGCAAGACGCGCCTGCCCAACACGCCGCTCATCCGGGACCTCGTGCAGTTCTTCATCGAGTCCGAGGTGTGTGCACATGTTATACTTACAACGAGGAGCCCGCCCGCCCGCGCGCTCGCGGCGCGGCAAGACGCGCCTGCCCAACACGCCGCTCATCCGGGACCTCGTGCAGTTCTTCATCGAGTCCGAGGTGTGTGCACATGTTATACTTACAACGAGGAGCCCGCCCGCCCGCGCGCTCGCGGCGCGGCAAGACGCGCCTGCCCAACACGCCGCTCATCCGGGACCTCGTGCAGTTCTTCATCGAGTCCGAGGTGTGTGCACATGTTATACTTACAACGAGGAGCCCGCCCGCCCGCGCGCTCGCGGCGCGGCAAGACGCGCCTGCCCAACACGCCGCTCATCCGGGACCTCGTGCAGTTCTTCATCGAGTCCGAGGTGTGTGCACATGTTATACTTACAACGAGGAGCCCGCCCGCCCGCGCGCTCGCGGCGCGGCAAGACGCGCCTGCCCAACACGCCGCTCATCCGGGACCTCGTGCAGTTCTTCATCGAGTCCGAGGTGTGTGCACATGTTATACTTACAACGAGGAGCCCGCCCGCCCGCGCGCTCGCGGCGCGGCAAGACGCGCCTGCCCAACACGCCGCTCATCCGGGACCTCGTGCAGTTCTTCATCGAGTCCGAGGTGTGTGCACATGTTATACTTACAACGAGGAGCCCGCCCGCCCGCGCGCTCGCGGCGCGGCAAGACGCGCCTGCCCAACACGCCGCTCATCCGGGACCTCGTGCAGTTCTTCATCGAGTCCGAGGTGTGTGCACATGTTATACTTACAACGAGGAGCCCGCCCGCCCGCGCGCTCGCGGCGCGGCAAGACGCGCCTGCCCAACACGCCGCTCATCCGGGACCTCGTGCAGTTCTTCATCGAGTCCGAGGTGTGTGCACATGTTATACTTACAACGAGGAGCCCGCCCGCCCGCGCGCTCGCGGCGCGGCAAGACGCGCCTGCCCAACACGCCGCTCATCCGGGACCTCGTGCAGTTCTTCATCGAGTCCGAGGTGTGTGCACATGTTATACTTACAACGAGGAGCCCGCCCGCCCGCGCGCTCGCGGCGCGGCAAGACGCGCCTGCCCAACACGCCGCTCATCCGGGACCTCGTGCAGTTCTTCATCGAGTCCGAGGTGTGTGCACATGTTATACTTACAACGAGGAGCCCGCCCGCCCGCGCGCTCGCGGCGCGGCAAGACGCGCCTGCCCAACACGCCGCTCATCCGGGACCTCGTGCAGTTCTTCATCGAGTCCGAGGTGTGTGCGAGAGATCGCCGCCGCCGTGAGGTCACAGCGGTGCTCCACCCAAGCCGGGCAGACCTCCACCGTATGCTCCACCGTGTTCTCCGGGCGATCCACACAGTGGTGACACCCGGGCGTTTTCTCCCGCTTTATCCTGAACAGGAACCTCCCGAAACAACCGTGTCAGGTGAGGACGCCGTGGCGCCTCTCTAGCCACTTCTCAAAGAGGGGACTTATCGCCACAATTGTGGCGTGCCCAGCGCTGGATTGCGAAAATCGCACTCTCCATGCCACCATGAGATCCCGCCGGAGCTCCGTCCGCTGTGCCGTGATTTATCGCGGCAGCGGAGTTTCGACCCAACGTTTCGCCTCCTCGCGCCACTCCCAGATGTGCGCGAGAACTTTTGCCTCCAGATCCCACGGCGGCACTCCGGCAAGGAGGCTCGCCGCCTCACGTGTGACCGTGCGGTAATGACCCTTAACAGGATGAAAAGGGGTAATCAATTTTACAAGAGAGGATTCTACTGTGTGGCTTGATTAACCCCAAATTATGACATCAGCTAAGAAGGGGTTTTTGGAAATTCAACCTTTAAGGAGGTGAAAAGCGGAATTTTGTTTGTATGAACAATCTTTTTCCTTGAGTTAATAAACCTGAAACTTGGCACGAATACTAACCTAAGTAAAATATAAAGTTTGTCATTTTTTGTTTTTTTAAACTACCCCCTAAATCGGGATTGGGGTATATCAAACTTTTATGGAATAATTTTAACGCGCGGTCCGATTAACTTGAAACTCAGGATTTATACTGAAAACAAAAAATAAAGAATAACTATTATCCGGTTTTTGTTAAATCTGCCCCTTTTAATGGAGTGAAAAGGGATAGTCAATTTTACAAGGGAGGATTCTACTGTGTGGCTTGAATAACTTGAAAATTGGTATAAATAACCTATAAATCCAATAATAGAAACGTCAAAAACGATGTTTCAACAATTTACCCCTTTGAGTGCGTAAAAAGGGGCGATATAGTTTGTGTGAACAGAATCTCATTTCTTTTGATATATAAACTTGAAATTTGGCCCGAGTACTTATTTACATAACATCAAGCCTGCAATCCCCAAAGGGTTAGGTAGAGGTGTACCTTTAGTACACCCACATTTCGACAGTTTTGTTTAAGTCCCATGTAATAGGGGGCGAGCCAATTGCCATCAACCGGGCATAAATGCAGACTTCGGGCTGCTACTAAGAAATTCCTAATGGAAAATCCAATAAAACTTTGCTCGACCTGGGAATCAAACCCACCCCTCATTCTCAGCAGTCGCGCGTGTGACCACTAGACTAAGGAGGCAGTCATTGTTTGTCATAACTTTTGCGTTTTTCAAAACTACCCCTCAAAAGGATTTTAGGAGTGTTATGGTTTGTACGAGTATTTAAAGAATCTTAACGCGCGGTCCGATTAACTCGAAACTCAGACCTCATATTGAGTTTTCGAGAATCGGAAAAAGGGGTACATAGTTTTCGCGTACCTTGAATAACTCAAAAGTTGATACATCAATTATTATTTAAGAACAAAAACGTAGAAAAAATAATCAATACAAAATTTCTTACAAATAGACTTAGACATGAAATGGAAGAGGACACGTAGGTATATTGAACAAGTATGTACAAAACGAAGTTTGTATTTATATGCTATATATATCCTCCGTAAAGTTGTAAATCAAACTGCACTCCTATCTGCTTACCACGCTTACGTTGGTTCCAACTAAGATATGGTATAATGTTTTGGGGGAATGCTGCTGATAGACAAGCTGCTTTTTTTTCGACATCCACGCGTGCGAAGCCGCGGTCGAAAGCTAGTGTACCTATAAAAATATTGTACAAGATTTTAAAAGAGTACCGGTGTAGTTTCTTGCCCACTCTTCTCCATACAAAACTACATTTTGGAAGGGGCGACTAGAATCAATTCTATTTTTTTTTGTAAATATTGACGTTCAAAAGTGCCTTTTATGTGCCTATTTGAAATAAACAATTTGACTTTGACTTTGAAATACTTTTATTTTGTTCAAACTAGAAGAACACTATTATTAGATTAGGTAATTTTATTGGATTTATAAGATACCTACTTTTAAAGTTTATTTATTAAACTTTATGCAACTAAAGAAGTACATAATATGTACGTTATACATAAAAGTAGTAATTGAATAAATGTTTAAATGTATGTGAACCTACAATATTGACGTAAGTATCTACCTAGGTAGGTGACTCACCTGCTATGATGCTGTAGCATAAAACTTTAAAGTTTCTATTAATGTTACTATAAACAACACTGACTCTTGAACAATTCGATCGGTTTTTTTAAATTTTCCCTTGGTAATTCAAAAGGATTCGAGGCATCCCTTTTATAGATTTTTGGTAGGTAACCGATATCGCAAAGGCCATAAAATATCGTGATAGTGCTCTATTTCATCATAATAATTAATTTCACCTAAAATATTTTCAAACTCCATATTTCGCGCCACTAATCACGACCTCAAGTCACGGACTGCCTACACTCAGATTTAAGCATCTCGAGTACACACACCTATTGTATACTCAAGTGTCGATTTTCGTTTATTAATCAGTCGCATCACTCGGCTGATAACGTAAACCCAAGTCGTAACTTGAGTACATCAATTATTATGTTTATTAATACGATCATGACCTCAAGACTGTTATCAAGTGCGAGCTCTTGGGCTGGGTAACGTTTATTAATACGGGCCTAGGTGTCATTAGTTAATGACCTGGTATTTCCAAGATCGCAGGTTATCGCAGCCAAAACTGATGTATTCTTAATCTATAGGGTCTAATTAATCTCCGAAAGTAAATTATTACGCATCGGTCGATAACGGAGTTTAGTTATGATCTCATGATTGAAAACAAAAGGTTCTAAATGACCTTCTTCATTATAAAATGTAATAGCAAGTAATTACTCATTATATCATAACATATGTTTACGTATTTTATGAATACACACAATAAACTTATGACCAAACTAAAAATAAAAGTTGAATAATATAGTATTTAGGTTTTATTCGTACTTGGAACAAAAATACTTATTTAACTGTATTCATTTTAGGGCTTGTTTCTATTAACATTCTAGTATGTGTGTACCAAATTGTAGACATTTTAAACAAAGTCGAAACAAAGGACTTTTTTCCGCCCTTGAACCAGTGTGTGGTGTATAGTCTGTAGGTGACATTTTGGCTAATCCCCCAGTTCCTTCCAAGCAGTCGCTTGAACTGCCATCGGGATATGCAGGCTTTTGTAGTGATGTACTACAAAAGCATTCAAAGCATGCAAGCAGACATTGTATAATGTGGCCGTTTAAAAAGTTTTGATTATATCCCAGGCTCAAAAGTCATATGCCAAATTCTTATCTCAACTAATAGAGTAAGGTGTCGACAGTTGCACGAGCACGGCGCGTACCTGGTGGACTCGCTCATCGAGTCCAACCCCATGATGAAGGACTGGGAGTGCATGACCGACCTGCTGCTGGAGGAGGCGGGGCCCAACGAGGAGGCACTGGACAACCGTCAGGTATTCTTATTTTATTTATTTAGGAACTCAAACAAAATATAAAAATACGCAATACACGAGAAATAATGGGCAACATCAAGTATTAAGTAGGTGTACTCTTTCACTTAAAGGAGCTCACAGCATGCATAATAAAGTTTACAACTAAGCTAACAAAGTTACAATATTAATAGTTAAAATGTTTGAATAGAAATTCAAACAATTTGGTCAAATTTAACCAAATTGTTTGAATTTCTCTACAACTTAAAAAAAAAACAAATAAAAAACAAAATTAAGGACATAAAAGAAAATATAACATTTAGAGATACTTAAATAACATAGTTACTTTATAGCAGAGTAAACAGTACAAATATATTGTATTTGGACCAAACACATATGGTCTTATTCATAATAAAAGCTTATGGAAGGTTTAAGACATTCATTAGTTAAATTGCTCGATAAGCGTATAGAGCCTTCGATAAAATTGTGTATTCATAAACGTTCTATAACTAATATGTCTTTTAAATTGATTATAAATCAAAATGTTGACATTATAATGAAGTCATACAACAAATTTACCAACACATCGAATCGTCTAACGAGAATGGCTGTCTACGCAACGAATAATTGTGACCATAGACATTATTACGTACCGAAAACTATTTTATTGTCTACAGTTTCGAGACTTTTGATGCGGTGACGTCATTGTTATTAAAATATGTCAGTGAATTTGTTATTGTAACTGCCAAGCGATGAAAACTTTTGACTAAATATATTTTATTTGCATTGATAATTAAAAACTTGTAATCAAGACCGGAGACTAGACTGATATTTATACATAAACTTTTTATTTATGATCTTCTCGCTAAAATGTCTCCTTCTAAAAGTTTGTAAAATAGCATTAGCATTTCCCTTGCAACTTCTTGGGTTACTTCACTTGTATGATTTTCATTGATATTGCTACCCTCTAACTGCATGTCTCCATGGTCAACGACAATGTTGTGTACCCCGATTTCTTATGCGTGAATACGCAATGATCAGGGATGACCAGATAATATATGATTAGAAAACTTGATGTAGTACGTTTCTATAGTGGTTGTACTACTCACAACCGTACTAAAGTACATTTAAAGGTATAAGCTGTTAGGGGAAAGATTCAATTAAACAAGTACCTTCTTACACAATAATTATAATATTTATTGTAACATACCTACATAACCTAAAGGTGCACAATAAATACCTTCCCCAAACACTTGGGCATCCACACCAATACAACCAGTCTCGGATCTAGTTGTATTGGTGTTTTCACCTGCAATGAGACTGTAACAATAAGTCAGAGTTGCTATAGCGAGTCCGTGAGATAAACGACTTAATAGCTTCTAGCTCAATCACACAAGTACCGACCTATTAAGGGTGCTATCACAAAAAAAAAGTTTTTCGTCAATTTCTTATCTAATTGTGAGAAAGCTTGAAATAATCGAAACATTAAGTCTGTGTAGCTATAAAAGTACAGTTTTCGTGGTGATAAACCATTCGTGTCAGTCTCAGCACCCGTTAATAGTTTCATCACTTTTGCGCTCTCGAAAATATAGCTTATTTCGCCGTTATTTTACTTTTAAATAGACTACTTTTTTTTTCGAGCAAGGTAACATAGTTACCTTAGTTACTAAACATTTTTTGTTTGATTATGGATTATACAGGGTGATTGGAAGATGGGTGCAAAGCTTTAAGGCGAAGATAGTACAGACAATTTAGAACCATTTAAGCCATGGTTGTCTTAGACGAAGTCTTACCAAATATTTTTAACAAAATTTTTAAGTTTTTTTTCGGAAATTCTCAAAATTTAATGTAAACTGATAATTATGGCCAAATTGAATGATAAATGAATTCATTTTTTATTTATTTAATTAAAGTAATGTGTTAGCAATCAAGCAAAACATGTTTTAGGCTTCTGTGTCATTAGACATTTTTTTTACAGACATTTAAAGCTCAGAAAAAATAAAAAAATTGTACAATACGTCTTTTAAACCTTATTAAAAAAAAAAACGGAGGGTGCTTTTTTTGTTCAAACCTTTTTGAAGACAAGCTTGATAATCGCTCTTTCTTTTGAGGTATCATTTATGCGGATATCTTACAAATTATTGAAATTAGGGCCTACAAACCAATTTGAGGTAGAAATTTTTTATTTTAGGCAGACTAATTAAAACAACATTTGAATTAAAATTATTTATTTTTCATGTTCAAAATGACGGCCCTGATTCCTAATACAAGCACGGCCCCGTCTTCTAACTTCTGTAGTCGTTATTTTCAACATCATCTCCTGCTTCATTGTCTCAAACGCTGAATTTATTCTTTGTATCAATTCTTCTCTAGTGTTTATTTCTATGTTGTTATACACCAGTTCCTTGGCCCGGCCCCACACGAAAAAGTCCAACGGGGTCAGATCTGGGGAGCGAGCGGGCCAAGGGATGGGTCCATCCCTGCCGATCCAGCTATCAGGAAAGCAATTGTTGAGGTGTTCCCTTACATTTAAAGTCCAATGCGCTGGACAGCCGTCTTGCTGAAAGATGACTGTTCGGTCTCTTTCGAAGATCGGGACACCTGATTCCTCTACCAGCAGTGGTAAATCAATTTGCAGAAATTGCAAATAATTTTCGCCATTCAATGGATCAGGCAAAAAGTGGGGCCCAATCAATGTTCTGCCAATTATTCCAGCCCATACATTCACAGAGAATTTCATCTGAAATGACACCTGCTTCTTAAAATGTGGATTGTTGTCTGCTTCAGCCCATTCATGGATGTTGTGAAAGTTTGTAATACCTTCCCATGAAAATTTACTTTCATCCGTCCACAAGATTGATTTCAGAAACCACGCATCTTCGATGTCTCTGTTGAGGAGGAAACGGCAGAACTGAATTCTTCTTTGAGGATCTTGCTCTACTAGACCTTGCACACTCCTGCCATGGAACGGATACTTATCATTTTGGTGCATTGTATGCCACACCTTCCATTGAGATATGTTTAAATTTCGAGCTACTGCTCTAGTACTGGTAGTAGGATCCGCTTGAAATGCTGCTAAAATGTCTTCGTCGACGGCAGTTTCGTGTCTGCCCGGGTTGACTCCAGGTTCCACGCGGTGAAACCCATCTTGGGCAAGACGACGAAACGTGTTGTAAAACACTCGGACATTCGGTATCCTGCAATTCGGATAGCGCTCTTGATACATCCGTCGCGCCAAAGATCCATTGCCGGCTGCTCTACCGTACATAAATACGATATCCGCATATTCTTGATTGGAAAAAGTAGCCATAGTCACTTAACAATTAAGAAAAACGGCGTAGGAGCGCACTAAATGTCAACTCAACACAATTAAGTCAAAAATCAACACGTGCAGAGCGCGAGGCTACGACTGGACACGGTGAAACAAAAAAGTTCAAAACTAACGCAAACAACACGTGCAGGAACGCAAAGGGCTACAACTGAACACGGTAAATTGTGAATCAACACGACAACGTCCACTCACAAGGGCAGTAGTTTGACTAATAAGTAAAAGATGTAACGGCTTCATCACAGACCGACTGACCCTGACTAAAGAAAAACGACTTTGTTGCCTCAGTAACTAAGACCATTTTGCTGTAAAAACCAACTCTTATCGCTTTTTGCTATTCATTGGGCGTTCTACCTGGAAATGCCGTCGCACCGCGCTCGGTGGCCATTGTTTAGAGAATCCTCTCAATGGGTTCCCCTCAATTGGTTCCTGCATGTGCCAAAAATTCTTAGAATTGAACAATGTTATCATTTCGAGCACATAAAGTATTCTTTTAAGCAAAAATTTTGAGTTTTGTTAGACTGCCTAAAATTTAAAATTTCTCCCTCGAATTGGTTTGTAGGTCCTAATTTCAATAATTTGTAAGATATCCGCATAAATGATACCTCAAAAGAAAGAGCGATTATCAAGCATGTCTTCAAAAAGGTTTGAACAAAAAAAGCACCCTCCGTTTTTTTTTTTAAATAAGGTTTAAAAGACGTATTGTACAATTTTTTGAGCTTTAAATATCTGTAAAAAAAATGTCTAAGGACACAGAAGCCTAAAACATGTTTTGCTTGGTTGCTTACACATTACTTTAATTAAATAAATAAAAAATTAATTCATTTATCATTCAATTTGGCTATAATTATGCAGTTTACATTAAATTTTGAGAATTTCCGAAAAAAAAACTTAAAAATTTGGTTAAAAAAATTTGGTAAGACTTCGTCTAAGACAACCATGGCTTAAATGGTTCTAAATTGTCTATACTATCTTCACCTTAAAGCTTTGCACCCATCTTCCAATCACCCTGTATGTTCGTAGATAAAAAATAAAAAAATTATCAGTAACTCTGTTTTACTGAATTATTTTTGGTCTATTACTGTATGAAATATAATAAATTGATTAAAGCGCTCCCAATTATAAGATACAGTAGTACCATGGACATTTTTATACATTTTTAAGTTATGTTATCTTCGGTGTAACAAAGCATCAAAAGATACCCAAAAGTAAAATGTTATGAAACATCCTTTGCAGAGAAAAGGTTTTTACTGATTTATGAAATATTTATTTAAAACACTCCCAAGAAAAATAATCAAACTTGGTCTGGCATATTTTTTATGTTATTTTATGGCTATATCTAAACCATAATCACACATCAAAACTCGAGTAAAACGCTCAAATTCAAGAAAAATTGTGATAGCTCTCTTAAGGCAGTGCTCAAAAGGGATCAATAAAGATTATCCAAAGCAACCTAGTCCGTACAAAGAGGCCTAACCCTCTCATGGATTAAATTATTACATTACAGATATACTATGTGATCTCTCAGTAAATATAACCCTTTCACTTGACGCACTTGGCGGGACTTCGACCCTTGGCATCAAACACAGGATGAACCTGCGTTCACACATTAAACGTGGCCTACGGGTATAGATGGTGCCGCTTACGTCACCTGCTGCGGCTGGCTTCCCTCATCACCGACATTCGGCTAAGTAAAGCCTTCCTTACCAACGGATGACCACAGCTCAAGGTTTGCCTGCACCCGGATCAATTCCAATCATCAGACCACGGGGCCACACCAAGGCATCACGTCACGTCTGAATTGCGAATGACAACCATCTCAAAAGGCTAGCATAAACAGCCAGACCTGCAACCAACGTACTCGTGTCATTTAGGCACATGTAAGACCTAGGTTATGTAGCATGAACAAAGAATATGGTTTAATACTCACATGATTCAGCCTCGTATTTGGACTTTTTAAACCCCATCGGGTTATTTGGGCACAGTCTGGTCTTCCTGAACTAAGTCTCTATTCCAAAACCTATTGGTTCGTATGTCGCCAAATTGCGAATGTAATTAATAGGCATTGTTATAAATTAAATGTGGGAAAAAGTCTGTATGTTTATTGATTCAAATTGACTAATAAACATGTATACAATTTACAGTACTTTAATTTCTCTAGCGCCATCTAGTGTTTCAGTGACACGTTGACAGCCATGCAATGAGCCGGTCTGTCTTAACGCAAAATGTCGCTAGTAGTTGCTTTAATTTATTGATTTTGCAAGGTCACAGTTGTGAACTTATGAAATTACTGCTAGAGCTACTATGGTTGTTTAAACATTTTCTAGATTGCAGGTCATGCCATGTAAAAGGCATCGCAAGCGCTGTTTCCTCGCTCCAAGCAGCGATCCACAGTATTTCTTGTTGCTATAATATCCACCTTTTTGCACTTATACAAATCAATAATTAGGCCACAGTTAGAGTTTGCAGTACCTATTTGGAACCCTTTTTACGTAAAATATTGTGAACAATTAGAACTAGTACAACGTAAATACCTTCGTGCAATGAATTATAGATGTTATCGGAATAAATTGTCTTACCATTCACTTCTTAAAAAGTATGATCTTCTGACCTTAAAATCAAGGCGGAAACTTCTGGAAGTTATGACTCTGTTCAATGTGTGCCGCAATCATTTTGATTGTCCGGACTTAGTTAGTAGTCTTTGTTACCTGGTTCTTCGAACAGTTCATGTGCGTGAGGTACGCACTCGACGTCTATTTGCTACTCGCCTCTGTAAATCCAACGCTGGCTCGCGTTCACCACTTCATCGTTTGGTTGAGACATATAACAAGGAGTTTAATTTAATCGACATACTTTTTCTTAGTAAAAATGCATTTAGGAAGCAAATCCAAGCAACCCTAAAGGATCAGCAAAGTATGTTATAATGACAAACCGCCTTATTACAAAACAAGATTTATATTTGATATGGCTTAAACCATGGAGTCAGTTTTTGTAATAAGAACGTAACAGTGATTGAAATACCGTTCTTTTTACAAAACTGAAAACTTAGTTCGGTACTAAGTTGTCAGTTTTGTGTTTAGGAACTTTACCGTAGTCGTAATAAAGTTAGAAATTCAATAATGGCTCCATGTTTTAAACCTGGGTCTGAAGATAAACCTTGTTTTGGAATAAGGGGGGTAATGTTTAATAGTGTACGCACACAATTTACCTACATTTTCTTCTTCTTTTAAATTTAAAAATCCAGATATAATTTCTAGGTCAATAAATAATATAAAATAATAAATTTTATTGTAAGTAACTAAAAAACAACTGAACTGAACATTTTAGTATAATACTGTATTGTATCTGTGTTACTAGCTAGTTTTTAAATACTTTCCATTGTAATCTGTGGAGAACGTAGTGGGTAGCATAATTATTTAAAATGTAATATTTAAGATAGTTATAATGACTGAATCGTATTGTGCGACTCTTTGTTTTTCCTTAAATAAATAAATACGTGCTCCGTTAAAATTTTGAGAGTGAAGAGATAATTAAGGCCCTAATTTTAATCGGGAGTCACCTAAAAGTCTTGCTCAGGTTAAACAGAAGTGCAAAACAAATTAAATACAACTGCAGCTCCAAGTACGATTATTTACGAATAAAAATAATAATACAAGTACATTGTATGTCACACTGTTAAAGTACGGTTCTGGCTTTCATAACTTTATAATTACACTTTTAATCTAAGCCACTTAAGTTTCTCTCGAGCTTCAATATGAAATTCTTTTGTGGAATGCCATGTGTTAATTGTGGTCTAGTCGTGTCCAAAGAGATGAATTATATTGGAATTGTAGGTAGTGGCTATGTGAGTTGACGTGTGCCCTTGCAGGAGTCATCGCTGATCGAGCTGATGGTGTGCTGCGTGCGCCAGGCCAGCACCGGCGAGCCGCCCGTGGGCCGCGGCGCCAGTCGCAAGCACCACCACATGCTGTCCAAGGAGCAGGCCAAGGTACGCACTAGACTAGATGCTCACACACTATACGCGTACCTATGAAACTGTTTTGTGAGAGCTTAGTAATTGTGTTATCTTTTTCAAAATGTATGTCGATTGTAATGTACAGTCAAGTGTTTTATATTCATATTATTTATATATTACTTCATCCATCCATCCTGTGCGCGGTGGACATCGAACGGGCGGCGATGGATCACGCACACTCACGCAGCGTCAAGATACTTCTCCATATTTCCATTACTCCATCCATATTGCGCATATTGTTTCCTTTATCAAGTCATGCCACAATAAACTTCGAAGCTACGGCACTGAGTAGATTATTGCATAGAAAAGTTAACTTTATTGAATTACTTGATAACAAACATAAAAGTAGCATACACAAACCTCTTGAACGGCGGCTGTGTGTGGCCCGGGCCCGGCTGTTTGTCAAATATCAATGATTATTATATTTTGATTGTCAGTGTTTATCAGTGTCACATTTTTAATTTGGTTTGACATTCAGCGATATTGACATTACGACGAAAATTTTACTCAAGATCAAAAGTCACTTTATTCAATTTAGGCTGAGAATTAAGAGCGTTTACGGCGTACGGCATTTCATACAAACTTTCAAGCCCTTTTTTCGAAATGACTGAACCGATTTTAATGAAACTTCTTAGGCATAAGCAGGATACAAAGATCTAAAAAGTTAGTTAAGAACACTTTCGAAATGTCTTATTTGAAAACAGATAATTGGAAATCGGTCGGTCTAATTTGGCTGTAACACTATTTTTAGAAAATGTTCTTAACTAACTTTTTAGACCTTTGTATCCTGCGTATGCGTATGAAGTTTCATTAAAATCGGTTCAGTCATTTCGAAAAACAAGGGATTGAAAGTTTGTTTGTAATGCCGTAAGTCCTGAACGCTCTTAACACTTTTTGAACGTCAAAATTGCATAAGGCGAATGCTGAGTCGGTTAAGCAGATTCTATTGTGCAATGAGCATGCAAAAATAGCTCTTACGTCGACGAACATATTTTGGATGTGCGTCAATGCGTCTGGGCCGCAGGTGGTGAGCGACGACCGCACGAAGCTCACGGCGCACTTCATCGCCACGCTGCCGGCGCTGCTGGACAAGTTCGGCGCCGACCCCGAGAAGCTCACCAACCTGGCGGCCATCCCGCAGTACTTCGACCTGGAGCTCTACACCACGCAGCGCCAGGAGGGGGTACGTACGCGCCTACGCTCTGCTCGTCGTTCCAATTAAATTAAATACTAATTGTGTAAATAGGATATCGGAATCAATATTACACTCATATTAAAAAAAAAAATATGCTAGATGGACTCGACATTTCCTATCTGACTACCTCTGAGAAGAAATTGCGAACCAAACTCAGGGGTCAAAGTCTCTTTAAAGTCAGACATAATTTTGGTTGGGCCTTATGAGGACCATTAAGATTAGTGTTTGAAATTGTCTTTTGAGGTTGCCACACAGATTCGAGTGAACCTGTCCAGTCAGTGCAAGCATTTGTCAGTAATCGTGGAGCTCAATTCAAAACTTAATAACCTCAACGACTCGACGAACAATACCAAAGAAAGGACATTTGGGTAGGCCGCATAAAGTACTCAAACTGCCAGAACATCATTAAAACTAAATGAGAACGGAAACGGTTCCGTTTGGTGCCGGACGTAAAGAATAGCACCATCCCATTTTTTCCCATGGGTGTCGTAAAAGGCGACTAAGGGACTTACTAGAGAATGGGCAGCAGCGTTCTCTATGCATTTTTAAAACCATACTGCGATCGCCAAATCGTGGCGATTATGGAAATCCCCCCCTTTTTGGGGGAGGCCTATGTCCAGCAGTGGACGTCTTTCGGCTGACATGATGATGATGAGAACGGAAACAAAAAATAAAAGAATAAAAATAACCCACATAGTTCTCACATTCAGAATAATTACCAAGTAATCATGTCATTTTGTATAATTGTAATATTCTAAAATGTCAATGTGTATTTATAACTGGTATATTATGATGATTTTTCATAAAAATTTAAATGTCAAGTTTAAACTTGTTCATAAAATAATTTCGACGCACACGAATCACACGATGCTTGCGATGATCCGTTACTCATGTTTTTCACAAGTCCTATCGCGGTCTTGGGGAAAAAAGTAAAAATTTGCGTCGTTTCGTTAACGACTTCAATTTACGACATAGCCCTTGTGAAACATGCTGCAAGTTGTTATTACTACCACTATTTCAGAAGACAATTTGAGAGGTCACGGAAAATAAATCAACGCAGTTAAGTAGCAGCAAGTAGCTATGAGTTTTCGGCTGCGTTTAACTCGGAGTACATAGACTTAGATAGGTTTACAACAAACCGAGCGAAAGAGCGAAGAGCGATTCTCAAGGTGTCTACGTGCCGCCCTTTCCTTTTTCCCACTAACCAGCTCTATAAAAATTGTGAAGTACTAACAGTCAGGCAGTTATTCATAATGAGCATTGTACTAAAACAACACGCAGCCCTCCGCTTCAGCACTGAACTTATTAAAAAGAGACGGAAAGATATAGTTTGTCCCACAAAAAGCACAAAACATGCTTTTACAGCCAAATTTTTTGTTTTTCTGGGACCACTACTCTATAACAGACTTAATGCAAAAGCAAAAATTTATTCCCAAAATTTTGTAAATTGCAAGAAAACTCTGAAGGAAACATTACAAAATTTGTCCTATGAAGATACAGAGAAGTTATTAGTTGTACTTAAATAAATATTAATTGCACTTTTTATTATGATTAGTTAGCTTAAATTAATATACTAAGTTTTTAGCAGGTAAGATTTTTATACTGTTTACACCTCTTTTACATACCTATTAGTTGACTAATTTACCTTTTGTATATGATGTGATTACTGTGATTATTTAGATATAATGTTTTACCTTTTCTCGCCTGAAACACAGGATGTCCTAGTTCAGGCATGTAACACTTGTGAACTATTACATAGAATTACGAAATGTGGAAACATTTTTTTTATTTTTTATTATTAGATATGGCGATGATTGCACAGGAGACAAATGGGAAATTTAAATGCACTCATAGATAAGTTGTCTATCAATTTACCAGCCGTGGTCCACTTGGAACACGGGTGGGTTTTATTCAGTAAAAGTCTGACACGCCCTCCCACTCCGCTCAGAGTGGGAGAAGTTATTTGATAATTTCCCACCCAAAAAAAAAAATATATAAAAAAGCCGTGGTCCACTGCATTAAAATATTTAAGAAGACGTCTTCGTCTTTCTCTTCTTTTTTAATTAAGAAGTTAGTTTTTATAATTTGTAATCGTGCACACGCATGGGTCCGTAACGCAGGAAGTCAGCGTCAGCAGAGATTTGTTCTGGCGTTGTCGACGCTTACGTTTGTTGACGCTTTGGGCCGGGTTGGTCTTGAATGTAACAATGTGTGGTACAGAACCTGACGCTGCTGCTGAACAAGATCCGGGACATCGTGAGCGTGCAGACGGAGGCCGAGGTGCTGGAGACGTGCGGGCGCACGCTGGAGTACCTGTGCACGGAGCAGTGCGGCGTGTACACGCGCTGCAACGTGGCGCGGGCGACCATCACCGACATGTGCGTCAACCGGTACAAGGAGGCCATCGACGAGTACCGCAGCCTCATCGAGGGGGTGAGTCTTACATACCACTCCGGATATGACGGCAGTGCATTCTTAGGACACCTAAGTTTTAGCCTTTTTTTCTGTGAGGTTTTTAACGCAGTGTCTATCATTAATGAGTATTCTTTTCTACGTATATTTTGCCATGTGATGTGCCTCTTTAACTCGTACAATGTGTGGCACAGGGCGAGACCCCGGACGCGGATGAGGTGTTCAACGTGATCAACTCGCTGCGCAAGGTGTCCATCATGTACATGTGCCACAACCTCAACGACACCAACATCTGGGACTCGCTGTTCGAGGACCTACCCAAGTGCGTCAAGGAGAACGAGACGCAGATGCCGCCGCAAGTCAGTACTATTACACTCGCCATGCGTCATATTGACGTAACTAGTACATGTTCAAATCTTTGTTTTTGGAATAGGCTAGTTGAAGGATTTTGAAAAACCAATTACTAATTGTCATTGTGGCTATGGGCTTGTACACAAAACTGCGATGCGACGTCATCTACAAAATTCGTCATTTACAAAACAAGATTTATATTTTGACATGGCTTAAACCATGGAGCTAGTTTTTGTAATAAGAACGTAACTGTGATTGAAATACCGTTCTTTATACAAAACTGAAAACTTAGTTCGGTACTAAGTTGTCAGTTTTGTGTTTAGGAACTTTACTTTAGTCGGAATAAAGTTGGAAATTCAATAATGGCTCCATGTTTTAAACTTGGGTCTGAAGATAAACCTTGTTTTGTAATAAGGGGGTATGTATTTACAAAAGCAATGGTAATGTTGGAACAATTGTTAACAATAAGGCTAGCACCGGGTACACTTATATTAAATTCACTTTCACTAGAAGAATTCATTTCTTTACTAATTCTGATGAAATTCGTAATGTTCAGCTGTATAAATTATAAAGTTCGCGTCAATTCGTTTTCTTTTTTTGTTATTATTATTATTTTTAAATCTCTTTGATTGTCTGTGTACATTTTATATGGACCGTCATGAAAACTTTTTGGTTAATGAAAAAGTTTAAAAAAGTAACAACAAAACAGTAATGAAAACCACACTCGTTTTCCGCTTTGTTTTAGCGATGCAGTAATGAAAATATATACAACCATTTTTGCACTGTTTTAGCAACGCAGAAATGTCCAGATTTTTGCTGGCATTTTAAGTTAATAACTACGCTGTTTTACTGTGTTACTAGGTAGTTGGAAGAAAAAACTATTCATGGATACCTGTACAAACACATACAGTTACTTAAAAAAATATATAAAAGGCGACCACTGCCAGTATAAATGAAACAGAAAGTAAGCAAGAGAATCAAGCAACACGTTAGCAAAAGCAGTCGCCGAAAGGAAAGATGGTTAATCATTTTGAAGACGAAATTTTTAAGATTTTAAAGGAACCGACGAATAGACACATCTTTTTTAAGGGCATTCTACCGTCACTTGAAAGATTAGATGACAATAAAACTTATCTTTCAAAGCCGTGTTCTTCAAATTTTAACAGAATTGCATCAACCTCAAGCCTACTATCCGAATAATACTACTATCAAGGCAAATACCAGGCTGGCCATCAAACTCAACATTTCGCTACATTTACACAAACGAATAATACTACTATCAAGGCAAATACCAGGCTGGCCATCAAACTCAACATTTCGCTACATTTACACAAACGAATAATACTACTATCAAGGCAAATACCAGGCTGGCCATCAAACTCAACATTTCGCTACATTTACACAAACGAATAATACTACTATCAAGGCAAATACCAGGCTGGCCATCAAACTCAACATTTCGCTACATTTACACAAACGAATAATACTACTATCAAGGCAAATACCAGGCTGGCCATCAAACTCAACATTTCGCTACATTTACACAAACGAATAATACTACTATCATGGCAAATACCAGGCTGGCCATCAAACTCAACATTTCGCTACATTTACACAAACGAATAATACTACTATCAAGGCAAATACCAGGCTGGCCATCAAACTCAACATTTCGCTACATTTACACAAACGAATAATACTACTATCATGGCAAATACCAGGCTGGCTATCGAACTCAACATTTCGCTACATTTACACAAACGCCACAGGTACGTCCACATTCATCAAACGTACCAGATCAAATAGATTCACCTTCTAATGATTTTTCTAACACGAGCAAAACGTTTAGCACAGCTTCAACGGAAGAAGACTTTGATTTTTCATACATTTTGTCGATTGTAATCTTTGGAACACTTTTTTTCTCAGTAAAGACCAATATTAAAATGTGAACATACAATTAAATATTGTTTTTCTTTACCCGATAGTGAGGTCTAGCATTTCCAGAGGCATAACCGGAATTCTTTCCTTGTATGATCGTTTTTGTAGATATGGTGATAATAAACTTAAAGACTCTTCAAATGAAGACAATATGCTCATTCTCAAAAAAAATAAAAAACTTGGTTTGTTTTCAAAGCTTCATATTTTAGATAAAAATTGTTCTTTATTGTTAATAACATATGTATAATGTATTGTCACCATTTTAGATTTAGTAAAGGACTATATTTCCGTTATCAGCATCCTCTTTAATGTTCGCTAAGCTATATTTTGACCACATTTTTGGCGTCAGTGTGAGAACAATAGTCAAATACATTTAATGCATCCCACAATGTGTCATCAATTTATAATAATAATGAGAAAGCACCCGAACTGCAAAATTGATCCTAAATTGCTTGAGTGCAGTTTGGGTAAAACCTGAGAAGTCGCACAATGTTAGCTTTCGTTTATTTCAAACTCAACTCAAACCGTCTTATTACAAAACAAGATTTATATTTTGACATGACTTAAACCATGCAGCCAGGTTATGTAATATGAACGTAACAGTGACTGAAATACCGTTCTTTTTACAAAACTGAAAACTTCGTTCGGTACTAAGTTGTCAGTTTTGTGTTTACGAACTTTACCATAGTCGGAATAAAGTTTGAAATTCAATAATGGCTCCATGTTTTAAACCTGGGTCTGAAGATAAACCTTGTTTTGTAATAAGGGGGAAAGCATTTATTTCAATTAAACCACTGACAGGCACTTTTGAATTGTCAAGAAGTCGGTCAGTTACAAATATGAAGCTAGTTGCCCATTCCAAATAGTAGGTTCCTATGGAGAAGAACGGGCAAGAAACTCCACGGACACTCTTTTAAATTAAAATATTCATACAAAATATTGGATATGGATTGGATAACATCATTCATATTGAAGTTAAACATGTGAGAACGATGCAATACGTCAGAAGCGTCCATGATAAAAAGATAATTCAAAACTAAAATAATTAAAAATAAGCCGTGGCAGCTAAGAGATGACCAGTCCCAACTGACAGCGCCCGTTCACGAACATGACGCATGGATCAGCACCATTCAGCTCAACCATTTTGAAGGGAGCTAAATGATCCAACACACACGCCACCATCAGCGAGACATCTGAGTGAGCATGACATATACCCGTATTCAAGAACGATACTATGAGGTCTCACAGTGCCCATCAACGCATAGGGCCGGTAAATCCGATTCATAAACAATACTTGAGTGATGTGCAACGCTATGCGTTCACTTAGAAGGACCCTTACGTAAAGTACCTGGGCAGCTATTTTAACCAACGCATAGTGTAGCTTATTGTAAAAAAAGGTCTGGGTCAAATGATAATGTGGTCCACAGATGTGGTTGTTTTTGTATGTTTTGTATCCATTTGTGATATTTTAGTTTGTTATTCGTTTTAACTTTTTTAATTCAATATTTTTGGCGTGTGGCCGTTTGTCTTCTAGATAGGCCGCTCCCGCATTAATACTAAGTACAAAGAGCTATCGTTCCGAAACAGAAAACGCTAGCTTCTTAAAACTGAATCAAAATAAAATTATATTTAATTGTCATTAAATAGATAGAATAGATTTTATATCATTGTAGATAGTAAATTTGTTGTAAGATGTATAAGTACAATTATCAAAAAATGTAATTAATTATTATTTAGTAATAATACTATAAAATCATTAAAAAAAACCAGTAAACACACCATTAATTGACGGCTTCTTTTGTTTTTGGAGAATTCGAAATCATATGCACATCCATTGATGACTAATCAATTGAAGATAACTAATCATTTTTTTGTTTGTCGATCCTTGAAAACAGAGTAGTTTTTATTATTACCTAAATCACCACACTAACTTTATGGTTCATATTTCACAACTGACAACACGTTTAAAGGTTATATTTATGTCGTCCACACATCTGCCAAACACTTAAGCGAACTTAGCAACAGAAACGGACCAATCACAGATCTATACTCGACGCTATGCGTTCGCATAGTAAAGTGTCGCTTGAGTATTGTTTGTAAATTGAATGGCCTGCCATGATGAACGCAGTGAGAAATGCCTTACTTAGCATAGTGTAGCTGCCATACTTATCTAAGTATTCTTCTTGAATACGGGCCATACTCTCAGCCGCCAGGGCACATTTAAGTCAATGAAAGACATAATTACCCGGTAAATGGTAGCTCTATTGTACATAGTACTCACACCTGTGATATGCAAATATATAATACAAAGGAGATTCGAGTTTATACAATGAAAAGATAGTCTTCCAATCTTCATCAGCTCCTACAGTACTTTCAAATGTTAATAAATTAATTGTGGTTGTGGAGCTGGACTAGCATTCTTTCATTTGTTCTCTCTCTTCTGTCCATTAACCAATGGCTTGTGTGGTGGCAGGCGCTGGTGTACGTGGTGCGCGCGTGCTTCTACTCGCTGCTGTGGTCGCTGCACGGCGTGGAGGCGCGCGCGGGCGCGGGCGCGGGCGCGGGGGCGGGCGCGGGCGCGGCCGCGCTGCGCGAGCGCCTGCAGGCCTACGCCGCGCACTGCAAGGCCATCGTGGCGCGCGGCGTCACGCCCGACCTCAAGGAGGAGGTATGTATGCGCCCGGTGTGGCAGGCGCCGATATGGGACGTGTCCTAACTTAATGGTAAAGTATAAAAAAAACGAAAAAAAACCAAATAATAGTACATTACTGCCGCGGTCTATAATGACTACTTTGCTGGTCGCACTGATGATGGCCGACAGCGCAGCTCCAGGCCGACACAGTGCGGTCAGCATGCAGCAATGATGGACGAGCTGAGATAAAGGCCGAGGCCGTAGGTCGACAGCAAGGGCTGCAATGATGGCCAAGCTGGAAGGCCTAGAGCGTAGCTAGGCTAGCTCGAGGCAATCATAGCGTGACCAGCGAAGCAGTCATAGTGGGCCAAGGCTTGTGTGTGTGTGCTAGTGCTTTAACCCAGCAAGTAATTTCAATAAAATATATATTAATTAACTAGAAATTTAATTAAAATGACAATTATGAAAAGTACAGTTACTAAAATTCAACACTGACTTTCCCGGTTTGATATTACTAATAGTTTGCGATAATTTGAATGCGGTGCTTGACTGCTGTATTATTTCTTCATTTATTACTTCATTTATTTCATAATTTTTTTCTTCATGTTCTTGAGCAGATGTTGAAACTTCCTGGAACTCGTAAGACGTTGTTTGTTTTAAGTTTATACTTTGACCGATTTTTTGTGTAATTCTGTTTTTATTCTCCACCGATTCTTTTAAATAGCTCTCAGCAACTCGATCGGATTTCCATCCTCCATGCCTTTTTAGTGTAATAAGATTGGCCCCAGTATCGGCAAGAATAGTGGCCGATGAACGCCGGAAACAATGACCTGTAAATTGTTCCGGATGGGGCAGTTCTAAGTATGTAGCAATTATTTTGGGCATTTGAGCAATTGTATGCCTCCCTATCACTTGTTTGGTGCATTTGCAGTTTTTATAATTTAAAAAAAATCGGTCCGTTTTTACGTCAACTGGACGTAGTGCGTAATATTTTTGCACCACTGCAAATAAGGCGTCACGAACAACGAAAGTACGATCAATCTTCGTTTTTGTATCTCGCAACGTAATTATCATTACATCATTACGTTGATGTGAGTTTCAATGTCATTAACGGTGATATTGGTAATTTCGATGCATCGTACCACCGTAAATGCCAACAATAAGAACCACCTGTAACAATAACAAGTACGAGTATTAATTATGAGAACGTGTACAGTACAAATTTGGGTTTTTAGATATAAATACTTACTTTCACCGCTAAGTACTCAGAGTTGGGGGCTTCTTTTTTTTTTTTTTTTTAAACGTTGCCCCACACTAGGAATTACTCCTGTATCGTGGTTGCGTTCACAGACATTTAAACTCACATACACAAACAGCCAGACCCGGAACAACTACTTGCAGATCATACAAATATTTGTTCCGTGCGGGAATTGAACCCGCAGCGCAGCAGTCAATCGCTTTACATTTATATATCCGTCTGACTGTCGTTTTAGCATACTTGTTAAATTGTGGTTATTTTTAATGTTCAAATTGTGCTTTATCAGAAATTCAGAACCATGCATTTTAACATTGAATAGGTATTCCAGAGAGACGAAGGCTTCATTTTGTTGGAAAGATCATTGAAATACGCAAGAAAAACATTTTCGGATAAAGATTTAGATTTCCTACTGATTTTCCACTGCACAAATTTTTCATATGCAAGCTTATATTTTTCCTTTGAGTTTCGCGGTATTAAATTTTCAACCACTAATTTAGCTTCGTCTTTAATGTCTGGCGGTGTTAAACACATTGAATCGGAAGAATTTTCGCTTTGAGAGCTCATTTTTAGCAAAAAACTCACTAAATAAAAAAAAATTTTTCGCTGAACCGCGCTTTTGTTACTTCTTTGTTTTTTTTTTAACAATGGTAGTTGGAACTATACAGCCAAATATGGAATAAAATCTTTTTCTACCTATCTCTATAAATACAAACAGCTGTGTTTTAAATAAAATCTTTTTGCATTTGATTTTTTTAAACGTTGAAACGTCAAAATAGCGGCCGGCATTGTTTTGCCGGCCTGTTAGAGCGACCAGCAAAACTTTGCCGGCCGCTCCTTGAAACAGAACGGCAAGGTCGAGTTTGCTCAAACAAGGTTGTCAAAATAATGACCACATTACATGCATTTTTGAGTAAAAAAAATACTTTCCGCTTTAAAGTCGGCCTGTTTTCGCTTGCAGGCATACACGTCGCTATGCGACCTGCTGATCCTGTTCGCGGAGCACCTGTGCGCCCTGCACCACCCGGGCGAGCCCGACATGCGCCAGCTGGTGTTCGAGCCCGACGCCGCGCTGTGCGACATGCTCAACGCCTTCATCCAGGAGTTCGTGTTCGTGCACCACAACTACGGTAAGCGCGCCACACACGTCTACTACGCGGCTGACATCATGTACAGGGTACTATTTAAATATCTGGCAAAACTTCACAGACTTGATATTGTGTAATCACGACAAAACGCAAAAAGAACAATATATACCTACATATTATAACAATCTATACATATTATAAATTAAAGTCGCTTGTCGTGTCTGTCTGTGTGACCGCGTTACACTATATGGATCCTTCGTCTGAAATAAAAATTTTGAATTTGAATTTATAACATCATTTAGAGAATTTATTTCGGAAGGTTTATGTGTCCAATACATTAACTATTAAAGAAATATCTCTTTGTTTTGTTAAGTCTTAAAACCCGTGCGAAATTGGGGCGCCGCACGCCGGGCGGGCTCGAGAGAGTGATGCGATTGGTTTACCGTGATTAGATAACGAACATGTCACGTCTGTGGAGGTTCACCAGCTAATGAAGCTGCAGCTTGTATGCTCCGTGATGTAATACAAATACTAAATACATTACCCTTGTCATTTAAATCTCAACACACACAGAACGCGGGTGCGGGACGGGCGCGGTTCAGGACGGCAGTACGGCGGCTGAATTCTCGGTATTTATATGAACGACGCCACACGAAACGCGATAAATACCGAGAATTCAACCGCCCTACTGCCGTCCTGAACCGCGCCCGTCCCGCACCCGCTACATGTGTGTGTCGAGCTTAATTGTAAAGTTATGTAAACTGTATTAAACTATTCAAAGTCAGATTTTGCAATGTTACGATAATAACATTGATATGTTGTCAACTTTCAAGACGATTTGAGTCAGCAACAAGACCCAAGGGATGTTGCGTCAGTTAATTTGTAATTTACTTTAAGTTCATACACAAAACATTAGTTGAAATAAGAAACTGCTAATAACAACATTAGAGCTTTAAAATGTTGACGTTAGCATTGTTTTATACTGTGGATAGTATGCCATGAATTCTCGCAATTTATCCCGCTTGGAGGCGCTATTGTTTGTAATTAAGTATAAGACCACTTAAAGTATCATGCCACTGTTTGGCTACTTGCACACGTTCAGGCCGGCAAAAAATGTAGGTGTAGTCCGAGTGAAATATGTCGACACGTGTGAAAGCTGTCACCCTGAGCCACACGCTCCTGTAGCGCGCCCGCGTGTGGCGGCCACTCGGGCATTACTCTTGGAACCCTTGCGTACACTTTATTGAACCACATACTCTATGTTACTAAATATATTCTGCTTGTGTGCAGTAGTTTCTTCCGAATGAAAGTTCGAACTAAGGGATGTGTTGAATCAAATGAATATGAAACTATTTGACACGCGGTCGATTAGACAGCCAGACGTGATAGTGAACACTAGTCTTGGCCGGGGGGATGTTGATGTGGGGCTCGTGAGGGAGGGGGGGGGTTGAGTGGGGCTTGCGAGGGAGGGGGGGGGTTGATGTGGGGCTCGTGAGGGAGGGGGGGGTTGATGTAGGGCTTGTGAGGGAGGGGGTGGGTTGATGTGGGCTCGTGAGGGAGGGGGGGGGGGTTGATGTGGGCTTGTGAGGGAGGGGGGGGTTGATGTGGGGCTCGTGCACTTATTGGGGTGTTTTTCAAAATTGGGTTTGTGTATTAACTTGTACAGTAGTTTTACGGTGTGGTGCACTTTTCGGGTATCAAGAGTAAATGAAAGTTTGTATTAGGAAGAGCCCTGTGAATTGCTGCCTGAATGTTGTATTTGTAACGTAAGCATTTTCTTAAACAAAACAAAAATAAGTTAAAAATGTGTCATATTACAAAGCAATTGATATAGCTCGTGAATATTAGATCTGCATTCAACACGGTACATACATGAATGTGACCGTGTTGCATTGCCCTACTCACTTGTACTATTCGTGAAGGCGAGAAAAAAATATGCATTATTAACGTAACGTCCACGAGTCGGTCGTAACAGAGCGACGGCGCCGCGTCCGTAGCGCACAGTGTCGGGCATGTGCCCGGCCTGCGCGCGTGACGTCACGCCGGCGTGCCATAACGGTGTGCTGTGTTGTTGCATGTCGCGCGGTGTGCGCGGCGGCCTGTCTGTCCGAACTATCCGACGCCGGTAAGCCAGTTGCTCCGCACTCGTTTCGCACTAGATGACACACCGACGGCGTATTTTACCTTAGTAATGGCGCGACCGCCCGCACCGGCCGGCGGGGCCCGCACCGGCCGGCGGGGCCCGCGGGGGCCGGCGGGGCCCGCGGGGCCGGCGGGTGCGGGAGTCGCCGCCGCGCTACAATAATGCATATTTTTGTCTCGACGCGACGGGCGAACGTCTCACGCGTTTCGTGCACTCGCTGTGTGTATCACTTAACATTACTAAGGGAAAATTGTCGCGCCCGCTTCGAACACGCAGTCCGACACCGACGGCGAATACGCGTACCTTGTAGGCGTGCACTGGCGCGCGTTACAGCACGAGAGTGTTGCAACACTTTAGAACCGTGTCCTACAAGATGTCGGTATTCGCGCGCGGTATCGAACTGCGGTATAATTCATTAACACACTTACGAGTTTTGTGATTTGAGCATGTTTTGTGCAGTGTATTATTATTTTGCATTCCATATAATTTTATAGTCATGAAATACTAAGTTATGAGAAAAGCTAAAAATTAACTAAATGATGAAGCGAGATGCAGCTTTTACTAAACCGCGGTCTGTGGGACTTTGTGCAACTAATCGTGAAAAGGAAACGATACATGTAATCGAGCTTATTTTATTTCCTATACGTAGCCCGTAGTGCCTGCATGGTTCATAGATAGTTAAAACGAATATCTCAAGCTGTGCCACTTTTGAAACATGTCATTAAAAATATATAATTAATACTATGTTTTTTTTTTAAGAAAAATGATGGTGTCAACTTGAGGTTAACTATGTGATGTTTTAGTGTCTAAAGTAATTCATATCTTCCATAAACAATTAATCTTCAGAAGTATTTCTGTGTGATCATAGTCGAGCCTAACCATATTCGAGCATAATATATTCGAAAGGCACTAAAGCTTTACTTATTCATTGTTTTGCATACAATTGTGAGTGCTAAGCTGAGGGACATAGCTGTTAATACGCGGTGCACGTTGCAGACGGTCAAGATGAGAGACGTATCGAGGAGCTGCACAAGCGGCGCAACTTCCTGGCGGCCTACTGCAAGCTCATCGTGTACAACGTGGCGCCCGTGCGCCGCGCCGCCGACGTGTTCAAGCACTACATCAAGGTGCCATGACATGCCGGCTATTGACGCCGTAGCACACATCCGTCACGAAACCATAGCAGCGAGACTGCAGTAGTTCAATTCAACTGGCTCGCGTCATGTTCCGCTACTCGCATCCGATTCAAGTAGCGGAACATGACGCAAGCCAATTGAATTGAACTACTGCGGTTTCGGGGCCGAGGTGTGTTACTGGGGTAAATCAACTTTTGGTATCATTGCTAGTAAATTTCGAATACCTCATCGTTCTCTAAACGTTGCAAAAGATAATGCCAATTGTTTTGTTAAAGCGATATGTATTCTGCATAATTTTAGTAGATCTAGACAAGATGACAATAATGTCGACGATGTTGTCATGACAACACGCCATATTCGTGACGTGGACTATGGGTTGGGGAACAGGCACGTCGTCACACACACGCTGCGCGGGCGTCCGTCGCACGGAGCACTTTTGTATGAACCCCGCGCGATCGTCCGCTTAACGCAGTTTCAGGCCTCAAAGTTGCCTTGTGAGATGCCGTTCATAAAAAAGGGCGTCCGCTGCGCTAGACAAACGCCCGCGACGGATGGTTCGTTCGGTGAGCCCGTGCCTCGCATAATGGAGTCGTGTTGCAGTGCTACAACGACTACGGCGACATCATCAAGGCCACGCTGAGCAAGGCGCGCGAGATCAACAAGCTGAGCTGCGCGCTGAGCATGCAGCTGGCCATGCAGGCGCTGTTCGCCGACATGCTGCGCGCGCACGCCGCGCCGCACCGCGCACTGCCCGAGATGCTGGAGCTCAAGGTACCCATTGTGTTCGCCGACATGCTGCGCGCGCACGCCGCGCCGCACCGCGCGCTGCCCGAGATGCTGGAGCTCAAGGTACCCATTGTGTTCGCCGACATGCTGCGCGCGCACGCCGCGCCGCACCGCGCGCTGCCCGAGATGCTGGAGCTCAAGGTACCCATTGTGTTCGCCGACATGCTGCGCGCGCACGCCGCGCCGCACCGCGCGCTGCCCGAGATGCTGGAGCTCAAGGTACCCATTGTGTTCGCCGACATGCTGCGCGCGCACGCCGCGCCGCACCGCGCGCTGCCCGAGATGCTGGAGCTCAATGTACCCATTGTGTTCGCCGACATGCTGCGCGCGCACGCCGCGCCGCACCGCGCGCTGCCCGAGATGCTGGAGCTCAAGGTACCCATTGTGTTCGCCGACATGCTGCGCGCGCACGCCGCGCCGCACCGCGCGCTGCCCGAGATGCTGGAGCTCAAGGTACCCATTGTGTTCGCCGACATGCTGCGCGCGCACGCCGCGCCGCACCGCGCGCTGCCCGAGATGCTGGAGCTCAAGGTACCCATTGTGTTCGCCGACATGCTGCGCGCGCACGCCGCGCCGCACCGCGCGCTGCCCGAGATGCTGGAGCTCAAGGTACCCATTGTGTTCGCCGACATGCTGCGCGCGCACGCCGCGCCGCACCGCGCGCTGCCCGAGATGCTGGAGCTCAAGGTACCCATTGTGTTCGCCGACATGCTGCGCGCGCACGCCGCGCCGCACCGCGCGCTGCCCGAGATGCTGGAGCTCAAGGTACCCATTGTGTTCGCCGACATGCTGCGCGCGCACGCCGCGCCGCACCGCGCGCTGCCCGAGATGCTGGAGCTCAAGGTACCCATTGTGTTCGCCGACATGCTGCGCGCGCACGCCGCGCCGCACCGCGCGCTGCCCGAGATGCTGGAGCTCAATGTACCCATTGTGTTCGCCGACATGCTGCGCGCGCACGCCGCGCCGCACCGCGCGCTGCCCGAGATGCTGGAGCTCAAGGTACCCATTGTGTTCGCCGACATGCTGCGCGCGCACGCCGCGCCGCACCGCGCGCTGCCCGAGATGCTGGAGCTCAAGGTACCCATTGTGTTCGCCGACATGCTGCGCGCGCACGCCGCGCCGCACCGCGCGCTGCCCGAGATGCTGGAGCTCAAGGTACCCATTGTGTTCGCCGACATGCTGCGCGCGCACGCCGCGCCGCACCGCGCGCTGCCCGAGATGCTGGAGCTCAAGGTACCCATTGTGTTCGCCGACATGCTGCGCGCGCACGCCGCGCCGCACCGCGCGCTGCCCGAGATGCTGGAGCTCAAGGTACCCATTGTGTTCGCCGACATGCTGCGCGCGCACGCCGCGCCGCACCGCGCTCTGCCCGAGATGCTGGAGCTCAAGGTACCCATTGTGTTCGCCGACATGCTGCGCGCGCACGCCGCGCCGCACCGCGCGCTGCCCGAGATGCTGGAGCTCAAGGTACCCATTGTGTTCGCCGACATGCTGCGCGCGCACGCCGCGCCGCACCGCGCGCTGCCCGAGATGCTGGAGCTCAAGGTACCCATTGTGTTCGCCGACATGCTGCGCGCGCACGCCGCGCCGCACCGCGCGCTGCCCGAGATGCTGGAGCTCAAGGTACCCATTGTGTTCGCCGACATGCTGCGCGCGCACGCCGCGCCGCACCGCGCGCTGCCCGAGATGCTGGAGCTCAAGGTACCCATTGTGTTCGCCGACATGCTGCGCGCGCACGCCGCGCCGCACAGCGCGCTGCCCGAGATGCTGGAGCTCAAGGTACCCATTGTGTTCGCCGACATGCTGCGCGCGCACGCCGCGCCGCACCGCGCGCTGCCCGAGATGCTGGAGCTCAAGGTACCCATTGTGTTCGCCGACATGCTGCGCGCGCACGCCGCGCCGCACCGCGCACTGCCCGAGATGCTGGAGCTCAAGGTACCCATTGTGTTCGCCGACATGCTGCGCGCGCACGCCGCGCCGCACCGCGCACTGCCCGAGATGCTGGAGCTCAAGGTACCCATTGTGTTCGCCGACATGCTGCGCGCGCACGCCGCGCCGCACCGCGCACTGCCCGAGATGCTGGAGCTCAAGGTACCCATTGTGTTCGCCGACATGCTGCGCGCGCACGCCGCGCCGCACCGCGCGCTGCCCGAGATGCTGGAGCTCAAGGTACCCATTGTGTTCGCCGACATGCTGCGCGCGCACGCCGCGCCGCACCGCGCGCTGCCCGAGATGCTGGAGCTCAAGGTACCCATTGTGTTCGCCGACATGCTGCGCGCGCACGCCGCGCCGCACCGCGCGCTGCCCGAGATGCTGGAGCTCAAGGTACCCATTGTGTTCGCCGACATGCTGCGCGCGCACGCCGCGCCGCACCGCGCGCTGCCCGAGATGCTGGAGCTCAAGGTACCCATTGTGTTCGCCGACATGCTGCGCGCGCACGCCGCGCCGCACCGCGCGCTGCCCGAGATGCTGGAGCTCAAGGTACCCATTGTGTTCGCCGACATGCTGCGCGCGCACGCCGCGCCGCACCGCGCGCTGCCCGAGATGCTGGAGCTCAAGGTACCCATTGTGTTCGCCGACATGCTGCGCGCGCACGCCGCGCCGCACCGCGCGCTGCCCGAGATGCTGGAGCTCAAGGTACCCATTGTGTTCGCCGACATGCTGCGCGCGCACGCCGCGCCGCACCGCGCGCTGCCCGAGATGCTGGAGCTCAAGGTACCCATTGTGTTCGCCGACATGCTGCGCGCGCACGCCGCGCCGCACCGCGCACTGCCCGAGATGCTGGAGCTCAAGGTACCCATTGTGTTCGCCGACATGCTGCGCGCGCACGCCGCGCCGCACCGCGCACTGCCCGAGATGCTGGAGCTCAAGGTACCCATTGTGTTCGCCGACATGCTGCGCGCGCACGCCGCGCCGCACCGCGCACTGCCCGAGATGCTGGAGCTCAAGGTACCCATTGTGTTCGCCGACATGCTGCGCGCGCACGCCGCGCCGCACCGCGCGCTGCCCGAGATGCTGGAGCTCAAGGTACCCATTGTGTTCGCCGACATGCTGCGCGCGCACGCCGCGCCGCACCGCGCGCTGCCCGAGATGCTGGAGCTCAAGGTACCCATTGTGTTCGCCGACATGCTGCGCGCGCACGCCGCGCCGCACCGCGCGCTGCCCGAGATGCTGGAGCTCAAGGTACCCATTGTGTTCGCCGACATGCTGCGCGCGCACGCCGCGCCGCACCGCGCGCTGCCCGAGATGCTGGAGCTCAAGGTACCCATTGTGTTCGCCGACATGCTGCGCGCGCACGCCGCGCCGCACCGCGCGCTGCCCGAGATGCTGGAGCTCAAGGTACCCATTGTGTTCGCCGACATGCTGCGCGCGCACGCCGCGCCGCACCGCGCGCTGCCCGAGATGCTGGAGCTCAAGGTACCCATTGTGTTCGCCGACATGCTGCGCGCGCACGCCGCGCCGCACCGCGCACTGCCCGAGATGCTGGAGCTCAAGGTACCCATTGTGTTCGCCGACATGCTGCGCGCGCACGCCGCGCCGCACCGCGCGCTGCCCGAGATGCTGGAGCTCAAGGTACCCATTGTGTTCGCCGACATGCTGCGCGCGCACGCCGCGCCGCACCGCGCGCTGCCCGAGATGCTGGAGCTCAAGGTACCCATTGTGTTCGCCGACATGCTGCGCGCGCACGCCGCGCCGCACCGCGCGCTGCCCGAGATGCTGGAGCTCAAGGTACCCATTGTGTTCGCCGACATGCTGCGCGCGCACGCCGCGCCGCACCGCGCGCTGCCCGAGATGCTGGAGCTCAAGGTACCCATTGTGTTCGCCGACATGCTGCGCGCGCACGCCGCGCCGCACCGCGCACTGCCCGAGATGCTGGAGCTCAAGGTACCCATTGTGTTCGCCGACATGCTGCGCGCGCACGCCGCGCCGCACCGCGCACTGCCCGAGATGCTGGAGCTCAAGGTACCCATTGTGTTCGCCGACATGCTGCGCGCGCACGCCGCGCCGCACCGCGCGCTGCCCGAGATGCTGGAGCTCAAGGTACCCATTGTGTTCGCCGACATGCTGCGCGCGCACGCCGCGCCGCACCGCGCGCTGCCCGAGATGCTGGAGCTCAAGGTACCCATTGTGTTCGCCGACATGCTGCGCGCGCACGAGATGCTGGAGCTCAAGGTACCCATTGTGTTCGCCGACATGCTGCGCGCGCACGAGATGCTGGAGCTCAAGGTACCCATTGTGTTCGCCGACATGCTGCGCGTGCATGAGATGCTGGAGCTCAAGTTACCCATTGTGTTCGCCGACATGCTGCGCGCGCACGCAGCGCTTTTGAGCTTTGGAAATGCTTTCTCTGTCACTACAGTGACTAGCCACTTTATTAAAGTACTAATTGTATTGTTAATGTCATTTACATATTAATCTTTATTACTACATGAAACAATTGATGTGCTATCATCCGCAAATAATACCATAGGATGAAGTATATGACGTGGCAGGTCATTTATGTACAATAAAAATAATAAGGGTCCGAGGACGCTGCCCTGCGGGACACCATATTTTATTTCTCTAAAAGACGATATACATTTTAATTCCTTTCTAGATCCTAAACACAGGCTCGATATCTCCGTACATTCCTTACCTCCATAACTTTTAGGTACGTTATTATTAAATTAAGGGCATTGCCACGAATACCGTATGCGTCAAGTTTGGTTAGAAGGATATCGTGATCCACACAGTCAAAAGCCTATCGGCATATATTGCGCTTACAGGTATTTTAGAGTCTACTTTTGGCATTATTCGATGGAGAAAGTCGAAAATAGCTATATTGATGTTTTTATTTTTTCTAAAACCCTTTTGTTCGTCACATAGTATGTGGTATTTTGTTAGAAAATTATAGAGAGGTTCATAAATAATTTTTTCTATGATCTTTGAGAAGATGGGAATTAGAGAAATTGGTCTATAGTTTGCCATTTGGTCTTTATCCACTGATAGGAGCCCCGCGCGCGCGCGTCCTTAGAACTGCTGTTGAGATGCCATCATAGCCAAAGCTCTTTTTATTTTTTAAGTTCATTATTACACGCGCGACATCTTGAGGAATAACTGGGTTCATAAATATTGAATGTGGGTTGATATTATTACACGCGCGACATCTTGAGGAATAACTGGGTTCATAAATATTGAATGTGGGTTGATATTATTACACGCGCGACATCTTGAGGAATAACTGGGTTCATAAATATTGAATGTGGGTTGATATTATTACACGCGCGACATCTTGAGGAATAACTGGGTTCATAAATATTGAATGTGGGTTGATATTATTGGTAATTTTGTCACCTGTCGTATGTTTTGACGTATGTTAGACGACTGCACCTGGTTCTGACGAGATCCGTCCACTCCTCCTCAAGCACATTCAACCATTTATACTAAGCCCTTTAACGCATATTTGTAATCTGAGCATGTGAACGGGTACATTTCCTGCTGTAAGGTGGCCGCTGTAACGCTGATTCATAAGAAGGGTGAAAAAGACTGTGCTGACAACTACAGGCCTATCTCTACTTTGTGTTCTATCAAAGATCTTAGAAAAGATCGTTCATAACCGCCTTATCAGCTTTATTGAAAAACTGTACTACTAACCAGTAATGATTACATTCTAATGTGTAGGCTCGTTATGTTTCAGGAGCTGGCGAAGCGTTTCTCGGTGATGTTCGGGCTGGACGCGGTGAAGAACCGCGAGGCGCTGACGGCGCTGCACCGCGCCGGCATCGGCTTCGCGGCGCTGGAGCAGGCGCCGCACGCCGCGCCGCCGCGCGTGCTGTTCCTGGAGCCGCTGGCCGAGTTCAGCAACAAGCTGCTGCGCCAGGACAAGCGCCAGGTGCTCAAGGTGAGCGGTACGCATGCCTCACGAAGCGGTTTCAAACGTTCATTCCTGTATTCCACAACATTTTTGTTTTGAAATCACTATTATAAGGTTCATAATACACTGGAGCTGTTAGCGTGCACTCGATCAGAAGTATGGCGGCTGACAAAAATGCCACGCGACGCGCGCTACATGGTGGCAGCTGCCGACCAATAGCGGTACAGGAAAAAGAGCTGCGGTGCGTGGAGCGTGCCGATTGTGACCAATCGGCACGCTCCACGCACCACATTTCCCGCACTTTTAAAATTCACCTTCTGCGCAGGTACATCGGTAAGCCATATCAGTTGTGTACTACTGTACTTACTTGTACTATTGTACAGGTACTACGACTGGTACCGATTCCCAATAATACCGGTATTACAAGCCCTGCCCGGAAGTAGTAGCTCAGCTTGTGAGACTTTTTGTTCATCCCGTGCTCAAATATCAACTTGAAGATACGTATTGTTGCACGCACAGCTTCGCATCTAACACGGCCTCGGTAAGCGCGTTGGTCGGAATTCAGAATGCTCTACTGGCATCGACACTGAAGTGTGACTTATTTACCGCGAGATGGATAGACGTATGTCATACAAGATGAGATTGTATGAGATGATGGACTGGACGAAAGATGAGTTTTTTTTTGTGGCAATATTATTTGATTTTATTTGTTAGTTTATCTTGAGTTTTTTTTTTGTTTGAAAGAAGATAGAAGAAAATATATTTCTTATTGCAAATTGTCTAAAAAAAATTGTTGTTGTTGTTTTGTGTAATTGTCTTATTGTGTATTGTTGTGTGTGTTTCTTATTGTTGTGTTGATGTCTGGTTTTATTGAAATGTAACTGTGCAATAAGTAGGATGTTTGTGTGTAACGTTGCGGATGTTGTCGGCAGTTCCTGGACAGCCGCATCCCGGCCGGGCCCGCGTGGGGCGACGAGTGGGCGGCGCTGCTGGCCTACCGCGGCTCGCTGCTCACGGACGCGCCCGACGAGCGCCCCGCGCCCGCGCGCCGCCACTACGCGCGCCGCCCCCGTACGTGCCTACTGTACTAGCTGACGCAGGGCCACTCTAAGCCTACCTATACGTGCTACTATACGCTAACCAACCCCGACATAGTTGGGAAAGGGCGGGCAGACGATGAATGTCTGTTCCAAAAGTATCTGATAGACATTTAACAAATGAATCAGAAAAAATACCTGCGCATGCCGTTTCGTAATGCCCGTGGATATAAGAAAAAAAAATAAAAAAAAACGAAAGAAAGAGATAGAGGCAGTTGAAAATGTATCGGAACCAGATGTCTCCAGTTTGTCCCTACCACTGGTCACAACGACGCAGCAGTTGAGTAAAGCAAGAGATACGAAGGCACACTCGCAATTAATAAATCAGAACGTACTACACAATCTATAAACCGTATCCCTTCAAACACAGCGTGCATTTACCATTCACTGTACAACATACTCACACGAAAACATCGGTCGCTATCGTTGTGCTCCCATTTATTTTAAATATACGCTAGTGATTGACTAAATCGGAACGTTATCGATTCTTCCATTTATTAAAAAAAAAATTGGGATCCTATAGATAAAATATATTATATACTGATACTATTATAATGTAAATAAACAATAATGTAGCTAAATAAAAATATTATTAAGTAAATCTAAAAAAAAAATTGTTATGTGAAAATCAAAATGAGTAAAAAACATTATTTCCACATGGGTCTTCCAATCGGGTTAAAAAGGTTCACCAATTGAAGAATAAACTATAATAGCAATATCTTCATTAGGCAATCGACATTGTTGTCGATAGCCTACGTTAGTGGATCTGCACAAGAACTTGAACTTGTCGTAAGATACAGCGGTTGTACTACGCGATGCATCCGCATAAATAAAATATAGTTTTGTGATTTTTACATTGATTGTTGAGTCACTTATCGCCATACTTAGGTAATTCCAAGCAATTGTTTACTGCAAAAAATGTTTATATGAAAATAAAAGTAACGGAGTAAAAGCAAGAAATATTTTACGGTTTGTTGTAGACAAATATAGTAAAATACTTTTACTTTTATGTGAAGTGAGTGCTTCGGTTTTAACAAGAAATGAAACGGCATTCTTAAATATTGTCATGGTCGCAATCGAAAGCGCACTAGTTCGCAGAAACAACCATTTGCCTGTGATATGAGCGTTACGATCATGTCGCGCGCACACAGACACCCATCACTAGCCATTTCTCCTGTCTTTTATATTTCTATGGTAGTGCCACTTACAAAGTGAGGTACAAAGTTAAATACAGTTGAATGTGTTCCTATATCCCTTTAGTGGGTGATTGCGTAATAATTTAGCCCGGACAGGGTTTGTTTCCACTTTCTACAGGTACTTTCGGAACAGACTATACATTACTTTCGGAACAGACCATACATTATTTTCGAAACAGATCATCCATTATTTTCGGAACAGACCATACATTATTTTCTTTTCTTGCCACCTACAAACATTTAATGAACTTACGACAAACTTGACTCTTCCAGGAGGTCAGAACGAGGACGAGGAGGGCGAGGAGAATGCAGAGTCAGACCAGGAGCCGCCCGGGTGAGCGCCAGCGCACTGTACCGTAGCTAGACATAACGTTAGGTAGTCTCACGCAATATCTACGTCAGAGGGCCCGCTCATCCACGTGACTTGTACTTACGTGCCTAACTTAAAACAAATAGTCTAACAAAATTAAATCTTTTAACTTTGTTTTAGTTTGTGACATTTTATTGGACCTGTTACCGTTATCAGACGAACGTGCCAAAAAACAGTAAGGTTTGACGCGGTCACAATTAATTAAACAAGTAATATATTCAGACAACGAATGCTGACCCATCGAATGTGGTATGGCCCGACATCGAACCATAAGGATATACGCCATTTCCGATTGATCTTAAATTCCATTATTGTGATTGGTTATGGTGTAGTGGCAGTGTATCCAACATTATATAGTAAATATTATATACCAAATAAATTAAACAAACGAACTTTCGATGGGGTAAAGTTTTCTCGTGTCTTTGTGTGCCTAAAAACATTACCATGGTCTGTATAGAGCGGACCCTCTAGACATATTTATATTGTTCAGTTTGTTAAACTATTATAAATGTGTTATGTAGGTATATTATGATGTATTTGTTTATTTGGTCAGTCCTACGAACTCTGTGTTTTGTCATGCTGAAAGGGCATGTCAATATTAACATTTGAAAATGAATAATTTTAAATTTTAATATGGTCAATGTATTATAAATATTGTTTGACTACCAACTACATACCCATTTATTTATAAATGTCGCTTAAAGTTAAAAGATACGTTTAAACGTCAATATTTGTGTTTAAACAGTCTCTAACCATTGCTTAACTTTAAGCAATGTTTATAAATCGGTTTAAAGAATAACTAAAATAAAAAAGCCCCATAACGGTTTTATTTCAATCAATTATGATGTAAAACCACTCCTAGTATAAGCATATTATTTAAGTTTAAATATGTAAGCTTGTTTTCCATACCACATTTTGCTTGTTCTGGGAGTCCGTTTTAGAATGTCATTATAATTGATGATGTTGAGTAATGAATTGGGCCTTATAGTGTGTGAGCGGAGTGTGGGAGTGTGGCTGTTTGTTAAGTGTGTAGTGTACCACGGAACAGTAGCTCGTTCAAGTAAGTAGTTAGATATCATTATAATGTGCGCAGTCTACAGCAACACTCACATTTCAGAACTTGTTCCTTGAGAGAAAACATGTTCTCGACTGATTTCTCGGGTCACATTGCAATGTTTTAAACTTGGTTTCTATTTAAAATGAAACAGTGGACAGTGTCTGTAGACTGCGCAACAAGGTTATGTTGGTTTTTATCATCGACATACTTTATTGTAGTTAAGTAATTAAGATGTTATATTTTTATAATAAATGATGTTTATTATATATTGATGTTTTATTATACTGTAACACAACACATTATATCCTGTGGTGACACTATCAATTCAACACCTAATAACGTCTTTGATGAAGGGATTTCGCTTATAGTAAGGCAATGGCACCAGTGCGGCAGGGAGAAGCGCGGTCCCTCGTTACTGTAGTGCAAGTTGAAAAAAAAAAATACATTGTATAAGGATAATATTACGAAAATTCCATAGATGTGCTTATTTTATTCAAAAGGAACAACAAACAGCTTTTTTTTTTTTTTTGAACCTTAGAGATATTGAACTGTTGTTATTACTATTCCGACATCCATCAATTTATGTGCACGAGTGTACACCTCATGAACAGCTCAATACCATTGACAACTTAATTTGGTCGGGTTATATGCGGACATTTAGTATGGAAAAGTAATGAAAGCTAATTTCTCTTAAAATTCAACACTTGGGAATCTGAATTTTTGGTTACTATAACTTCTTTAGGAGCACTAATTTTTGTATAAATTTGGGAAGAAATCACAGAGTTTTTAATAGGGAAATCTTCAAATGAAAATTTAACACCGTGACTACCGCCACCCCACCAATGGTATGGTAATCTCTTAAACTACTGGAGTAGTAATTTTGAATTTTGGGTATCAATTTTATCTCGCAGAGCACTAATTTTCTATGTAGGTTTGAGGAAAGCGACTAGCTCCTGAAACTTGGAATCAACACTCAAAGTCGTGGTCCTGCTGAACGAGCGCGCGAAAGTTATCATCGTTGATTTCTCGGTAAATACAAATGTTTCAGTTCTTTTTTTTGTTACGAAATGAATCACATTTAAGAGCACTAATTATTTGTATACTTAGAATAGCTGTAGCATGCCCCCTTTTTCGGCGCTCATGGTGGTCCTGCTGAAGGGAGCGTGACTACCGCAGGACCACCTTCAGTCGATTATCTCGAAAACTACTAAGGCACCAATTCTGTTGTTCGAGCACTAATTAGCACCAATTGAGCACTAATTATTTGCCAAATATGGAAGCGATTGGCGTTGGTGGGGCGGCGGTAGTCACGGAAATGGTAAATTATCAAATAACTTCTCCCGCTCTGGGCGGAGCGGGAGGGCGTGTCAGACTTTTACTGACTAAAACCCACCCGTATTCCTTCATTTGCCTGTGTACCAGGGCCACGATATCCCTTTCGGACAAACTCGCAACCCTGGCAGGCATTGGCCCTAATGGACCCCATCAATTCGTGCTGACATCTCTTTGAGGCGCGCGTGGAACACAACGCGCCGTCGACCCGGGCCTGGTCCTTATCGGACGGCGAGCTACCCATCGTTCTCCGTCCGCAAGCCCGCGCCTACGGTGGCCGGAAATCGGCTTGCAACTCCCGACGCCCGGGGCGTCTCCTGCGGCGGCTAAGGGCGTGAGGGCGCGAACCCTGCCTCTCCCTCACGCGTTCCGCCTCCTCCTTCGCGAGCATTACTGCTTTGCAGAAGGAGGTGACGGCCGAGTGCACTCTCGCTCCGAACCAGGGCTGGACGCGAGAGAACGCCGCCGCTGATAGCCTCCGTGAGGACACAGTGGTGCTCCGCCCAAGCCGGGCAGACCTCCACCGTATGCTCCACCGTGTCCTCCGGGCGATCCACACAGTGGTGACACCCGGGCGTTTCCTCCCGCTTTATCCTGAACAGGAACCTCCCGAAACAACCGTGTCCGGTGAGGACCTGCGTCAGGCGGAAGGTCCTCACCTTCCGCCGGACGCAGGTCGCGCCTCTCTAGCCACTCCTCAAAGAGGGGACTTATTGCCACAATTGTGGCGTGCCCAGCGCTGGGTTGCGAAAATCGCACTCTCCATGCTGCCATGAAACAACAAACAGCTACAATATAAAACATAGAAACAAGAAATACACAAAACTTATTGACAGTATTGCAGCCCACAACGCTGTCACGGATTAACTACAGTGAAAATAATCGCTAGGGTTTTTATACCAGATATTTATAATTACTGATAACTGAATACATATTTGTTATGGGCGTGTCAGGAGAGGGGGTAAAACCTAAATGGTATATTATGTATAGATATTACCCAAATGGCAACCTTTGAATGTCTGATTGGTAACTGGTTATTTATTGTGTATAAAAGTTCTTATGAATATGGTTTGTAGGGAAAGGAAGTAGATACAGCACAGAACCACAAGGCTAGACATTTATTCAGTTAGACTTGTCAGTATTTAATCAGAAAGCTAGTTGTCCGTTCGCAAAACTAGGTCTTCATGGAGAAGGACCGGAAACAGTATTAAAGTATTCCATCAACATATTTCTTACAGTTCCATAAATTATCGTTATCTCAAAAAAAGTTAATTCTATCTCTTGTTACATTACTCTGAATAATAGCAACATTGTAACAATGGCAAGGAAAACAACAGAATTATTGGGCTTTTCTCGTCGTTGACGGATACCCCGGTAGTTATTGTAGCTAGTTAGTTGAGTTACACCAAACCTCTGTTAAGATCAATAGTTTATTTTTGGAAACAGTTTAAGGGTATGATTTTTTAGTTATCAGGGAGCCTAAAATGGCCGCTTTGGCAGAATCATGCATCAGCCCGCAATTCATCTGTTTGACAGCTGCTATTTAACATTAGACTTCACTATATTAATTCTTAATTTGTGGACCATTTTACGAAACTCCATACACAACTGTCAAACAGATGAATTGCGGGATATGAATTGTACGCAGATCATATTATGATTCTGCGAAAGCGTCCATTTTAGGCCCCCTGAGGGCTATCACAATTTTTCTTGAATTTGAGCGTTTTACTCGAGTTTTGATGTGTCATTATGGTTTAGATAAAGCCAAAAAATAAAATATGCCCGAGCAAGTTTGATTATTTATCTTGGGAGCGCTTTAAATAAATATTTCAATTTATTTACATAAAACAGTAAAAAAATCTCTGCAAAGGATGTTTCACAAATTTTGACTTTTGGGTATCATTTGATGCTTTGTTACACCGAAGATAACATAATTTAATTTATAAAAATCTCCATGGTACTACTATAACTTATACTTGGGAGCGCTTTCATCAATTTATTATATTTCATACAGTAATATGCCAAAAATAATTCTGTAAAACAGAGAGTTACTGATCATTTTTCGTCCGAAATTTTATTTTTTATCTATATAATATATAATCCAAATTCAAACAAAAACTATTTAATAACTAAGGTAACTATATTATCTAGCTCGAAAAAAAATAATTAGTCTATTGAATAGTAAAAAATAACGGCGTAAATCAACGGCGAAATAAGCTATATTTTCGAGAGCGCAAAAGTGATGAAAGTATTAACGGGTGCTGAGACTGACAGGAATGGTTTATCACCACGAAAACTGTACTGTTATAGTTACACAGACTTAATGTTTAGATTATTTCACGCTTTCTCAAAATTAGATAAGAAATTGAAGAAACACGTTTGTGATAGCACCCTTAATGGGCCTATTGTAGGTAAAGATCGACCCGCACATTAGCGCGGAGTGACGGGAGTTTATGTTACGACTGAATAAGACTGATAATATTGATTAGGTAGATGCTTACGTTTAAATATACTTTTGCTGTATGAGCGTTATTGGCTCGTACGGTCAGAGCCCTGCATTACCTGACCCCTTTTATAAAGAAGAGAGGAAAAGGGTCGGGTTATGCAGGTCACTGACTACATGCTCCCCAGGGAAAAATATACGTACCCAGATTACCAAACGTGCGTTACAAGCTAACAATACTACTAATAATATATAATAATACTTTTATAATAGCTGGCAACACCAACGTCAACAAAAGTCACAAACTTCGTTTTCATATTATTTTCAGTTCATATTATTTAGACGCAATTAATTTTATTTTATGTGGAACTCTACTCTACCTTCACCCAAAATAATCACAACATATGAAAAAATTGCAAAATGAACCATTATCTAGACTCATCAAAAACTGCCGAGGTGACATCTGTCATGTCACCTCCGATAAAACAAGGATTGAGAAAACGGAAAAATGTTGACGACAGCAGCTAAAAGACCCACCACCCCCGGCCTCTTCGCTCAGCTCCGCCTCGCCGCCGCCGGTACCCAGCCCCACCGTGAGCGCTGTGACGACACCGGCCGCGGTAGTTGCGTCGAGCTCGAGCGATGAGTATTTTTTCATGTTATGGGGCTACAGAGGGAGGAATTAATCTTACAGCGTACCGGGGTCGGATGCTCTCTCTGTTTCAGGTACTTGAACCAGCCATCAACGTCACGGCTCAACGATTGTCGGATCAAGTGCGCGTCATTCATCACAATCATAGATTGGATGACGCTACACTTGATCGGCTACGCTCGGAAATGCAGAGTAGCTCTGTTAGTAACCCTCCCCCATCCCAGAATGTCGTGCATGCGCCTGCTGAAGTTCCATTGCGGGCAAATGAGCATGCTGTGGAGGAGGACACCAGGGCTATATCTGCAGATAACCTATGCAATGTGGAATTAAGGAGCGTACTGGAGGATGCAATCCGTGAGTACCGGTTCACATTACCTGACCTTAGACCACGGCTACCACGTTTGCCGATGAATAAAAAAAACAGAGCACTGGTGTGTGCCCTGGATGCGCTGTTCCCAAATTTCATTGAAAGCAGCGCTGACCTTTGCGATACACACTCAATCTTGTATTGTACGGCTGTTGCGGCATGTCGTATAGCTCGTGTCAAATTTCCAAATACTGACCAAGCTGTACAACCGAAACCCACCGCACCAGCCTGGCAGTGCAGGATTGAGCGTCGTATTAATGAGGCCAGGGTACTCATCGGGAAGCTTATCTGCTTCAGGGAGGGCAATACACGCCCAAGGGTGATGCGCTTTGTGAGGCGGGCGTTCTCGGGAACTAGTATTAGTCCTCTAGAATATGTATCCCGTGTCACAGAGCGCATCGACTTCCTGAAGCAGAAAGTTTATGCATGGACAAACCGTATCCGTCGGTATAAGCGAAGAGTGGATCGGTACACTCAGAACCACATGTTCCAGAGCGATGAAAGGTGGGTATACAGAGCATGGGAGCGGCCCATTCCCACTCAAGGTGTGACTGACGTACGTCTGCCGGATAAAGAAGCCATGAGTGCTTTTTGGCGAAGCATTTGGTCGGTGCCCGTTAGTCACACTGAAGGTGATTGGATGCGAGTTGTTGAACAGACGTGTGATTCAATACCAGACATGGAGGCTATTACAATTAGTCCTCTGGATGTGGCCCGTGCAGTCCGTCCGTTGCCTAACTGGAAATCTCCAGGACCGGACGGACTGCACAATTTTTGGATTAAATGGCTACAAATGTCACACGCCTGCTTAGCCTCGCAATTCCAATCATCTTTAGAGACAGGGTCGCTTCCACTGTTCTTTACGACAGGAGTTACCCATCTGCTCCATAAATCAGGTAGTACTGCGGAACCTAAAAACTATAGACCAATCACATGTTTGCCGACGGTCTATAAAGTCCTTACATCCATTCTTAGAGCTAAAATTCCACATCACATTGATTGTAAGTCAATTATGTCTGTGTCTCAGAATGGATGTAAGTATAGGTCCCGTGGTACTAATGAGCTACTCCTTATAGACATGGCCATAAGCCAACAGGTTCGTAGATCCCGTAAGGATTTGTCGACATGTTGGATAGATTATAAGAAGGCCTATGACTCGGTGCCACATACATGGCTCATTAGGGTGCTGGAGTTGTACAAAATAGACGCAACTCTACGCACCTTCTTGATGTCGTGTATGGGGCAATTGAGGACGGTCCTTCTCTATCCAGGATGTCGACGGATCCAGGGCACCGATGAACCGATAAGGATTGAGTGGGGAATATTTCAGGGCGATAGTTTGAGTCCACTTTGGTTTTGCTTAGCCTTGAATCCTCTTAGCACATTGCTGGAGGATTCAGGTCTAGGTATCGGTTAAAAGAGGTGGTCAGGTAATATCTCACCTCCTTTACATGGATGACTTGAAACTCTTTGCCCCCAACAATTTGCGACTGATGGAGCTACTGAGGGTAACAGAAACGTTCAGTACCCCCATCAGGATGGAATTTGGTGTGGACAAATGTGCGGTCATGCATGTAAAGAGAGGGGGGATTACGGAATCCGTGGAAATCCCACTCGGATTCCATACACCTTAGATCCCTCTCTTCAACCGAAACCTACAAGTATTTGGGTATGTCGGAAGAATTAGGCATCAATACTGCCGATATGAAGCAATCGTTGAGGGAGCGCTTCTTTGGCCGCCTGAATAAAGTGTTAAATAGTATTTTATCAGGCGGAAACAAGGTGCGTGCCTTCAACGGTTGGGTCATGCTGGTTTTAATGTATTCTTTCGGCATACTCAAATGGACTCAGACGGAACTTGACGCTCTGGATAGGAAGGTCCGTACATTGCTGACGGCATATCGGATGTATCACCCACGGTCATCAGTAATGAGACTGTACATCTCGCGAAAGTCGGTGGGGGTCGAGGCTTCTTAAATGCTAAAACCCTCCACAACCGCGAGATTTGCAGTCTCAGTGAATATTTTCTTCAAATTGACGTGGGGATGCACCGAGATGTGGTCGCAGTTGACAAGGGCCTTACCCCACTCTCCTTGGCGAAAGAGAACTGGCGCAAACCTGCAGTACTTGATACCAACGATCGTCAGGAACTATGGCAAGGCAAAGAGCTTCACGGACGCTTTTTCCGGGCCCTCCATGGGCCTGATGTAGACTTTTTGGCGTCTGTATCCTGGCTACGTTTCGGCGACCTCTTCGGGGAAACCGAAGGGTTTGTCTGTGAGATTATGGATGAAGTTATCATGACGAATATTTATCGGAAATACATTGTCAAGGACGGTACGGTTGACATCCGTCGGGCATGCCACCGTCCTGGTGAATCAATCCGACATATTGTTTCCGGTTGTTCTCGTCTTGCTAACGGCGAGTACTTGCACAGACACAATCTAGTGGCTAGGATTATCCACCAGCAACTTGCCTTGCATACAACCTTGTGGAAATCGAAGTACCATACTACAGGGGAGGGAATGCTCTAGGTACGTCTAATAGAATCGTATTTAAGTGGACGTCTTCAATACACAGAAATCTCTAAAATATGCGTCGAATCAAAACGTGAGCTTATCTATCTGGTCCTAGGGAAATTAAATATGGCATTCCGCAAGGTAGCGTTCTAGGGCCATTATTATTCTTACTGTATGTAAACGACCTACCCCGACACATCCCATACCCTTGTGTGTTATTTGCCGATGACAGTACGATCCTAATAGACTGCCTCAACAAAGAGCTTTATGAAGATGAAATAAATAATTCTCTAAAATTAATAATAAACTGGCTCAACGATAATAATCTTATCATAAACCTCAATAAAACAAATATAATGCATTTCTATCAAAAAAATCTTCCTTTAAACCTAAAAAATAATTATAAAGGACAAACTATTGATAGCGTTAAAGTGGATTTTTTTTTGGGTATTTTGACTGACAGTCAATTAACCTGGAAACCGCAGGCCAGGAAGTGTATTGAATAATACATTACGCAACAATGTTACTCTTCAAAGAAAGTTACTTAACATTTATTTTTATTTTTGGACACTATTTGTGAATAAATCAAGCTCAACATCCCGGCACACCCTATTATACATTCTACATACTCTTAAAATGTATGTATTTTGCCTATAGACAGTTTTCACAATAGGTACATGAAGGAGATGAGGTCTCCGAAGAAACACAGACGGTACACGAAGTCCAAGAATTTCCTTCAAAATCTTCCGGATTTCGATTGAAAGTGAAGTGCGTTACGCTGGCGCTGGGCGGTCACTTCAAACTTAACGACATGTACATTATTGAAAGTGAAGTGCGTTACGCTGGCGCTGGGCGGTCACTTCAAACTTAACGACATGTACATTATTAAAATGCATCCAGATATATGCTACGAGAGAATAAAGAATCATACATACATAGGGCATAACTATGTACCATACAAATACATGCGCCAAGAACATAAGTAACCTTTCTTGTCAGTCGGGTCTCATGGTCGGGTGTCATCTTTGACGATTTCTGTTTTATTTATAACTCTGGGGTGCTGCGTGTGACAGCATCATGAATCTTTTGTTGCGATTTCTTTTGATTTGTTCAAAAATATACGAGTATATTGGCCGTGTTTCTGGTTATCTTTTTTGAGTGAGAGAGTGACTTCGCCTTTCTTGGACTATGGATCTTCACATTGCAGTTTACCTGGGCTACAATAACAATACCTACCTACAACTCTCATCTCGGTCCACTCTGATTTTGCCTGGTTTCCAACGGAGATCCAACATTCTAAAACCGGGACATAGCAAATGAATCATTTGGGATACAGTCGTTAGATTTGAGTGAAATTTAATCTGCAGGAAGACAGTGGATTACTCCGCGATCGACAGGTTGAATTTATTTTTGAAGTAAAACTTCTTTACGCACGTTTGACTTGGGGAGTAAGCTGGTGAATGCGTGACGAGAGCGTTACGGAAAGAGGCGAACGGAAGTTGTTTAAATTTTAAACATGGAACACACCGCGTCACCGCCGCGGGCCGTCCCGCTTAATAGATATTTTTTTAAATTCACACTGGCTGTTCACACAAGACCGCAGCTTTTTTGGAGTAGGTAAAAGTTATTTTGCTAGCGAACGGTGATTTCTGTTTTACTTCAGTCGTGTGGTCTAAAGCACAGTCGTATTTTTATTTTAATTAAGTCATCAGATTTGAGAAGGTCCCTTCACAAAGTTTTACGATGAATAAAAATATACAGGGCTATGAAACACTATAGCTTCATAATACATTTTATTTGATTTGTGTTCATTGGAGTTTGTATGGGACCGTTATCCATCTCCTGATGTTGTTAGTATAAATAACTAAACTTTGTAAGGTTGCCATTTATTAAAACCATTTCTTAAAACTTACAGCTCGTGACAATAATTATTTAGGTACTATAATTTGCGATAACTATGAAAATATGTACTTAATAATGTTAAACGAACATAACTTAGAAATAAACTTATCTAAAACTAAAATATGTAAATTCAGAACATACCAAAGAACCCCAATAAACCTAAATATAAGGCAACAAATAAAATTACAAGAAATACACTTTTAGGCCTAACATTAACACATTTTTTAGGATTAACATTAGACTCAAACCTTAATTGGAAGAAACATGTAAAGAGTACAACAGCAAAATTGTCCAAATTTATTTATGCTCTAAGCATACTGAAATGCAACACAGACTATAAAACCGCCTTAACTGCCTATTATGCGTATACGTACTCCTGGCTAAATTATGGTATTATTCTGTGGGGAGAAAGTACTGATTTTATGGACCTCTTCATTCAGCAAAAGAAATGTATTAGAATATAATAATAAACATAGATCAACGAGAGAGTTGTAGGCCACACTTTGTTAAACAAAAAATTCTCACATTACCAGCAATATACATACTGCAAAGTTGTATATTCGTTAGGAAAAATAGGCACCTCTTCAAATCTAATATCGAGCTAAATGAAAACTATAACCGGCGGAACAAGAATAGATTAATACTATATTTAATAAGCTACCGGAAAGTTTGAAATCCCTACCAAATGACTCAATTTTTTCGAAACAGTTGAAATCTCTATTATTAAAGAAAGGCTACCGTTGACGAATTTAAAACTGACAAACTGTGAATCGATCGACCTTGTACTATTAAGCTTGACGTAAATGTGTGACATATAATATATGACTTAAATGAATGAACGAATTGTTAGTAATAAATGATTGGTTAATGATTAGTATAATGTTATAAATTGCAATAATTAGAATCAATAGTATGTAATTAAATTTAATAATAATAATTCGATATATTATACAATTTGCAATGGCTTTACAGGGTGCATGTCTCAATACTGTGTCATGAAATTTTAATGCATGCCTACTAACCAGTGTTTTACATGTTAGCAAATTAATAAATAAATAAAATAAATAAATAAATAATGTCTTACATTTACTAAAACTGACTTTTAGGAATTATAATTACAAATACCTACTAAGGTTTTGCTATAAAAACGATAATGGTTGCCAAAACAGCAAAACTTTTGTATTTATTATTGAAATTTAGTTTTTCGTAAAATACAAAACAGTTTTTTTATTTCTGGTGGTCTCCTTTTTCTGCGTGTGCATGGTACAAGCTCTTGCGGCATGAGGCGACGGCAAGTCTAGTTAACGGCAACACACAGCGTTCATTTTTATTAATATTGACATGTGTATTTTTTTGTTTACCTATATTCTACAAATAAACATTGAATTTTGTTTAATATCAAGAGCACATATACAAATACACATACCACACAAACCATCGTGGGTTTAACAGCGGTATGTGGCCAGACACGGCAGCTAGGTGCCACTACATCATAATAGTTTAACAGCGGTATGGCCAGACACGGCAGCTAGGTGCCACTACATCATAATAGTTTAACAGCGGTATGGCCAGACACGGCAGCTAGGTGCCACTACATCATAATAGTTTAACAGCGGTATGGCCAGACACGGCAGCTAGGTGCCACTACATCATAATAGTTTAACAGCGGTATGGCCAGACACGGCAGCTAGGTGCCACTACATCATAATAGTTTAACAGCGGTATGGCCAGACACGGCAGCTAGGTGCCACTACATCATAATAGTTTAACAGCGGTATGGCCAGACACGGCAGCTAGGTGCCACTACATCATAATAGTTTAACAGCGGTATGTGGCCAGACACGGCAGCTAGGTGCCACTACATCATAATAGTTTAACAGCGGTATGGCCAGACACGGCAGCTAGGTGCCACTACATCATAATAGTTTAACAGCGGTATGTGGCCAGACACGGCAGCTAGGTGCCACTACATCATAATAATCGTACCTATTCATTATTAATTAATGAACATTTAGGTAGGTACATAGATATATTTTTAGGGTTCCGTAGTAAACAAGGAACCCTTATAGTTTCGCCATGTCCGTCTGTCTGTCTGTCTGTCCGTCCGTTCGTCTGTCCCCGACTTAGCTCGGAGACGCTTAGTCCTAGAAAGCTGTAATTTGGTATGGGTGTACATAATTATTAATCACGCCGAGAAAGTCGTAAAATAAAACCACGAAACATTTTTTTTAGGGTACCTCCCTTGCACGTAAAACGGGGATTATATATTTTTTTTCTCATCTAACACATGGTGTGGGGTATCGTTGAATAGGCCGTTTAAAAATATTGTGGGTCTGTAAAAGCCATTTTTCAATTCTGAGATCCGTTTTCGTAATATGAAGCTTTAGTGTGAAAAATAGTACTATGAAATAGTAATGGCAATTAATGCGATTTCGAATTAATTTCATTAGCGTGTGAACTCTTGAGTCTTAGCGTGTTAATTGCTATTGCTATGCTATTTGCTAATGACAATTGATAATAATGAAGTATGTCAATGTTGTTATTAAACGAATTAAAAATCGCGTTCGCGTTTAGTTTACTCGCCGATAATTAAATATATTTATAGCACACCACGCTACCGCGCTGCACGCGCATGCGCGATTGCGCGACGCTCTGACTATTTAGAAAAGTACATCACTTCGCATTTCACAGAATTTCGCGACTACATTTAATTTGCTAAATGCTAAATGATCATTCACACGCTAACAATGAATGTGAAAGCTAATTAATCCATCACTACTATGAAGTGCTATTTTTTGTTAGAGTCAAGTGTCCCCCCCCCCTGCCAGCTAAATGGTTGGTTTTGAATATGTGAAAAAATTCATGGCAGTAGTATATATAACGAAATTAAAAGGAAACCTATCACAGCTAAGTAAGGGTTTACAACTGTCTTACAACGAGTAATAGTCGACCAACCTAAATGTGCAGTTGAAGAATTGACCGTAACGTATATTGATGTATGGGAGAACATGTTTTTCAACTACAATGTTAAGTTTGTTTTTGGGATAAATTCATCCTAAATACGGAACCCTTCATTGTGCGTGGTCCGACACGCACTTGGCCGGTTTTTTCAAGCTGGCACTACTGCAATCTAGAAAGTATCTTTTAATACCTACCTTTGAGCAGTTCTTCGCATTTATTAGGTACCTACTCGTACTTACATTGCAGATTTCCATAGGTAAATCATTCTTATAGGTACAATGGTAGCACCGTAGCATGCATTCCCACGTCCGCGCTACATAAACATTATTATATTTAGGTTCGATAAATGTGGGTAGGTAAGTACTCTAGGTCAAACAACGCAACGACTTTAGTCTTTCGTATTTACGAATACGAGTAGGTATTACTAACATTATGGTAATTCTCACATATATCACGTAAACGTAGGTACCTTCTCAAAGACATTTACAATGTGATAAACCCGTAGGTATCATTATCTTAGAATTCACGTTTTATTCTTGTGGGTACCTACAATCGTTTTTAAAATGCGTAACTGTAACTTGTAAATGTCCTCGACGTAAGTCTTTAAATAAAGTGCAAGTGCAAGTGTATATTGAAAGTGCGTTTAGGGTACGCAGTTAGGGTGCAGATGTGTGTCAACCCTATGGGTGAGTAATAATCGAGCGGAAGTGCCGCGGCATGCTCCGCTGAGAGAGAGTGAAGGCCGGTGTTTCGAGGCACGCGGCGCGGGCAGGAGGAAAACATTCACAATACGATGAATAATAATGACAAAATTTATAGGACTGGTAGCGCAACGACGTCAATAGCAAGTCCAAGCGACAATCTTAGCAATGTTTGAGGAATCGTGAATGTGAATGACGCTCTTGGGAATGGCGGGGATTATTTTAGAAACGTGTCATTCAGAAAAGTAATAGACATGTTGTGTGCCTTGCGGCGTTCGTTCATAATAATTGTTCGTCTTATCCTACCGTTCGTCCCTTCGTTTCTGTTCGTGTTGTCCTACCTACGTAAGACAAGAAATGATAGTAAAAGGTCTATCACTTGTCTTGTAAGTACTTACGCGGCGAAATTCTTGGCGGGCGGAGCTGGGCGGTGCTAAAGCCACTTGCTCACGCGCAGGCTCCGCCCCTCGTGCCGCGCCTCCAGGCTCTAAGGCACACTGTATCTACCACCACGCGCAACATGCTTTGAAGCCGGCACAGATTGTTATACAAGGGATGAAAGGGACTTATTTAAACACAGACCCCCTTGTTACAAAACAAGGTTTATCTTCAGACCCAGGTTTAAAACATGGAGCCATTATTGAATTTCGAACTTTATTCCGTCTGTGGTAAAGTTCCTAAACACAAAACTGACAACTTAGTACCGAACTAAGTTTTCAGTTTTGTAAAAAGAACGGTATTTCAATCACTGTTACGTTCTTATTACAAAAACTGGCTCCATGGTTTAAGCAATGTCAAAATATAAATCTTGTTTTGTAATAAGGCGGAGATGGTTTAGTTGAGTGCTTAAATAGGTCTTTCACCCGAGGTAAACACTCTGTTTTTTCATTTCGATTATGAGGAAAGTAAATAAAACACTGAATATCTAAGTAGTTAAACAAACAATATTTTATTAAAAGTTAAATATTTAAACAATATTGGTAAGGTAATAGATCTATTGAAATTAATATTCAAATGAGTGCAATTATTAGACGTAAGGAAAAGGTTCTTTCCTGGTGTATTAATGTTGTTTTTTTTTTTGCGAAACTTGAGTCTCTTGTGATTCTGTAAATGTTGGAGAAAGCAATATGTCGTCATTTTCTTTAGCTGGAATATAATTTATTTTATTTCGCTCCGGGTAGTCTTTGGAAGTAGGTACTAGGTTTAGAGGAATATAGATTTATCGTTTTTGTTACTTTACTTGATGTTTTAGTCTTATTTTCCACGGATTCTTCCATGTATCCTTCGGCTACTTTACTCGATTTCCACCCTCCGAGTCTTTTAATTGTACTTACTTAGTCAAATCTGCGCCTGAATCAGCTAACAAAGTACTTAGCTGAAGTTCTGCGGAAGCAGTCATCATTTTCATTTCAGCCAAAAGACGTCCACTGCTGGACATTATAGGCCTTTGCTATTATCGCCACGCTTGACAGGCGGGTTGGCGATCGCAGTAATGTTAAAATGCATAGAGAACGCTGCTGCTCATTCTCTAGTAAGTCCCTTAGTCGCCTTTTACGACACCCACGGGAAGAAATGGGATGGTGCTATTCTTTACGTCCGGCACCACACGGCACTTACGTCCGGCACCACACGGCACAGCCCGGCACCACACGGCACAGCGGAAGCAGTGACCAGAATATAAATTTGGATTAGGTAAATTAAGATACGAGGTTATCTAGGTTTCGGAATACTAGGCATTTTGTTTTTGCCAATTATTTGCCTCAAACATGGGGAATGGTTTTTTGGTCATTCCGGAAAAAACGATGAGTTTCGACATCACTAGGTGGAAGTCCTTGGTATTTCTCTATAATTTGTACAAATCCTTTCTTTACTACGAAGGTCCGGTCAACTTTTGATTTAGTACCTACCTCTTAACTTCAGGTACCTACTAGTATTATTGCACCTTGTTTCTCTATGCCACGTACATGTCGCAGGCAATTTGTATGATTCCGCTATTTACAAACGGCGTCTTCCGTTTACAAACGCTCGCAGTTTTGAAACGGCAAATTGTGCCTTCGGCATACCGAAGGCACAATGTAAATCTGTTTCTAAGCCGGTCGCTACCACGGCACCACCCGCTTCGGTCACTCGGCTCGCACGCGGTTTGTCACAGTTCTAATCTAACCTAACCCATTTAGTCGGGGTGCGTGGATGTCGAAATTATAATAATTGCACGAGTTGTCAATTTACCTACCTTCGGCCTATTTCAAAAATGCGAGCGTTTGTAAACGATGCCGTATGTATTGACGACTCATACCTACAATCTGCCTGCGATATACTTACATACAGCGTCAGTATGTGCTAACCCCTCAAGCTTTAAAATGTTTCACTGCTACAACATTGAATTCGTTACGAATAATCTAAAGAATAGGTACTTCAAAAAGAGTTCATTGTTTCGACTTGGATTCGAACCATCGCATCACCGAACGTCGTCATACTCATAGCGGACCGAGCGTGACGATCTAGCCAGCGAGCTCATATGAATTGCGATGAAATTGTTATCTATTACCGCCCAAGTCACTTTATCTTTAGATATCTTTTTCGATAGATATTATAATTAGAGAATAAACGAACTTACCTGTGAGTGAAGGTCAATCCTAATTATATGAAGGTTTCTTCCGAAGAGATTAGCATTTTATACACATGTAGTAACGCGTAATACCTACACAATGGTGTGTGCTACGCGTTACTACATGTCAATGTCTTCGGACGAAGCCTTCTTAAAATTAGGATCGACCTTCACTCACAGGTAAGTTCGTTTAATCTCTAATTATACTTCAGGCTTCGTCCTCGAGATTAGCATTTTATACACATGTCGACTTTTAGAGATAATTCTATCCCCGAAGGGTTAAAAAGGGGGATGAAGTTGTGTATGTAATTTTCGAAGTAGAAATCACAAAATTTATTATCTATCTAGGCTTATGGTTGGAAGCTAAACGCAACGGTGTTAGTAGAATTCCATAAATTTAAGGGGTGAAAAGGGGGATGAAATTTTGTTATTAATTAAACTTCTTTATTTTTTTGGTTAAAATCACTAATATTTCGGCTTATGGTAGGAAAGTAAAGCGTAAATCGTTGTTTTTTTTTTAAATTTTAACCCCCCGAGAGGGATTGGGGGATCTCAAAGTTTGTATAGAAGAATTTTAACACGCAGTTCGATTACCTGAAGCTCAGTATTTATACTTAAAACCAAAAATATACTTAGAATAAAGTGTATCAGTGGTTTTTTTTTAAATCTACCCCTACGGGGTGAAAAGGGGTAGTCAATTTTACAAGGGAGGATTTTACTGCGTGGCTTGATAGTTTGCTTGACAGTTTGTATGAAAATAATCTTCTTTCGTTGACCTATGGTTTGTACGGACAACCCGATAATATAACAACCTTAAAACATTGTGAATTTTCATAATACAGTTTTGAAATTTTGTACATAGATTCTATACATAAAATACTAGACACGGGTTTCGTGTTTTGCAATAGGTACTAAAACTAATATTGTATACAACATTATTTTTAGTCAAAGTTTTTAGTATATGCAAAACCTGAATATAGTTTGTTCAGAATAAGGAATTGAATCGATTTAAATAATTTTTAGACCATGTTATATTTTGTCCCAAAAATATTTAAGTGTGATTGAAAATGTTATCACTATTTAATTACTTACAATACAATCGCCGTACTAGGTACCTACTGCCAAATTATTATCAATGAGCGGAAGACGACCCTGGAGGCGCGGGGGCGCCGTTTGCATGTTTTTGTACGGACAACCCGGTAAAATAACAAAAAAAATCTGCTGTTCCCTACATTTTGACAAGTTATTCGAACATAAATGTAGAAAACAGCAGATTTTTTTTTCGCGATTTCAGATTTGGTCCCGTAGTAAAAGTTGTTTATAATCTTAAGTACATTAATAATAATAATAAAAAAAAGCTGGCAACACCAACGTCAACAGCCGTCTCGAATTTTGATCTCATAATAATCTATGTATAAAATTCAAAGTCCTGACTGACTCACTGACTGACTGACTGATATATCAACGCACAGCCTAAACCGCTGGTCCTAGAGACATGTAATTTGGAGGAGGATAGGATTCTTTGTAAAAAGTAGGTATCCACTTACAAGGGGTTTTTCGATATTCCACCCCTAAGAGGGTGAAATAGGGGATAAAAGTTTAAATGAAAGTCCGTCAGTTTTGAAGTTAGAATATTCAAATTTTGTGTTTAGGCTAACGATTAAAAATTAATTTATACATATCTCAGCGTTTTTGATAATTCCACCCCCGGAGGGTTAAAAAGGGGGATGGAGTTGTGTAAAATTAAGGACTTTCCATAGAAAGTCCTTAATTTTCGAAGTTAAAGTCACTAAATTTATTATCTAGGCTTATGGTTGGAAGCTAACGCAACGGTGTTGTTAGAATTTCAACCCTTAAGGGGTGAAAAGGGGAATTTTTATTTTTCTTTATTTAAATTTTTAAAAGTTCTTTATTTTTTAAGTTAAAATCACTAAATCGTTGTCGAAAAGGGGGATGAACTTTTGTAAAGAAGTTGTTCATTCGCTAAACTTTGTATTCAAGTAAAAATGCACAGATAGTTATTATGACGTAGGTATCCGCTAAGAAGGGGTTTTTGGAAATTCGACCTTTAAGGTGGTGAAAAGGGTGGATTTTGTTAGTGTGAAAAATCTTATGCCTTGTTGTGTTAATAAACTTGAAACTTGGCACGAATACTCAATTACTCACCTAAGTAAATTATAAAGATTGCCATTTTTTGTTTTTCTAAACTTCCCCCTAAAGGAGGATTGAGGGATGTCAAAGTTTGTATAGAAGATTTTTAACGCGCGGTCCGACTAACTCGAAACTCAGTATTTATCACACACAACCAAAAATAAAGAATAAATCTTATCAGGGTTTTTCGAAAATCTACCCCTAACGGGGTGAAAAAAGGAAACTGTGACTGACTGGTCTATTAACACGCAGCTTAAACCACTAAACGGATTGGGATGAAATTTGGCACACAGATAGTTATTATGACGTAGGCACCCGCTAAGAAGGGTTTTTTTTGGAAATTTGACCCTTAAGGGTGGAAAGCAGAGATTTTTTTGTAAGAAAAATGTTTTTGCTTAAGTTAATAAACATGAAACTTGGCACGAATACTCACCTAAGTAAATAATAAAGTTTGTATTATTTTTGTTTTTCTAAATTTCCCTCTAAAGGAAGGATTGGGGGATGCCAAAGTTTGTACAGAAGAATTATAACGTGCTACGATTAACTTGAAACTCAGTATTTATACTTAAAACCAAAAATAAAGAATAACTTGCATCAGGGTTTTTCGAAAATCTACCCCTGCCGGGGTGAAAAGGTTTAGTTGATTTCACAAGGGCGGCTTTTACTGCGCGGCTTAATTAACTCGTAAATTAGTATAAATAACCTATAAGTCAAATACCTAATGGAAAAGTCGCAAAGCACTTTTCAGAAATTAAACCCTTTGGGGGTGAAAAGAGGGAAACAATTTGTAAGAAAAAAATCTTCTTTTGTTGATCTATACACTTTAAACTTGGTCCGAATCATCATTCTCCTGCCCTAATCCCAATTTATTTGGGGTCGGCGTAAAATGTTTACTTATACTTATGTATAAAATTAAAACCTATATCCATATATAAAAGCTGACCGGCCGTGACGGACTGATCTATCAACACATAGCTCAAACCACTGCCCGGCCGTGACGGACTGATCTATCAACACATAGCTCAAACCACTGACCGGCCGTGACGGACTGATCTATCAACACATAGCTCAAACCACTGCCCGGCCGTGACGGACTGATCTATCAACACATAGCTCAAACCACTGCCCGGCCGTGACGGACTGATCTATCAACACATAGCTCAAACCACTGCCCGGCCGTGACGGACTGATCTATCAACACATAGCTCAAACCACTGACCGGCCGTGACGGACTGATCTATCAACACATAGCTCAAACCACTGCCCGGCCGTGACGGACTGATCTATCAACACATAGCTCAAACCACTGACCGGCCGTGACGGACTGATCTATCAACACATAGCTCAAACCACTGCCCGGCCGTGACGGACTGATCTATCAACACATAGCTCAAACCACTGACCGGCCGTGACGGACTGATCTATCAACACATAGCTCAAACCACTGAACGGAAAACGCTAAAATTTGGCACACACCGCAAGTTGCACGTAAGTCCATTCTATTTAATTCCCCATTAAAACTATTGCTGTCTCTTTTTGATACGTTCCTTTAGATAAAGACGTCATTACTTTTAATGGGGAATTAAATTGAGTGGACTTACGTACTAGTTGTACGTAAGTCCACTCAATTTGAAAATCCATCATAACTACCTAGTTATGATGGATTTTCAAAAATCCGTTCTTAGCAGATGCCTAATAAATAGCAGGCATCGTAGGCCCATAGCGTGTTAGTTTACAAGTAACTTAAAAACTATGTTAGTAGTAACAAACTACGCACACAATACAATATCCTAATATTAAAACATTATTTATTTATTTATAAAAGTGCACCAACAGCTTCTGTATACAAAATATCAAATAAAAGTAGATAACAGTCATGAGCTTATACAGTTGCCAATAACAGGTGAACCAGCATTCTCAGATACAGTGATAACCTATGGTAAGAACGAAATTAAACAAAACTTATAAAAATAAAAAATAAAAATTATGTGGTTTCAAACTATATAAACAGAAGTTCAATATGACACAAGAAATAAGGTGGCAAGAAATACCTACGTACTAACACAACAAATCTTTAGATTATGTGGGTTGCGTGCTTTGGGACCTTAAAATTTGGGATTTAAAAATATTTACGGAGTCATGATAAATGTCAACATGTGGAGTGGATTGTATATAAGAATTCATCTCTCGGCCGAGCCTATTGAGAGGTGAGTTTACTCCTATATTTGTTTTTGATGCTTTAGTGCAGAATAAGTGAGTAATGGGATATCTGGGTAAATTATAGGGGACTTTTAGTTCAATTTGTTCAGTTAATTTATCACAGTCCAATTTATTGTTAACTAATTTGAAAAAGAACATGAGATTTTGTACCAGTCGACGATCGCGCAGAGTAATCATTTGGTAACATTGAGTACGTTGTTCGTATGGACACCGGGGAGATATATCACCGAAGGCATATGCTAGGTGTTTTGTGAAGGCCCTTTGGATACTTTCTACTCTTTGTGACTGTACTGCATAATGCGGGCTCCACACCACGCTGGCAAATTCAAAGTGGATCCGAACTAAGGCGTTATAAAGCACAATTTTTGATCTTACCAGCTTAAACCCTTTAGTGCTTCTCTTAAGAAATCCTAATAGCCATGCCGATTTCGTAACAATATTATCAATATGGCTTCTGAAGTTGACTTTACTGTCCATGATGATGCCAAGATCACGAACCTCATTCAAAATTTCCAATAATGCTCCTTTTATATTATATGAGATAGTATAGGACTGCTTTTTCCTCGTGAATCGTATATGGCTACATTTTTGTACATATCATACCTTGAATATTTTGCTTGTAGGCATCGGCATACGCACCATCCTTAGCCATCTTGCGCTCGAAATTAGCAAATCTAGATAAGGCCAAGTCGCGACTTTTAGGGACGGTAGTGATATTATCGCGCCATAATAGGCCCGCTTCGTACCTACCAGAATCTAGGCACTTGCTAGTCTCCTCTAGAATGTTTAAAGCACGTTGTTCGTTTGCGCTACGATGGTCTACCTTTGTTATACCTAAGAGTCTAGTTGAAAGTATTCTTTGATGAGGTTGTCCAGCGAAGAATCGTTGTCGACAGCGACAGAGATATGGTTAACGGATATGGCAGCGTTAGATCTGCCAGAAATATGTCCGTAGAGTACCCACCCTAGCACGGTGTGAACGGCCGCGGGTTGTTTACGAGTACCGTGGCGGACCGCAGAAGGGAGTGACACATGCCAATTGTCCGCACCTATCAATAACATGGGCTTCGCATAATCGTAACACAGAACGTCTACTAAATCAGATAAATATTCGTACCTGGCGACATCGTCTATACGTACAGACTGCTTATTGATGCCCAAGTTGGGAATGGAGCGCGCTCTGATGTCAAAACTGTCCGCACCATGTCGACCTTTACATTGATGTTAAAGCGCAGACCACACCGCCAGCTAGCGGGTGGGCGGGCTAGGCGGGCGAACATCGTTTCACCTCTTTACATGGTTAGTCGGTAGCTCGCGGTGTGAACCGAAGTATGTAAAGAGGTGAAACGATGTTCGCCCGCCTAGCCCGCCTAGCCCGCCCGCCCGCTAGCTGGCGGTGTGGCCTGCGCTTAACATAACTCACGTCGGCCTGTGTACTCAATCCGCCAATGCAGTCAATATTCAGCCTACACCTAGGGCCCTCAGCTCCCACCGAATCCGCCACTGATTGGTATAACAGAGTCACAGAACTCTCGTCATCAAGTACATACGTGTTAACGCTTCCCAGGGGTCCAGAAATAGTGACGGCTATAAACTTTAAGAGTGGTTTAAGACAGGATGAATTCAGTGGAGCCGAGTTGTGCTCAACGGTGACCGACCGTTGCTCGTCCTTCGTCGCACTTTGCTTTTGCACCTTGGGGTCGGTGATTTCCGCAGTAGAGTGTACCTCAACATGGGATGTAGCCACAGATTGGGCTCTATGCAAGAGGGTGTGGTGCCGCTTCTGAAACGGACAGCCTTCGAACTCACACTTATTTTTGCAGTGGCAATATTGGTGAGAGCCTTTTCTAAGACATCTGCGGCAGACCTTGATCTCCATCACCCATTGGCACCGATCGTCCAGAGACAAAGAATTAAAACCTACACATTCACTAACCTCGTGTTTACCATCATGACAGTACTGGCATACGTAGACACTTTTCAGCTTTGACGTATTTGACGTTAATGTTTTGACGGGTTGACATTGACTTTTGACAAGAGTCGGTTCTGGCACTATGACATCAAATTAAATTTGTAATTTTGCCTCAATTTCGAGGAAATCGGCCAAAATTTCTAATTTAAACTTACCAGAACCAACCCTCGGCGATGCAAAGTCTCTCCATTTAGACCTGAGGAGTGGAGTCAATTTGCCTATGATGATGTTGAGGAGGTCCGGAGAAGCAAGGTGCTCGGGCAGATCCAGCAAACGGATGATTTCGACGCAGTTGCGGATGCGACAGGCAAAGATGTTCAGCTCTCGTGTCGACTCGTACATACTTATTTTAGGTAGGGCTTTTACCACTGTTAAGTGTCGAATGTCAAACTAACATATTTTGAATTTTTAGTTACTTCAGCCTCGATAGATGGTGTTGTATATTTTTATTATTTTGCTGAATCGCGGTGTTAAGATTCGCTGTGATTTCATGACCCCCCTTGTATATTGTAAATAAAGTTATCTCGTTCTGAGCTTGGTGTTTTCTTTGGCCAAGCCATAAATACCTTGCCGGCTCCTCAGAACTTTTTGGGAATTTGTACATGGTCCTTACGAGTCGGACGATATATTGGTTGAGCCACACAGCGACATATCCAATACAAGCAGTACATAAGCAGCGGTATCGGACGGAGTGGATCGGACTGCGGTTCGAATACGAATTTGTTGGATCCAAAATCAGTGAAGTATAGAAGTGAAAAAACTGTGAGTACGCTTTACATATTGACTTTGAAAAAATTCAAGCAAATTAGAACTTTCAATACAAGAAGAAATAAACTTAGAAAAATTTAGAAGTTGTTTGGACTTAGAATAGTTTCGCAAAAAGTGTACAGACGGGGAATCCATGCCGGGTTTCCTACAGAGAGGTGCGAAACACTTAGAAAATTTTGAGAAATAAGTTCATCGACTTGTAATTTTTCTGTTATTGGGCATACAAGTTAGTTGGAAATTCAAACTAATTATAGAAACTAAAGATATTTTAAACTATTCATTCATAAATAAGAAGCTAGTTAAAATGGAAACGTATTTTAATATTCAAGTAGATACAAAATTAAAGATTCAAAAAGTGCGAGTTAATTTTCAAAAATCTCCAAAGGAAAGAATAAATCAATCCTATTTGGAAACTCGGCTTGAAACACTGGAAAATTATTGGACTTTATATCGTGATACACATAGAGTCATAGTTTCGGAATTTGACCATAAGGAGTTACTGAAGTCAAGCTATTGCAAAACTGATGCATACGGCGTTACTGAGGAACTATACACGGATTACAAAACGGATTTAAAGGATTGCTTACTTAAGTTCAAGATCGATTCTAATACTGTAGCGTTGTATAGTTCCAAGGTTAATGAGCCAAACGTCGGTCAATCCTTTAGTGTTAGGTTACCTGAGATTTCGATTCCCATTTTTAGTGGTAAATACACCGAATGGACAAGTTTTCGCGATTTATTCATATCGTTAATACATAGCAACAAAGCATTGGACGACGTTCAACGGCTACACTATCTCAAGGGCTATTTAACAGGTGAGGCCGAGCAACTTTTGCGGCATATTCCTATCACGGCCATTAATTACAAAGTCTGTTGGGATCAGTTAGAACATCGTTACAATAATAAGTTACATCTTGCTAATTGTATTTTAAAACGTTTCGTAAATCAAAAGAACATTCAGTCCGAAACTTCCAGTGCTATTAAAGAATTACTTGATACAACAAATGAATGTTTAAACGCCCTCAAAAATTTAAATATCGACATTTCTTCTTGGGATGTTATTGTAATTTACATTGTTAGTTTGAAACTTGATATTGAATCTAGGAAACTGTGGGAAGTTCAAATCTATAAACCCAATGGTGATCTTCCTACCGTGAGTGATTTTAAAGACTTCTTAGAGCAGCGATTCAGGTCTCTTGAGTTTTTAGATAATAAAGTCATTAACAAGTCAAATAATAGTACTCGCACCACTAAGGTTATGCATGTCTCTTCAAACTCATCATATGAGTTTTGTTCTGAAGGCCATAAACTAATTCATTGCAAAAAGTTTGCAAAGGAAGATGTTAAAGCACGTCGTAACTTTGTCCAAACCAATAAGTTGTGCTTTAACTGTCTTGGTCCAAATCATTCGGTAATTTCATGTCGTAATTCAGCCAATTGTCGTGTTTGTAGAAAGAGACACCACTCTCTTCTCCATCCAAAACCATTCCCTAAAAGTGATCACAACTCAAGTGATCAAGAGGAAGATGGTACGGATCAATCTCCGCCATCAACTTCACAGAGCGAGACACCAAACAACATTGTATCTTGTTTCTCAAATGTAAACAGCCAAGTGTTATTGGCCACTGCCTTGGTAAAGGTAGAAGGGAGAACAAGTACTTTTGTTTTAGATCTCTCTTAGACCAAGGATTTCAAGCATCGTTTATTACCGAGTCGTCGGTACAGATGCTTGGTCTGAAGAAGATTCCAAACAAGAGCTTTATTTCAGGACTTGGCATTGACCAGAGCGCAACATGGCGCTCTAAATGGTTTGTAACCGTACAGGTTCAGTCACGCCACGATCCCAACTTTACAGTTGTTGTAAAAGCTCATGTTCTTGACAACATTACGTCACTTCTTCCTGAAAGGAAGATTGTTTTTGCAGCGTTGTCACCTCAAATGTCGGATCTAAAATTGGCCGATCCGTCATTTAATACTCCAAACAAAATATCAATTTTGTTTGGAGTATTAAATGACGGATCGGAAGTGTATTGCCAGGTTTTAATGGAAGGTGTAATCAAGGGTCTGCCTGGCGGTCCTGTAGCTCAAAATACTAAGCTCGGATGGATCCTCTCTGGTTACATACACTCACCGCCTAACCAAGGTTCTCTGCAACAAAATAAAACCGTTAATATGCACACTCTGATATCTACTGAATCTGATGATCTATTAACGAAGTTCAAGGAGAAAGAGGAATCTTCTGGCAACAAAAAGCGTTTATCAGAGGAAGAGCAGTCCTGTGAAGGCTTCTTTACAGAAACTGTTAGTAAAGATTTAAAATGCCTGATGACACGCTGCGAAACCATCAAAGAAGGTATACAGACAGATCATCAGATGAACAAGCTTCTCAGTCGTGGGAGTTTTAAGCGTCAGAAGTGGTCTTGTAATAATGTTTTATTGAGAGAAATTGACAAAGACAGTAACGAATTACAGTACACTGTCCAACTTCCTATGCTTAAAACACCTGCGAGTAGAGTGATTTCGGATATTGCAAGATTATTCGATTCATCAATCGCCAAAGGGATCGATCGATTCGATAGTCAGTGGTCGCATTTCAAGTTCGATGAGAAGAAAGCGGATTGCATTTCCCAGAGCATACATGGCATACACTCAAGCAATAGTTCTGAAATTGAATTATGGAAAAACGGTCATAAGTGGCTACAAGAAAATACAGTCCATTACAGTAGAGGAAGGTTTACGCAAACAGATTTAGAAGAAAAAAAAAGTAAAGTTTTATGTCACATAACAACTGAAGGCATTAATATATTTTTAAGGTTTTCAAGTTTAAAAAGGCTAATTAGAGTTATTTCATATTGTAGAAGATTTCTTAATATGACAAACAGAGCAAACACTAAATCTCAAACTACACTTTGGCTAACATCTAAGGAAATAAATGATTCATTACTTACCTGTATCCGGTTGTGCCAAAGGGAAGGGTTCCTGAAAGAAATAGAGAGTTTACAAGGATTAGGTAAAGTAAATAACAGTAGTAGACTTACCTCGCTTAATCCATTTATTGATGGCGACGGCATCCTTAGAGTTGGTGGGCGATTGCAGAAATGAAGCATCCAATACTGATTCCTTATAAATCACATCTAGCAAATCTGATTGTTGCGGATGCCCATGAACGTACTATTCATGGAGGTCCTCAGTTAATGCTGAGCTATATAAGAACTCGGTATTGGATCGTGAACGCGAAAAGTCTCATTAGGCAGCATGTTCGTAAATGCGTTGTTTGTGTGCGTTATTCAGCTCAAACGAATCAACAGTTGATGGGCCAAATGCCATCATCTCGTGTCACTGCTTGCCGTCCTTTTCATCAGAGTGATGTTGATTACGCAGGACTTATTGCGGTCAGAACCACAAAGGGACGTGGTTATCACTCCACCAAGGCCTACATTTGCTTATTCATCTGCATGGCTACGCGTGCAATTCATCTCGAGTAGGGCTTGCAATATCCGTTCATTTTTACTATCCGGATAATACGGATATTAATATTTAACTATCCGGAATAGCCGGATAATACGGATATGTTTTCGTTTTTATTATAAATGAAACTAATAATAAGCTTTTGTAACACGTTTTTACAAAAAGCAAAATAACAGAGAAATAATCAACTATACCAATATTTATGCATTCTCTCGATTTCAATCGATCCAATTCTTTCTTCAGGTCAACCTTTAATTCTTCACAATTATTTAAAACAATCTCTTTAATTGTGTGGGGTGATTGTGGCAATTTAACCTACTTTAAAAAAAAGTTTACGCAATGTCCGAGATGTACAGAAAGCACTGAATGCAAATCCGTCTAGAGCTGCCAATTTAGAAATCATCACTTCCGTACTCTCGTGCTCATCAGAATCAAAATAATCGACTATTTTGGCTTTTTTATTTGATGTCACTTTTATTCAGAATAACACGTGGATGCTTGTGTTGTCATATTAATCGAACTACTTGGCTGGCCAATCGTTGTGCCTTCTGTTCTTGAAGTGCTTTGATTTTTAACATTAATTGAATGTTTTGATCGAAGGTGATTATGTAAAGCTGATGTCGATGCTTGCTTGCAAATATTGCATTGTGCCTGAGCACCATCAAGACTGCGTTTAAAATGCTGCCAGACTGAGTTCTTCATTTGCGAAAATTTTTGTATTAAAATAATTGAGTTTTGGATGCCATTTTTAGCAAATCTGAATATTTTTAATCACAAAAATCTGAAAACAAAGAAAAGCCCTATTTCATTTAGAAAATTCTAGACTTTTAAACAACATTGATTACTCTATACGAGTTAATACGCGAAAGTGAAGAATTAAAGTTACATCTGACTGCATTAGCTTTTTACACAAACTTAAAAGCCCGCAAAATTCAAATTTTCTTACGGTTTTTGAAATTTGCAGGTCAGTAACAGGTTGTATGTTGATCAAAATATGATTTGCGGCCATATCAAATATGGCTTTACAGAATTATAACCATTAGAATCAGCATTACAACTCTCTGTGTTCTCAATCTGGAAAATGCGTGCAGTATTCCCACTTTAAGTGGGCGGCCCACTTTAAGGCCGTGAGTGCCAAACTGGGCCACCCACCGAACGCCCGTCCCTACCAGGGCGGCATTCGTTTCTTGCCTGAAAGTGCGGACGAGTACAGGGTCGTCCAGAGGTACCTCACCGACCTGGAGAAGTCGAGCGGCCTATCCTGGTTCGCTTACTCGCTGCCAGCGGAGCGCAGCCTGAAGGTGGCGATCAGAGGGCTGCCAGCGGACACTGACCCTGCCGATATTGAGGATGAACTCCAACTGCTCGGATATCAGCCAGAGTACGTGCGCCACATAAAGGCGCGTGAGGGGAGACCCGTCCTGAAGCGGACGCCTGACATCAGGAGAATCTTTGACACCACGGTGTTCCTATACATGCGTGGTGTCAGGATTGAGGCATGGAGGGGAAAGCGTGGGCCCGCTCAGTGCCACCGATGCCAAAAGTTCCGGCACAGCTCACATCACTGCCACCGCCCGCTGGCTTGCGTGAGATGTGGGGAAGAGCACGCCGCCCGTGACTGCCCGCGTCCAAGAACGGAGCCAGCCACCTGCGCCAACTGCGCGGGGGAGCACCCGGCCTGCAATGTAAGATGCCTCGTATTTCAGCAGGAGATACGGAATAAGCGGGCGGGCACTGTCACCATCTCTCGACAACAACGCCAGCCGGCTGACGCCACCCAGAGGACCACCACGGAGGATCATGAGGCCCCCAGTGCGTCGTTGATGGCGGCAGCTAACGGGCCCCCTCCTCGGGGCGGAGGAAGACGAAGCGCGGGGGCAAGAAAAGGAAGAAGCCTCAGCCCCCCGCCAACCAGCCTACACAATCGGACCTTGCTCCTTCCATGGCGCAGGTGACTTCGCACACAAACAGCGCTGCTGCTGCTGGTAAGAAGAAGGGCCAACGGGCATATATGCACCACCCAGAAACTGCAATCGCCGCCCCAGAAGCGGCTCAAAACCAAGCCACATTGGGCTCAAACGCCGCCCGCGACCAGCAGCGGCGCCGCGCACCACAATAGACTGGCGCCTTAAGTCAAGAGCGCCAGAAGGAATTTACCGCCTGCGCCATCCAACTGTTGATGGACCTAATCAAGGCCATCAGACAGGGGCAAGACGCGGAATTGGTCACCCTCGACGGTCTGGCCGCCCTACTCACACTCTACCATGGCTAGACCGCTGAGGATTCTACATTGGAACGCCGGCGGCCTGCGGAGCAAGGTCGCCCCCCTCCGCCTCCTCCTCAAGGAGCAGAAGATCGACGTGGCGCTCATTAGCGAAACTCTCCTGAGACCAGCGGACCAAATCAGGTTCCCTGGTTACCTGCTCTATAGGAAGGATGAGAAGTCGGCACTCGGCAACATCTATCGCGGTCTGGCGGTAATGGTGAAGCGAAGAGTCGTACATCAAGCTCTCCCTCCGACGTCATTGGCCACCTTTTATGCGCTGGGTGTCCAGCTGCACATGGCTGGCGAGGACGTCGACATCTACGCATGCTACAGCCCGCCCGCAGCACCGTTCGACTTAGCGGAGCTGCAGGTGCTCCTGAATCGATCAACGCACCCAACGGTCCTCGCCGGTGACATGAACTGTAAGCACCCGGGGTGGAACAGCCACACCACGAATCCCGGGGGGAGACGGCTCTTCGCAGACGCGGAAGCCTGTGGGTACACGGTGTCCGGCCCTGAGACTCCCACCCACTACCCAGACATACAGACCCATTCACCGGATGTGCTGGACATCGTGATCCACAGAGGCCTGAGCTGCCAGATCACCCAACAGGTGATAGACGACGAGATGCAGTCGGATCACCAACCCGTCCTCGTCGTCTTATCGGAAATGCCGACCCGACTCTCTCCTCCAGCGCCACGTCGAAAAACGGATTGGGCGAAGTTTCGAGAAGTGATGGAGACCACCACACTGTCTTGGCCCATCGTCACCGCCGCGGACGTTGACGGACTGGCAGAAGAGATCACCGTTTGCATCCAACGCGCCTACGAAGTGGCGACAACAACATTAACGCAGCCGCAGGGGTCTCTATTTAAACCCCTGCCTACCCACCTTAAAGAGTTGGTCGCCAAGAAGAGGCGCCTACGCAAACGGTGGCAAAGTACTGGATGCCCGACCATGAAGTCCGAACTCAACCGTCTCGCGGAGAAGGTTAGGGCCAAGCTTCAAGAATTTAACGCCGAGAGCTGGGAGTCACACATCGACGCTGTCGAAGGAGACTGGCCGTCAATACACAGACTGTGCAGGCAGCTCTCGAATACCCCAGCTCCGGTGCGCCCGCTACTACACAGCGACGGGGCCCCAAGGTACATCGCAGCAGACCGTGCGGAGATCTTTGCTGAGCACCTGGAGCGTCAATTCCAGCCGAACCCGACCGACGACAACGAGCATGTCGCAGCAGTTGAGAGGCACCTCGAGGAATACTTTGCCTCGCCGATAGCCCCAGATGAAGATCCGATTTTCTTCTCGCCTTGCGCAGTCAGACGCGCTATATTGAAGACCAAGCCAAGAAAGGCCCCTGGAGCGGACGGTATCACCAACACAGCGCTGCGCCACTTGCCATACCGTACGGTAGCGGCACTGGCGCGCCTGTACACGGGGATACTGCGCAGGGGGGTCTTCCCGACCAGCTGGAAAGAAGGGCGCGTCATTATGCTGCCCAAGGCGAACAAAGATGTGCTGAAGCCTGGGAGCTACCGGCCCATAACTCTGCTGCCAACCATATCCAAGGTGTTTGAGCAACTCCTGCTGCGACACCTAGCATCTTACATCACGCCACGTCCGGAACAGTTCGGGTTCCGCTCGGAACACAGCACGACGCTCCAGCTGTCGAGGGTACTGCACCTACTCACGGCGTCGCTGAACAAGAAAGAACACGCAGTTGCAGTATTCCTCGACATGGAAAAAGCGTTTGACCGCGTTTGGCATGCCGGTCTGCTCTTTAAACTGTCAAAATCAGACGCGCCCCGTCGCGTCATAAAGGTGGTCTCCTCCTTCCTTTCCCACAGGACTTTTAGGGTGGTGGTTGACGGAGTGCTGTCAAGCGTGCGTCCGATAGCGGCAGGGGTACCGCAGGGCAGCTGTGTCTCGCCGCTGTGCTACTCACGTTATACCGATGACATCCCCACGACGCAGGACACTACGCTCGCGCTGTACGCTGACGACGCCGCGTACATCTCGTCCTCTATTAGGCCAAGACACGCGGCCATCAAAATGCAGCGTGCCTTAGATTTGCTTCCCGACTGGCTGTCAAAGTGGCGGTTGTCGGTTAACGTGGGTAAGACACAGGCGCTGCTCGCTGGAGGCGCCCACCTCCCACCACCCTTACAGCTGCAAGAAATCGACATCGCATGGTCACCACAGGTCAAGTACTTAGGGGTCACCATCGACCGTCGGCTCACCATGGGAAGTCACGTCCGCAAGGTCACCGCGAAGGGCAGAACAGCCCGCGCACTGCTCCACCCGGTGCTCTCATCCCGCCTCCCGCTGTGTACCAAGCTGGGTGTGTACAAGACGTACATTCGCCCACTGCTCACATACGCCGCCCCGGCTTGGCTCGCCCTCACTAGCGAGTCCAACAAGAAGCTCCTCCGCGCGCAGCAGAACCTGACGCTGCGGAAAATCACCGCTGCCCCTCGCTACGTGAGGAACAGCGTAATCTAGCGGGATCTTAGGATCGAGAGCCTGGACGACCACTGCAGGCGCCTTGCATCAAACATGTTCGCGCGTGCCGACGCATCTGCTTGGCCTCACGTCAAGCACATAGCGCCCTGGCATGCGCGCCCACCTGACAGGAGACGCCTACCCCGCGACCTATTGCCGGACGCTGACGACCCCGACCCACCGGACTGACGCCTAAGTAAGCCGCCCTCACTTACACGCGGCTTACTTACACAATAATACTCTACACTCATCACATCCACTCGGCGTGCGTCGTGTGCTAAGTTAATATAGGCATGACGCGCACCGAATCCCATACAAACGCAACTTCACAAGCGCATAAACTCACGCGTTGAATGTGCAGCGCGGGCTTGCAATTCAATCGCTGACACGAGCGGTGTAACACAACACATTGCCGCCCACACACACATAACGGCCCCTTAGTCTGGAGTGTGACCGGCTCGACCTGGAAGCATCTGCAGACGGGGGTCTACATCCTCAGCGGGGAGCGCCTTAAGTCGGCACCTCTGTCGCTGGTCGTCTCCCGCCGGGCCTCCTCCGGGGAACCGGAGGTCTCACCTGGCGGAGGCAGACCGCCGGGGTGGCGTGAAGAAAGCGGCTCTGTGGAACAGTGCCGTGGCGCTCCTGCTGAATACAAACGCATTCACACACATAGGCAAGTTGCGCTACCGCCGCACTTGCCCCAGGCCACGCCTAAATGGCCCCCCAATGAACGTGCCCGTATTGACGAGCACCGTATGAAACCGCGGGGTTTTAAGGGCCATGCCCGTAACCCGCCTGCCGCGCCCCCTGACGGAGACGTAGCGACTACCCCAGAGGATAAAGTTAACTCGTTCTGAGCTTGGTGTTTTCTTTGGCCAAGCCATAAATACCTTGCAGGCTCCTCAGAACTTTTTGGGAATTTGTACAACCACGGAGATCTGGTGTAGTACGATGACTTCCGGCTGAGCAAACCTGGTCTCTAGCGCTTCGAAAATCTGCTCCGGGTCGTCAGCTGCTATTATTCTGATGGAAACTGCCTCTCTGACAGCTCCGTGCAGCGCTGCGCCAAGACGTGTGATGTTGTCGCTAGGGGAAAAGTGCATCTTGGATTGTTCGTATGATTTCTTGAAGTGGAACCAATCCGAGACGTGACCGTCAAACTTAGTGATATCACAAACCTTTGTTGTCTTCTTCCCTGTGCCTGTAATTGCGTCGACCAGCTGATTAAATGATGTACCTAGATCTGGGCTAAGATTTTTATTTTTGTAGCAACAATTGTTATATTTAGCAAGTGTGCCTAAACCTAGTGCATGTGGTGTGTGTTCAGCCGGCTCAACTAATGAGTACGTGCCCACAGGGAGCGTACAGACACAGCGGACAGGGCGCGTCGATGTACCGGCGTGGGCCGGATGCTTCGGCGGGTGAGCAGGAGCCTGGCGGGCTGGCAGACACGTGGGAACATGATGCGTCAAGGCACTGGCCGGGACTGGACGCGTTGGGGCATGGTCCAGAACGTCAAGGACGGGATGTGTCATTGTCTCTGGACAGTCTCCGTAGGCTGTGGCAGGCGTTGATCGCGGCAGGGTCTGCGGTACAGCGCTAGAAAACCTCCACTCGTTTGCCTTTCTGTCAACAAATGAATGCGCTTTATTATCTCGCTTAGAAAACGTATTAATTGATTCAGCTAACCAGTCTTCGACTCTGTGCTGAGAACGAAGGCCGTGGGAGTTGTTCGAGTGGTGAGAACCTCCATGTAACGAGTTGGCCTGGATAGTGGCCAGATTTGCCTGCAGTTCCAACTCCGCAACGGCTTTTTCACGCTCTGCTTGGGCATGGTCACGCTCTGCCTGGGCGTTTGCGAGCCGACGAGCGTGCTCCGCCTTGGCGGTCAGGATTTGTGCTTTTAACGTACTGCTAGAGCGGCCTGATCGAGCGCTCTGTGGTACGATGCTTGACGAGGTGCTGCTGGCGGGTAGTAAGGTGTCGACAGGGTCGGCGCAGGGTGGGGCCGGCACGATGGCGCCGTGAGTGGAGGCACCGCCCTCCTGAGGAGCACCTGTTGGAACGATACCTGATGTACCAGTCTTCGCCGTGGCAGCCTGCGTCTGTGATCTTGTGATGGGGGGCATTTCCAAAGTAGCCGTTTACTTCTGACACCAATGTTGAAGATGAGGATGGCTTGGTACTTATTAAAGGAAACACATGATCACTTTTTTATGTATATTCTTTTACTTTTAGACCATGACAAAGGACAAGAAAACAAAAGCAAAAAATATAAAAAGAAACATACGATGAGTATAAAAATATAAAAAGAGTTTGGTTACTGGTCGTCAACATGGCCCCCGACGGTGTGAATGAATTGCTTAGCAACCACGTTAACGTACCTAATCGAATTGCAACCCGTTAAATACTTCTTATTATATTGTTCCGGTGGCCATCTGTGGTCTCCATCATCAGTTCCACTTCACCAAATGGTGCTTTCCGAGAGCACCATTTGGTGCAGGAATTCACTCATTTCGTGTTTAGTGCTCTCCAGACGATGACGCTTCGTAACATTTTTTAAGTTTGTGTAATTAATGACGGAGTGGAATAATGAAAATACTTTGTTTTTTATACAACTTATTTAAGAGGGCTATCACAATTTTTCTTGAATTTGCGCGTTTTACTCGAGTTTTGATGTGTGATTATGGTATAGATATAGCCATAAAATAAAAAATAAAATATGCCCAAGCAAGTTTAATTATTTATCTTGGGAGCGCTTTAAATAAATATTTCAATTTATTTACATAAATCAGTAAAAACCTTGTCTCTGCAAAGGATGTTTCATAAAATTTTACTTTTGGGTATCTTTTGATGCTTTTTACACCGAAGATAACGTAATTTAAGAAACTATAAAAATGTCCATGGTACTACTGTATTTTATACTTGGGAGCGCTTTAATCAATTTATTATATTTCATACAGTAATTCACCAAAAATAATTCTGTAAAACAGAGAGTTACTGACCATTTTTATCCGAAGTTTAATTTTTTATCTACGAATATAAAATCCAAATTCAAACAAAAACTATTTAATAACTAAGTTAACTATGTTACCTTGCTCGAAAAAAAATAAAATAGTCTATTTAAAAGTAAAATAACGGCGTAAATCAACGGCGAAATAAGCTATATTTCCGAGAGCGCAAAAGTGATGAAACTATTAACGGGTGCTGAGACTGACACGAATGGTTTATCACCACGAAAACTGTACTTTTATAGTTACACAGACTTAATGTTTCGATTATTTCACGCTTTCTCACAATTAGTTAGGAAATTGACGAAAAACGTTTTTTTTTTGTGATAGCACCCTTAAGAAAGACCAGTGTTAAGGGATGCTACATCAATAGACTAAAATAAATTTAAAAGGCAAGATGCCTTTTTGGAGATAATTATTAACAAAAACGATTGAAATTACAAAAACCGGCCAACTGCGTATCGAACCACGCACAATGAAGGGTTCCGTAGTTGGGATGAATATATCCCAAAATCAAACTTAACGTTGTACATGCAAAACATCCTATATATCGATATAAGTACGTCACGGTCAATTCTGCAACTGCAAATGTAAGTTGGTCGACTATTAATCGTTAACTTGTAACGCCTACTTAGCTGTGATAGTTTTCCTTTTAATTTCGTTATAAACTACTGCCGTGATTTTATTTTACCGCTTTGTCGGCGTGATTAATTTGTACTCACGGCTACATATCAAGCTATACTTTTCCAGTATAAGCTGATCTCGCATTGTATAGGATTTCCGTACCATGAGAGGTGAGCTTATACTGGAAATGTATAGCTTGATAAGTAGCCGTGTGTACATACCATGCCGAATTATAGCTTTCTAGTACTAAAAGCCTCTGAGCTAAGCTGGAGACAGAGAGACGGACATGGCGAAACTATAAGGGTTCCTTGTTGAATACGGAATCCTAAAAATGAAAGTATTCATTTTTTTTTACTGAATTTGTGTTCAATTTTCAACTCTTGATAAATTTTATATTGAACGAACGTGATCGCATGTACGGTAGAACACGGAATCTATAATTTATTTTATTTATTTGTAAATAGTAGATTATTAACCAAGGGGGATAAAGCAGTGTCTTCTGTCGCGGATGACGATTTAAATCGCGAGCGTAACAAAGGACTCGAGGTTTACTCTCGAGCGTAGCGAGGGTGTTATTAACTTAAATCACGAGCGAAGCGAGGGATTTAAGACGAGTCCTGAGTGTAGCGAGGGATTTAAGTTCACCCAAGACTAAGACAGCTTTATCACCGAGGAAAATACTCTACTTTTCGTACCATTTGCGAAAAAATTAACACAATAATAATACGAGATAAGCATTTATTAAAAATAATGGCAATTAAAAGTAAAACTTATTTATAAAAATAAATTAAAATGAACTTAACGTTTATGTATTTGAAGAAAACAAAAACGCGGCAAATTCCTAGACTAATATTTTTTTGTCGGAAAAGCAAAGGCATCAAGGTCATACGGCCTCGTCGGTTTTCGTAATTTTATTTAATAATCATAACTGCATAATAAATGCGTATTCCTTTTTCAAAAAAAGTATAATGCTTTATATACAAACTCAATGGTGTAAACACAGATGTAGTTCAATATAAATTTCGGTAAGTATTCCAAATTTAAATCACATTCGGTGCTTTTTGTGGCATAGAATGTCACTTTTTTGAGCAAGTGGTACGAAAACGAAGTTTACTATAATTGCTAGAACAGCAGACACGTCTTCCTCGTCGGAACTCATTGTTGAAATGAGATTTTAGTAGCAAAAACATAACATCAAACAAAAACACCCTTTAGTCGCAGCGAACGGGCTGGACAAAGCTGAGCTGAGCTGAGCACAAATATGGCGCAGCAGACCCGGCTTTATGAGATGTTGACAAGGTCAGCCGCACGAAGAGCACGCCCACCACCTCCGGACTCTTCGCTCAGCTCCGCCTCGCCGCCGCCGGTAACCAGCCCCACTGTGATGACACCGGCCGCGGTGTTGCGTCGAGCTCGAGCAACGAGTATTTCTGCCCGCCCACGACGCCACCACCTGCTCGTCGACGGGGAGGACGCCGGCCGCCGGGCGGTTTAGGACCTCGAGACCCACCGGCTTCTGATAGGGTCCCAGCTCCCGGCGGAAGTGTGCAGCGCATGAGATGGACACAATCTATCAATGAGAACGTCATGCGCTCATACTATGGGGCTACAGAGGGGGGAAACAATCTGACCACGTACCGTGTTCGAATGCTCTCTCTTTTTCAGGTGCTTGCGCCAGCTGTCAACGTTTCGGCACAACGACTATCGGATCAGGTGCGGGTTATCCAACGTAATCATATGTTGGATGACACTCCTTGATCGCCTGCGAAGTGAAATGCAGAGTAGCCATGTCATCGCCCTCCTGTCGCAGACTGTTGGAGTACCATCACAGTCCAACACAAGCCAAGCTGACGAGGGTAATGATGACAGGGCTACAAACGTAAGTACCCCGTGCAATGAGAAATTGAGGAGTGCTTTGGAGGGTGCGACTCGGGAATATCGGTTTATGTCACCCGAACTTAAACCACGCTTACCTCGTTTGCTCATGCATAGCAAAAATAGGGCGCTGGTGCGGCTCTGGATTTGCAGTTGTCAATCTATTTTGATGACTGCGAAGACCTCACTGATACTTTTTGATACTCATTCGATTCTGTACTGCGCGGCTGTAGCGGCATGTCGTGTAGCTCACGTCAAATTTGCTAATGACTCTAGAACTACACGACCGAAACCATACCGTACCAGCTTGGCAGTGCAGGATTGAGCGTCGTACCTATATGTATATTGGTGGGGCCAGAGCGCTCATCGGCAAACTAATCTGCTTCAGGGAGGGCAATACTCGCCCAAGAGTGATGCGCTTTGTGAGGCGGGCGTTTTCAGGGACAGATATCAGCCCTGAGGAATATATGTTCCGTGTCAAAGCGCATCGACTTCCTGAAGCAGAAAGTGTAAGCATGGGCGAACCGTATTCGTAAGTATAAGCGGCGAGTAGAGCGATACACTCAGAATCGCACCTTCCAGAGCATTGAAAGGTGGGTTTATAGGGGTTGGGAGCGACCGGACCAAGGTGTGGCTGACACGCACCTGCCCGATGATGATGCCATGCGTTATTTCTGGCGTAGCATCTGGTCGGTGTCTGTCAGTCACACCGAAGGTGATTGCTCAAAGTCAAAGTCAAATTGTTTATTTCAAATAGGCACATAAAAGGCACTTTTGAACGTCAATATTTACAAAAAAAAATAGAATTGATTCTAGTCGCCCCTTCCAAAATGTAGTTTCGTATGGAGAAGAATGGGCAAGAAACTCCACCGGTACTCTTTTAAAATCTTGTACAATATTTTTATAGGTACATTAATTATATAATTATATGTGAAGACGATGCACCTAGAATAAAATTACTATACCACAATAGGTAATAAAAAGAGTTAAGAATGAAGCAATGACAGATAAATTAATTAGGTGATAGAACATGGTGCTCACATATTTACAAAAATTTAAAAAAAAATATATACGATTTCCTAAAAAATAACAATAATATCAGTGTGAGTTAAGGTAATCACAGAATTTAAAATATATGTCATAAAAATAATAAATTATACAATTAAAATAGCAACCTGTTTGATTTTGTCTAGACTCTAGATTGTCCTATGGAGCAGGACCAGCATGTTTCCAAGCATTCTTATCTTGTATATAATCCTCTAATTTGTAATATGCTTGTTTACAAAGTGTTCTTTTAATATGAGTTTTAAATTTTCTTTAATTTAGTTTCAATATATCACAAGGTATTTTGTTGTAACATTTAACACAGTACCCCATAAAAGATGTATGTACTTTAGATAACCTGAAAAATGGTTGATCTATTTTGTCTTTATTTCTAGTATTAAAATTATGTCTATCACTTATTTTATTAAAAAGATGTAGATTTTTCCTTACATACATAATATTTTCATAAATGAATTGGCAAGGTACCGTCATAATATTAATATTTTTAAATAGTTCCCTAAGAGATTCGCGGCGACTTAGATTATAAATTGCTCTGACAACTCTCTTTTGCAAAATAAAGATTGACTCAATGTCAGCAGCCCGACCCCACAGTAAAATGCCGTACGACATAATGCTGTGGAAGTAGCTAAAATAGACCAAACGCGCGGTTTCTACATCTGTTAACTGTCTTATCTTTCTAACAGCATAAGCCGCCGAGCTTAGCCGCCCCGCAAGAGATGTTATATGTGGTCCCCATTGTAATTTCTCGTCTAGAGTGATTCCTAGGAAAACCGTTTGATTAATAAATTCCAGTTTTGCTCCATCCAATATGATATTACATTCACTACTTCTAACATTAGGTAATTTAAAGCAAAAACCATTCGCATTTGGTTTTTGCTTTATTTAGTACCAAATTATTTACCGTAAACCAATCTTGGACCTGAAGAATAGTTATTCACGTCGTCAAGATTTTGTGACCATCGGTCTATTTTAAAAATCAATGATGTGTCATCTGCAAATAACACCATCTTCGGTTGATTTTGAAATAATTGGGTTAAATCGTTAATATAAACTAAAAAGAGGAATGGACCCAATATTGAACCTTGAGGAACGCCCATTGCCATTTCAGATCCCAATGAGTTTACGCCATTCACTTGAACTTTAACCTTTCTATCTTTCAGGTATGATCTTAGTAAATCAAGAGCTGTATACCTAATCCCATAGTGCTCTAGTTTCAGCAAAAGTGTCTCATGGTTTACGCAATCGAACGCCTTAGAGAGGTCGCAAAAGATTCCAATGGCATCTTGTGCTTCCTCCCAGGCGTTAAAAATGTTATTTATTAGGGAGACAGCGGCGTCAGTGGTACAACGCCCCTTGGTGAAACCGTACTGTTGTTCATGAAAGATGGAATTTTTATTAAAGTGACGTAACATTTGATTGAGAATCAACTTTTCAAACACCTTACTGAGAGCTGGCAGAACTGATTTGGCTCGGGGAGTCGAGCGAGCGTGCGATCCAATACCAGGAATGGGGGCTATCACCATCTGCCCCCAAGATGTAGCTCGTGCAGTCCATCCGTTGCCTTATAACTGGATATCTCCAGGGCCGGACGGGCTACACAACTTCTGGATCAAATGGTTTCTAATGACGCACGCTCGCTTGGCGGCTCAGTACCAGACTGCTTTGGAGTCTGGTTCGCTACCCCAGTTCCTAACGACAGGAGTTACCCACCTGCTCCATAAATCCGGTAGCACCGCGGAATCCAAAAATTATAGGCCGATCACGTGTTTACCGACGGTATATAAAGTTCTTACATCCATTTTGAGAGCTAAAATTAACAAACATATAGACACCAACTCCATCGTGTCTGCCTCTCAAAATGGATGTAGGAACGGGTCCCGCGGTACTAAGGAGTTACTCCTCATTGATATGGCCCAAGTTCGTCGTTCCCGAAAAGATCTGTCGACATGTTGGATAGATTATCACCGGATGGTTAATAAGATTATTCACTTATACATTATACATAGATAACTTTTATTCAAAACACAATCAACACATTAACGAACACGAAAGTTTCCCAATGCAAAACTGTAGGTACTGTAGAATACTTAATGTAAGTTGCGGGTATACTTACTTAATTTCACTCCGCGCATAACACTTTGTCACAACACCAATTATATCTCGTCTGCTCAACGTCCGTATGTCACTGCCGATCAGGGATCCAGCAGAATATCAACGTCAGGTATATCTGCCTGACACATGCTGAGCTGGACTCCCATTTGGTGCAACCTTGAGACGCACACCGCACCTAACAATATTGATTAATGTCATAGTGTCACTATTTCTAAGTAAGTATGTTCTTCTTTTTTTTTGCCTATTGTTTTTTCTTTTTTAATTCTTTTAAATTGTTATCGATTGTTTTTTTGTGCTATTGTGTGTTGTGCTATGTCTTTTGTGTGCACTGAATAAATGTTTTATCTATCTATCTATTATAAGAAGGCCTATGACTCGGTGCCACATACATTATGGCTCATGAGGGTAGATGCAACTCTGCGCACCTTCCTGGCGTCATGTATGGGGCAATGGAGGACGGTACTTCGCTATCTAGGATGTGGAAATATCCAGAGGAACAACGAGTCGATAGGGATCGAGCGAGACATATTTCAGGGCGATAGTTTGAGTCCGCTTTGGGTCTGCTTAGCCTTGAATCCTCTAAGCACACTGCTAGAGGATTCAGGTCTAGGCTATCGGTTGAGGAGAGGGGGTCAGGTTATATCTCACCTCCTCTACATGGATGACCTAAAACACTTTGCCCCCAATATATTGCAACTGATGGAGATACTGAAAGTATATGAAACTTTAGAGCCCTCTCCGCATCCGAAACCTATAAGGATTTGGGTATGTCGGAAGCGTTGGGCATCAATGTTACTGACATGAAGCAATCGTTGAAGGAGCGCTTCTTTGGCTGCCTTAAGAAAGTATTTAACAGTCTTCTATCAGGCGGAAATAAGGTTTCAACGGTTGGGTCATGCCGGTTTTGATGTACTCTTTCGGCATATTCAAATGGACTCAGACCGAACTCGACGCCCTGGATAGGAGGGTTCGTACACTGCTGACTGCATATCGAATGCATCACCCACGGTCTTCGGTAGTGAGACTGTATATCCCGCGAAAGTGTGTAGGTCGAGGCTTTTTAAACGTTAAGACCCTCCACAATCGCGAGATATGCAGTCTCAGGGAATATTTCCTAGAAGCCAAGACCAAGAAGACCAGTCCCAACTGACGGCGCCCGTTCACGAACATGACGCGTGGATCAGCACCATCCAACTCAAACATTTTGTAGGGAACCGAATGATCCAACACACGCGCCACAATCAGCGAGCCATTTAAGTGAGCATGACATACTCTCAACTGCCACGCTTTTTTAAGTCAACATACAACTTATCATAATAAACGGCTCCATGGTACTCACATTAACAAAAAAGAAAAAAAAAATTGCTTCTAAACTATACAAAACTATAGCTTGCAATGTATTTCAAAAATTAATCAAATTTTACTAGCAAAAGGAAAATCATTATTACCTATTAAAGTATTCAACAACTAAAACTTGAACCAAACGGTTGTTTGGCAAATCAAGAAAATGTACAACTGCAATCTAAATATACAGCTGCTAGAAAAAAAGTAGAATGTAAAATAAAAGAGGACAAAAAGAAATACTATTATGATGCATTTTCAAGATGTAGTAAAAACCCTAAAAAAATGTGGAAATTGATAAACACCCTAGCTAAAAATAAAAGAAACGATGTCTGTGCTCCCCCTAAACACACGCTTGACGGCAAAGAAATAACAAATGGCACAGAAATCTGTAACGCGTTTAATAACTATTTTGCTACTATTGGCTCTCTGTTGGCCCAGAATATAATACAAACTAACCCTAACCTACAAATTACACTAAATACGCCAGATATAGACCTTCAACTTACCACTTTAGAACATTGCACGGAGGATGAGATATCCAAAATAATAGATCATTTGGATAATGACACCAGCTGTGGAATAGATGGAATAACAACAAAATCTATAAAATGCATTAAGAATCTAATTTTAACTAACCTAACTAATTGCATAAACAGTTGCTTTGACAGTGGGTTGTTTCCGGACAGTCTTAAAATTGCTAAAGTAACCCCTATATACAAATCTGGAACTAGGACTGACCCCGGAAACTACCGACCTATTTCGGTGTTGCTTGTTATTTCAAAAATATTTGAAAATGTTTTATATACGCGCTTATCTAAACACCTAATCAATACCAACTTTCTTTACTCGCACCAATGTGGATTTCGTCCACACTCGAATACGCTTTCAGCTACTGTTGATTTAATTACTAAAACAAAAGATAACATAGACAAAAAAAAATTGGTTCTAGGTGTTTTTATTGACCTAAAGAAAGCATTTGATACTGTTAGTCATTTTATCCTTCTGAAAAAGCTAAAAATCATAGGAATTACTTCTACAGCCTACAAAATGTAGAAGTAATTTTTAGTCTTATCTTACTAATCGACAACAGATCGTCAAACTGGATAAATTTGCAAGTGCCCCGGCCAATATACAGTGTGGAGTACCTCAGGGATCGGTCCTAGGTCCATTGCTTTTCCTCATATATATTAACGACATTAGTACCGCTGGACTGACTGGACACATATCACTATATGCAGACGACACATGTCTTTTTTATTTTGGCGATTGCATCACTGATATTGTCTCAGAAGCACAGAAAGATCTTAATGTTTTGAATATTTGGCTTAGTCAAAACCTTCTAACTATGAATGTTAGTAAAACTGCTTACATAATTTTCGCAGCAGAGAATAAAAAAATACCATAATTTCCAAATCTTACAATAAATAACCAACCATTACGAAAATCAATGCATGAAAAGTATTTGGGCCTAATTGTGGACAGTAAGTTGACCGTAAGATCTCGAATACTCCTACTAACCGGAGCCATACGTAACATTGCAAAATGCGTACCCTACTCGTACAAGCTAAGACATACTATTTACAACACGCTAGTCAAGCCACATCTGGAATATTTGATCCAAGTATGGCGACAAGCTGCAAAAACAAATCAACAACACCTACAAAGAACACAAAATAAAATCATCAAAGTCCTCTTCAATTATAACTTCTATACTCCTACAGAATTACTCTACAAAAAAACAAAATTATTTAACCTACAACAATTGTACACATACCATACATGCATGACTATCCGAAAGATCCTTAAGACCAACATACACACAATTATATATTAGACACATAAATTTAGTTTTTTATAATAGACACAAGCTTAACTGTTTTGTATTTTATTTAGTGTACATACTTGCTTTATATTTTATCACAGAAAATATGGTGTTCTATTTCATGGACGCCTTGAACGTCGTACCTAATGTAAACTACAACCTATTGGTAATTTATTTAAGTTTCTCTATAAGTGAACTGTATTTAATTGTTCTTTGAGAAAATAAAATGTTATTAAACCGAAAACTTGATTACATTTTCTTCTTCTTCTTAGTCGTCGTCGATTACATTTTATAAAATCGATATCATTGTAATGTCAGAACATAAAAAAAGGGGGGAAGCATCTCTTCCAAATATTATAATTTTAACAAGTGAGCCCAAGTGGTTGTGGAGCAGGACCAGCATTAAGCCAAGCATTTTTACCTACGATATAATCATCCAACCTATAATATGCTTGTCTACATAGTGTGCGTTTAATGCATATTTTAAATTTCTTCTCATTTAGTTGAAGAATATCGAGTGGTATTTTATTATAACATTTTACACAGTACCCCATAAAAGAAGTGTGTACTTTTGACAATCTGAAACGTGGTTGATCTAATTTATTCCTATTTCTAGTGTTAAAATTATGCCTATCACTTATCTTACTGAAGAGATGTAGGTTTTTTCTAACATACATAATATTTTCATAAATATATTGGCAAGGTACCGTCATGATGTTAATTTTTTTAAAGAGTTCCCTTAGAGAGTCGCGTTTGCGGAGGTTGTAGATGGCTCTGATAGCCCTCTTTTGCAGAACAAAGATAGAAACAATATCTGCAGCCCGTCCCTACAGCAAAATACCGTAAGACATGATGCTATGAAAGTAACTAAAATAGACCATTCTCGCTGTATCCACGTCTGTTAATTGGCGGATTTTCCAAACAGCGTAGGCGGCTGAACTTAGCCACCCGGCAAGTGATGTTAAGTGAGGACTCCACTGCAGCTTAGAGTCAAGCGTGATTCCCAGGAAAACAGTTTTGTCGACGAATTCTAGTATCTCTTTGTTCAATACAACGTGACATTCACTACTTCTAACATTGGGCAAGGCGAACCTTATGCATTTAGTTTTCTTCTCATTTACTACCAAATTATTTACAGTAAACCAATTACGGACCATAAGCATAGCGTTATTTACGTCGTCAAGCTCCTGTGCATGTCTGTTTACTTTAAAAATTAATGATGTATCATCAGCAAATAACTCCATTTGAGGTCGGTTTTTCAGTAAATGAGGTAAATCATTTATATAAACTAAAAAGAGGAACGGACCCAATATTGAGCCCTGCGGTACCCCTATTTTGACTATTAAACCCAATGAATTCGCACCGTTTATTTGAACTTGCTGCCGTCTATCATTCAAATATGATTTTACTAAGTTAAGCGCAAGTTTACCCAGCCCGTAATGCTCCAGTTTCAAGAGCAGTGTTTCGTGATTCACGCAATCAAATGCCTTGGATAGGTCACAAAAGATGGCTATTGCGTCTTGTGCCTCTTCCCATGCGTTAAAAATGTGTTTCAATAATGTGACCCCGGCGTCAGTTGTACAACGTCCTTTGGTGAAACCATATTGTTGATCGTGTAAGATGTCATTACGATTGAAGTGATTGAGCATTTGATTTAACATTACTTTTACATAACACCTTGCTGAAAACCGGCAAAACCGATACGGGTCTATAATTATTAGTGTCTTTGCTGTCACCGGATTTAAAAAGTGGAATAACTTTACTAAACTTCATTAAATCTGGGAATATCCCTTGATCTACACACAAATTAAATATTAAAGCTAGATATGGTGCAATTGTCTCAATAATGGATTGACAAACTTTAGTAGACATGCCCCACAGGTCTTCGGTAATTTTAATCTTAAGTTGCTTAAAAGTCTTTACAACGACCACAGGGTTTATATGTTTAAATTTAAATTCCACAGGGCAAGCTGAAACATTCTCTCTTAATAGATCAATAGCAAGTGAGAACACGATGTAGACTTCTTAGCGTCCGTAGCCTGGCTGCGTTTTGGTGACCTCTTTGGGGAAACCGAAGGTTTTGTCTGTGCAATTATGGACGAAAAATTACCGGAGATTTATTGTGAAGGATGGCACGGTTGACGTGTGTCGGGCATGCCACCGTCCGGGAGAATCAATCCGACACATTATCTCCAGGTGTTCTCGTCTAGCTAACGAAGAGTACTTAGCATAGACACAACCTTGTAGCCAGGATTATCCATCAGCAACTTGCTCTGAAATACAGCCTTGTGGAATTGGAGGTCGGAGGCCGGAATGGAAATATCACATTGTACTGGGACCGATCCATCATCACTGACAGGACTTTTGTTGCCAATAAGCTTGATAGAAAGAAAGAAAGAAGAAAGAAAAATAATTTTATTCGTCACAGAAACACGTGCTTAGGAAAACATAAACTCGAGCAAGTAAACATTAAAAAAAAAAACCTATCTACATTATAATGTGTCATGCTCTGCCGCAGAGCCACCATTTTAGAAACCGATAAATTCTATCTTAAAATATTGTACGTTAAACGAACATAATGTACGTAAACCGTTATCGCTGTACGTGCAATAGGTAATGATAAAATAGACATTTATTGTGGCTCTGCAGCAGAGTATACTCTAAAGAAAGAAAGAAAGAAAAATTGTTTATTCTGCACAAACAAAACACACATTACAAAAATAAAATACAAATTGACGAAAAAGAAAAACACACTCTAATACAAGTAGCCAAATTGCAATCATATTTAAGACTATGAATAACCAGAAATAAAAATAAGAAAAATAATAAATAATAATTGCTAAAAGCCTAGTATTCAAAACCTTAAAAGTTAAAAGTTTGACAATGTTGTCAATTGCTTGATGTCAGTGTCAGGGCTTGTCAAGGCAGGCCAAAGACAAAAGACAATAGTTGCGATTTCGGTATTAGTAAATGACAACAAACAAAATCCAAACAAAACAAAACAAAATGCGCATTGCCGAGTGGAAATGTTCTACCCTTGTAACAATTACAAGTAAGAATAGCCGTGTGTCGCATCTGTGCAAGAACAGGTCGTTACTCAGCAAAATGCTGTGACTTCGGACGAACTTATGATGAAAGCTGTTGTACGAATAGTGTTTATTGCGTACGTGTTGAAAAATATCATTATTATACAGTGGTTTTATTTATTTTAACTTAACCAAAATTTTCACAGAAAGCGCCTGGTTATTTTGTGTATTGTCAACGACACCACGAGTGTCGTTTACAATTTAACCAAACCACGAAGTTCTAATACTAATCATAATGCATTTATCGTAGTCGGTAATGTTTATTTGCCAAAAGAAAACAGTGCATTCATTTTGCATAACGTCTACATTAAATAGATAGTTTTACATACAAAATATAAATAAAAACAAGACTTAAAGGAAGCATTTTGTGTTGTGATTTTTCATGTAATAAATTATTCATTCAGTTTCGTTGTGCATCGATCCCCAGAATTTGCCATGTAAAATAATGACCTTGATTCCACGAGAAAATCGCTTTTGAATTCTGGTAAGTGGATACATATAAGCGCTCGTGACTGTACACAAATCTCAAATAAGAATAAGAAAACATCGTTGTCAGAATGAAATATATTTATTGTTTACCATAACTGACGAAACACATAATCTATGTTTGTTAAGAACACTATCCAAACTATGCTTTCCAGCGTCTATATATCAGCAGATGAGAATTAACTACAATGTCGTACTTAACTGAAACAGCTTTACGCGCCATATCATCGTAACACTCCCATTCAGAATTACGCCGTAGACAGTTAGTTTTATAATGACCAATACCTCCGGAATTTGGAATAAATTCAACTACAGCTGCTAATTCAAATATTTTGTCGCAGAGCAGCAATTCATTTGGAATGTCGCATAGACGAATAGTCAAATCTAATTAAAAAAAAATTAAATGCTCCGAAATTAAATATTCTGTGCATACCTTTCCAGTACAATTATTGTTTTTGCAATCAGAGACTTCGCTTACCAACATAGATGATGCAGATTCATTTAATGAGGCTACACTACCATCTGATATCATTAATATATTTAAAGGAATGATCGAAACTTTTCTTGTTACACGCATTTCACAGTCAGAACAAACTTTGGAAAGAGTTGCACTATAAATATCATCGATTAAAATTTTTTCTAGCACAAAAGTAACGTTACAATTGCAATCAATTAGTTCGACATGTCCTTGTACCGTAGATTGATAATGTTTTTGTAAGATTTCTGTTCTACTTTTTAAACAATTTACATCAACATCTTTATGTACCAAAGCAGAAATCAGTCTCGAAAAATCCGAATAATAATTCATAGAAGTAATAAATATGGAAATATTTATGTGATCAGTACAAATAACTAACAAAGCATTAAGTACGGCATCAAAAGCACATGTATTCGTGACAACTACATTTTTAATACCTGATGTGCAAATATTTCCATTAGGCAGAATTTCTATTTCTTTTGTTCTGGGTTTTACTTTTTCTATTAACCTTGAGGTTTTTCGATTTTCTGTTTTATTGCGCCAATTTTCTTCAAGTTTAGGGTTGCTTTTAAACACCGATTCTCGACTGAAGTCACCATTATTTAAATTAATTTCTTCATTCACACTATGTTTGCAATTTTCGTCAACATTTTTACATTTACTTTTAAGAAAATTGGCACAATTAGCTGCTTTCAAATCTCCCGTTATAAACGGTGTATGTTTCATTACAAAATCGTCAACTCTCATCAGTCCACTTCTACTATGCAATAATAAAGTTTTAATTTTTTTAAAGTAGCTTTCTACGTTACTGCTACTAGCAACATCTGATGAGTCATAAGAGTTTGGTATGTAGGGAAACATAACATTGGACCAGAGAGGTAACTTAAGCACAAGTTTGCGAAAACATGTTACAAAATTTGGCAAATAATATATGTTTTCATAGTCCGTTTTTTCACTTAAATCAGAGTGAACGGTTTCAGCATCAACAATTGCATTATACCAAGTAATAAAAGAATTGTTAACACTTTCATCATCTTCGTGAGTACCAGTCACATCTTCATCACTCTGTTCAATATCAATGGAACCTTCACTTGACAGTCCAAGAGACTTTAGTAACTCTCGAGCTTTATCGCATTTGCTTTTGCTACCGTCCCTTAAATATCTATCATATTTCTGCAGCGCAAGGACAATTAAATTTTCAATTATAGTTTTTGCCACCTCAAAATTCGTACAGCTTTTCAGTCCCAACAGATATCTAATATAGAAAGACTTGACACGTATATCAACGAACTTGAAACATTGTAGACGATACAAAGACTTCAAGAAGTGTGACGTATCCAATCTCAAAAGGCAAGTTATTTGACAACGTTCTCCGTGGCACAAAACATTAAAGCAGTGTGATAAATATTCCCCGGTTGTGGTAAATCTTGTGAACGCGTTCACAACAGCTCCTATAATTGCAGCCGAATCATCACAAATGACTTCGTCAGGCGCTTTCATTTCACCGATCCATTTCTTTAACCATTGAAATATATTGTCCATAGTTTGTAGAGCTGAAATCATTTGAGAAACTGGCACAGAATTATCTTCGATCTTTAACATCACGACGTACAAAAACAAGTGTTTACTTTCGTAAACATTTGTAGGATTTGGTGGACTAATTTTCTTGAAGATTGAACCCGTTGCGTCAATACTTAGAATAGTATATTTCCTAGAAACCTTTTTATAGAAGTTTAACTGAAGTTCGGTCCAGTAATGTATGAAAAAGGGTTGCAGAGAAACAGTTCTGATGACGTTTACCCACGGTTCTGTAAACGACATAATCCATAAGGCCAATACAACTATTTTATGAAAACGTTTTACAGCATCGTGTCTGTTTCTTACATTTTGCAATGATTTTAAGTTTGGTATAAAAGGTGGTTCACGTGTTTCGTCATCTTGCATAGAAGAATTAATCATTTTGTTTCGCATGACAATAGGATACTGGTTTTGCATTTGTGAAGATAGTTGTTTCGTTTTATGAGAAGACAACTTATTTTTTGACGTATGTATAATATTTCTATCGACATTTTGAAACGAACATGTTAACATAACGCTATCACTATTTCCTTTGGTTGTGATATTAGTTTTACCATTGCACTCTTTACATGTGCCTGTACACTTCATATGGTAATCATCAGTCACAGAGCTATTTTTAAAAGTCCATACACAACGATTAGTTGTGTAACGCCAAATCCATTCACAAAAAATACCACTCCACTTTGATTTAGGCATCCTCCTCCTTCTTTTATGTTTAATTTCAGGTTTATTGAAATCATTTCTTTTGCCAGTTACCAGTATAGGCTTCACGTTGTGCCACGAATCACGGTCTACATTAAAAGATTCTACGTTGACGTTATTAGTAATGCTATCGCTACTAGAACTTACATCGTCCTCAAGTTTTACAGATTCAGCGCTGTTGGAACTTTCATTATCTTGCAAGTTTTCATCACCAAAAAAATCATTGAAGTGTCTCTTGGCCGATAGATATAGGGCTTTTGGTGTCATACGAAACGACAAACTCTTACTTATGTCCGTAAAAACACTACCCTCACTCGATGGCATCTTTTTCACATTAGTAAATAAGTGTTTGAAGTCCTTAAATGCTGCTTTTTGTTCTTCTAAGCACACTGACAAACATTTGGCGCGCTTCATAATTGTAATTTGATAAGTAATTGGGTTCTGATCTTCTAAATGAGTTATTTTCTTTCTCTCTATTTTGGTTGAAGATTAGACATGAAAATATGTAAATAATAATGGAATACAACACAAAATTCCCACTGGAAACTAACGTCACTAATGGTATTGAAACTGCATGGACGTATCGCACACTTCGCATGTTTTTTAGTACTACCTTTTCTGTAGTTTAATTGATATGTCAAAAAAAAAAAAAAACCATTGAATTGGAATTTGGTGGAATATAATTTATATGCACATGCGAAAAGTGAATAAATCTAGTAATATTATGTAATAAATAACATGCCAATTTAAAACAATAAACACAAAATAACCAGGCGCTTTCTATGAAAATTTTAGTTAAGTTAAAATAAATAAAAACACAGAGTATACTCTGCAGCAGAGCCACAAGAAATGTCTATTTTATCATTACCTATTGCACGTACAGCGATAACGGTTTACGTACATTATGTGATTTTCTCGTGGAATCAAGGTCATTATTTTACATGGCAAATTCTGGGGATCGATGCACAACGAAACTGAATGAATAATTTATTACATGAAAAATCACAACACAAAATGCTTCCTTTAAGTCTTGTTTTTATTTATATTTTGTATGTAAAACTATCTATTTAATGTAGACTTTATGCAAAATTAATGCACTGTTTTCTTCTGGCAAATAAACATTACCGACTACGATAAATGCATTATGATTAGTATTAGAACTTCGTGGTTTGGTTAAATTGTAAACGACACCCGTGGTGTCGTTGACAATACACAAAATAACCAGGCGCTTTCTGTGAAAATTTTGGTTAAGTTAAAATAAATAAAACCACTGTATAATAATGATATTTTTCAACACGTACGCAATAAACACTATTCGTACAACAGCTTTCATCAAAAAACACTAGCATTTATCTTTCCTGAGTACATGTTCTGTGTGGCTCTGCTAGAGAGTATACTCTGCTGCAGAGCCACAATAAATGTCTATTTTATCATTACCTATTGCACGTACAGCGATAACGGTTTACGTACATTATGTTCGTTTAACGTACAATATTTTAAGATAGAATTTATCGGTTTCTAAAATGGTGGCTCTGCGGCAGAGCATGACACATTATAATCACGAGCACAAAAATAACAAATAGTCGGCAACTGCACGTCATGACTGTGACAAAAAGGCTTGCACTGATAGTGGTGGTGGATCGAATAGAGCGGCGCACAATGATTATTAACATAACGGTCCCTCATGACGGGAACCTCGTGAATGCCGAGAAAGATAAACAAATCAAGTATCTTGACTTGGCTCGCGAGGTTGTTGACATGTGGGATGTGGACTCAGCAATAATTGTGCCGATAGTTGTATCAGCCAATGGCTTAATCGCCAAGAGCCTCGACCAACATCTAAGGAGGCTCTCGTTGGGCAGCTGGATTAAGGGCCTGTTTCAGAGAGCGATAATCCTAGACACGGCTCGCATTGTTCGAAGGTTCTTCTCTCTGGAGTCATGACCGCTACCGCTACCGCTACCTATGACCGGTAGCTTGGACCCTGTTCCCGATACCAGTGGGCTAATATTTTTTTATATTTTTAAATCTTTTTTTAAATCTTTTTTATATTCTAATATTCAAAAATATAATTTATATGTATGTAATGAAATAACAAACGTTACAAACTAACATAATATATAAAACATACACATACACACATATATACAATTACCCTTTAAGAGGTTGTGCGTTAATTCTGGGACATATTGTATAAATGGAGAAACCAAATTGACGACACGGTTGGCGCAGTGGTTAAGCGATTGACTGCTGCGCTGCGTGTCACGGGTTCGATTCCCGCACGGAACAATTATTTGTATGACCTACAACTAGTGAGAGGCAACGTTTTTTTTTAAAAAAAATCAAATCAACACACAACCCAAACTACTGAGACTAGGGACGTGAATATATTATAGGCACTAAGGTTTTTTTATGATGTAGGTGAGCACTAAGAAGGGGTTTTTGTACCTTTATTTATTTCATTTTTATTTATTTATTTAATTTACACGGCTTAAAAAAAACCAGTTACATAAATCAATGTTCATACAAACATAACACATACACTAATAACACCAACTATATACTATTGTTTTCACAAAAAAATTGGCACATAACCATTAAATTGGCAAATTTATTGGCGAACAGATCGCAGTCCGGGGGCTTCCACGAGCTTATTTAGTGCGGTCAACACGCGCGGTCCGGGAGACGCAACACGGGCTGCTGTCCGACACGAAGGCTAGCAGTCGATGTTTTCTGCCACGGAGATAATTATTCGGTATTTACAAATATGTAAATGACATTTAGTAAATCTGTTAATATGAACATTCCCAGCGCTGCGCATCTCTGCGCTAGCATTAATATTAACATTCCCAGCGCTAGGCATCCATGCGCTAGCATTCGATACTATACGTATCTATTATATACTTACTAAAATAGTAACGAAGTCAAAACTGTACATTCATATTTTTGAAAAAAGTGATTGTTACGAGGTATCTACGGGAACGAGTCTGATGCCAAAAATATAGTTTTTAGAATTTTCGTCCGTTTGTCTGTTTGTCTGGATGGGCGGAAAAACGGCTGAACGGATTTGGATGAGATTTGGCACACATAGTTTATAACCTGGATTAACTTAGGTACTTTTAAGCCCGGTTCCCGTGAGATTTTTTCCGACATCCACAAAAAGCAATGGCAAAAGCTAGTACATACTAAATACTTAAATAGACCAAAGGAAAAAATTGATAGTAGGTAGACAAGTCCAAGTGCGTGCTCTAAAATTTCGTGGCAACAACTGCGTAGCAACAGTCGGTATCAATAATTTCGTAGAGAAAAGTGTTGTGGTTAATGCTAATACGTAGGTATAGTTTAAAAAAAAAAGAAGTAAATTAAAAAAATCATAAATCCGACTGCGTAAAAACTGAACTTAAAAGGATTGAAACAAGATTTAATATAAATGAATACTATAAACAATCTCATGTAGTCGGTGAAACAAGATTTACTTATTATAAATTAAAATACTATAAACAATCTCATGCAGTCGGCGAAACAAGATTTAATATAAATTAATATTATAAACAATATCATGCAGTCGGCGTCATTTTCTTAACAATAACGACCTATTGCCTAGTTTAACACGCACCAACTTCTTCATCATTCACACACTCACCCACACACACTCACACACCCACACACTCACACACCCCCGCAGTCCACAATAATATTCCTTCCTATATGTAAAATGGAAACTATTGTCTAGTTTTCAGCGGCGAGGTGTCAAGTTTTGTATGAGAGAAGCCGCAGCGAAGCCGGTTTTAACTTACATAACAATAAAGTAAAAATTAATTAATTACCTTAAAAGTAAGACTTTCCTTTACTGAACTTAACACCATCTATCGTCAAGTAGCAGAACCAAAAAGACGCATCACTACACAGACAAAACTTTCGTGTTTGTTATTTCAATTCAAAGCTAATAAAATAGGCGTTTTTGCTGTTTGAATGTTATGGTGAATTAAATACCCTATGTTTTTTGGCAATAGTAGACACTATTGACTGTGCCATTTTTCAATAGCAGTAGAATTGTTGATGTGAACTTCCGAAGGGAAGCCGGTAGGAATCGTGTTATATGGTGCTTTCGCCACTGCTAGTTTTAGTTTACGGGAAACCCTAATTGAGTACTTGGGGCGGAGGCCTGGAGGCCTGAAATACAGGCTTCGGCTTAGCTTAGGCACCAGTCTTCCACAATATTTTTCTTTAAGCCCATCACTGGACAATATTGTATTTTGTTATTATTTTATATGGATATGGTGGTGAGAAATAAAACAATATTATTGCCTCCGACTGCGTGAGACCACATGCTGCATGGGCCGATTTTTCTATCATTAGATAACTGTTACATGTGCCGTTTTGACAGATTATACATACGAAAACTGTCAAAATGACAAACTTATTCGTCGGATAAATAAAAGATAAGTAACTGGCGATTGAAAAACCGGCTAATTTGTATAAATTGTGTAAGTCTCCATCTTTTTTAAGTTCACTTTTTAGTTTAGGTACGCAGTCGGGTTTCTTGATTTTTTGAATTTACTTTTTTTTCATTTTACACCTTTTAGTTAGGATTATAACACGGTAAATTTGGTTATTTACTCACTTATAATCGGGTGATAACGGCCTCTTACTCACTCACTCCAAAAGTTCGGGATAGTTTCTTTTATCATTTCTCATTTAAATTACAGTTAAACATATAATATATATGTAGAGATACTTTTTTCGAAAACACCTTTTGGCGACAACAATCCGCCATTTTGATTTTTAATAATTTTAATATACCCAGTGACACTCGCGCAGTAAAGACAAATCTACGCGCAATAAGGACGGACATACATACACACATACATACAGGTCAAACACATAACCCTCCTTTTTGGCTTTGCCGCAGTCGGGTAAAATAACCCTTCCTTTTTGGCTTTGCCGCAGTCGGATAAAAAAAGATGGAAAGAAGATTTAAACACACACTTTTTACGCAGTTGGGTTTTTAGATTTTAAAACCCTTCATTTTGGTACCCCTCGCGATAGGCTTGAGAGATATAGTTTTTTCTAAAATGTATAATCTTTTTAATATACCCAGTGATACTCGCGCAATAAAGACGAATCTAACGACATATCATTCATCAAAATCGATTCAGCCGTTTAGTAGTTACAAAGGAACATAGGGACAGACCTACATACTTACATACATACATACAGGTCAAACACCCTCTATTTTTTGGATTCGCCGCAGTCGGGTAAAAAGAAACTGTTCCGTCACTCTGCTTGCCTGATTTTAACTTAATTTCTGGGGAAGATAATGAAAAGGTAAAGGTACTACTATCTTAATGTATCTGAAGGGCAAAAGTACGCTTCAGATACGAAACTCAAAAAAATCTATTAACGAGTTCTATGAACGAAAGGAACAAATTATTTAAGTCAATACAAGTCATCAATATATCCATACAAGTCTAAGCGTTCTAAACTATTTGAGGTCCTAATTTTGTTCTTAGAATGTCAGAGATCACAAGCAACTTACTATCGAAATACTGTTCTCAAAGCAAATAACATTGTAGGTATAGTGAACATAACTATTTATTATAGGTGGCTTTGACGTTATTTTAGTGATAGCTGTTCTTCAGGAAAAATCTGTAAGAATGCATCAATCAATGTATCCGTGTTGTGACATTAGGTAGTATATGCAGGAATACAGGCTAGTAATTCAATAGAAACGAAACACTTCGCAGGCAATGGGGCATTGCTACTGAAGACTGCGAAATAGACCTAAGGCGACGTCACTAGCTCCCGCGTCACCAGCTCCCGCGTCACTAGCTCCCGCGTCACCAGCTCCCGCGTCACCAGCTCCCGCGTCACCAGTTCTGAGTCTGTATATTTTGGTTACTGAGATCAAAACTACAAAAATAAAATAACATCACACCGGTATTCCAGACGGCTTAGGCAGAGGTGTACCTATAGTGCATCCACATTTCATCAGTTATGTTTAGGTCCCATGTAATAGGAGGCGAGCCTATCGTCACTAACCGGATACCTGATACCAATTTAAATATATATTATGTTACTCTCAAACCAGCATAGAAGAAATTGATGTAACCAAATGTCTGGGGCTCTTTAATGATAGCAAAGTAAACTGGAAGTCACATAACACAAACAAACGACTTAGTCAGAGCTCTTATGCTCTTTACAGATTAAGGAACACCGTCAGTCAGTCTGCATTACTAACTGCTTATCATGGATATGTTGCTTCAATCATACGTTACGGCATCATATTCTGGGGCAACTCTGTAGAAAAAGAGCGTGCTTTTATATCTCAAAAGCGTTGTATTAGATCGATGTGCAATATACACCAAGTGGATTCATGCAGACCACATTTTACAAATTTAAAAATATTAACTCTCCCTTGTGTATACATGTATGAAACTGTAATGTTTATAAAAGCAAATCCAAACTTGTTTGAATTTTGCACTAGGGCCAGACACAAAGACAAGCTGTGCCAGTAAAACAAAGCTTATGCACCAAAGCATCTTTTGTATGGGCCCACGTATCTATAATAATCTTCCACCTTTTCTCAGAACTGTGACATAAAAAAAAAACTACGAGAATTATTGGTAAGTAAATGTTATTACTCTACTTATATGAGAATTTCTAAATGTCCATACATTGAATCACACTATTTTGTAAAATGACTAATTTATAATTTGACATTAAGTATTATATCTACTAATTTAAACTTAATGTATTGCATGTTAGTTTGACGCATTGTACTTGATATTGTATTTGATTTATGTACCGAACTTATGATATGAATTTTGTATGCCTCAATTGCGGGACATAACAGACTTACCTGTAACTAACTCAACATCTTATGAACCTATGATCCACAATCAAATGAAATTATTTGAATTTGAATTTGAATTTCAATACAAACCCAGACTTCGGACCCAATAACACTTTGCCTGACCTGGGAATCGAACCAAGGACCTCATGCTCTTGCGGCCACTAGACCAACGATTCCATTTTCTATAAAAATGTGGCTGGTATTTTAGTATGTGATATTTTAATAGTTCCACGCGAACCAAGTCGCGGGCAGAAGCTATTAAAAGTATAAACAACAAAAGGTTCTTTAACTTAATATTTTATTACAAATTAGGTAACATCACCATACACCGCGTGTTCTGAATGTTTGTAGATCATAAATATTATTTTTAGTTATAAAAAAAAACCTTTTTATAAAAATCCGTAGCGATTTAAAGATTTACAGACTGAAAATATATTGATATAATTCAAGAACATACTGCACTTCGGCATTTTATAAATTAGGTAAACAATAAATTACCTTACTGCTCTACGCTGATTATGTCACAACAATATACCGTGAGCGGAACACATCTGTGATCACAGCTTACAACAAATTACGCTGACTAACAACAACAATATACCATGAGCGGAACACAGATCTGTGATCACAGTTTACAACAAACAATACATTACCTTATACTACTAGACGCTACATTGATAATAAATACATCATTGCTACGTAAGGAACATCAGTGGTAAGTTAAACTAGTGCACTGTCGGGCGTGGGGTCACTCCTTGGCCCTGTTAGGGTTCTGCGTTGTGCAGGAGCAGCCGATGGACACGTTGTTGATGACGTACGTCTGCGTGCCGTTGGCGTTCTTCACCATCACGCTGTCCAGCACCTCGGTGCACGAGAGCGTGGTGGCGCCGGCCAGTGGCAACGCGCCGCAGCACGGCATGCTCTTGCCATTCATTGGGCACATCACGTAAGGGTCGTCTGCACACTTGAGCATTTTGATAATTTTCGGGATTCTGTCCTCGTTTGTGTCGTACACTACTTTCATCCTGCAGACGGTATGGTTTCGCGCTGTGGTTAATGACATTCCGTTAGGTTTAGCCACCACTGCACACGCCGCACATACGAAGATCGCTATCACGAGGTAGTTTGCACTAGACATGTTCAATGCGGAAAATGAGAGCGGTTTGGAGAGGTGTCCGCGCTTGCTGGGATAACTTGTGAAATAGTGTGGGGGCCCGGTTCGTGCGCTGTTATATAGGTACTCGCATCGAGCGGCTGTGTCATTGCTACGCGGCAACGTAGCCAGTGTTACGGGCGTAGGTAATTTATTTCTTGTGTGTGTGACACTCGCTCACACACACAAGAAATACATTCCCATTTAATCATAATAAGTAACGATAAATACTGTGAAAAACCCAAAATTACGTATCCTATTTAGTAAACATAACAATTTTGTTTTAGAAAACAGCTAAGTCGGAGAAGGTTTCTGTCGAGGACAGGGTCCGTCCGATCAATTAAACGGTTGTGGTGGCCAGGTGGTGGACCCTCATTCAGGTATCAATTTCAAAAGTGAAATACTTAGCAGTTTTATTATGACCTCCTTTATTCAATAATAAATTAGTTAAAATAAATATTTCAAATATAAAAACTGTTAGCCTAACATTTTTGACTTTGACTTTCAGATTCATAATATTGTTACTTATTATTTGGTATATATCTTACCTATATAAGCTAAATACTAAAAGTGTAAACCAATCCGAAGCCGTGCCTCATGAAGGCTTTACAGAGTGGGTCTGTGAGAGAACTGTCACAATGTGACAATGTCAATGTCAATTGCATCGTTATTGCCTTTTATAGAACTTAAAAATCTTGATGAAGAGAGTGGTGCTATGGTTACGACCATTTATCCCTTCAGGCCTGTTCGGTTTCCTTAAACTGATAGATGCTGCCTAATGTAGGGTATCAGGCAGTATAGCCGATTATATTAAACTGAGCGATGCTAACTGATGTAGGGTATCAGGCAGGATAGCCGATTATATTAAACTGAGCGATGCTACCTGATGTAGGGTATCAGGCAGGATAGCGGAATATATTAAACTGAGCGATGCTAGGTACCTGATGCAGGGTATCAGGCAGAAGAGCCGATTATATTAAACTGAGCGATGCTACCTGATGTAGGGTATCAGGCAGGAGAGCCGATTATATTAAACTGAGCGATGCTACCTGATGCAGGGAATCAGGCAGGATAGTTGATTATATTAAACTGAGCGATGCTACCTGATGCAGGGTATTAGGCAGGAGAGCCGATTATATTAAACTGATCGATGCTACCTGATGTAGGGTATCAGGCAGGAGAGCCGATTATATTAAACTGAGCGATGCTACCTGATGCAGGGAATCAAGCAGGATAGTTGATTACGTAGTGGCGGAGTAGCGCCCTCTAGAATTAGTTTTGTTTACGTAGTGGCGGAGTAACGCCCTCTAGAATTAGTTTTGTTTATGTAGTGGCGGAGTAGAGCCCTCTAGAAGTAGTTTTGTTTATGTAGTGGCAGAGTAGCGCCTTCTAGAATTAGTTTTGTGTACGTAGTGGCGGAGTAGCGCCCTCCTTGAATTTGTTTTGTTTACGTAGTGGTGGAGTAGCGCCCTCTAGAATTAGTTTTGTTTAAGTAGTGGTGGAGTAGCGCCCTCTAGAATTAGCTTTGTTTACGTAGTATAGCTTTATTTAAGCGGGCACGCCTATTATGCCTAGAGGATTTTATTTAGATACGTTTTGTTTACGTTATTTCTGCTTGAGTATAGTTTTCGAAGATTATTATCCCGGGGTCATCGGGGTGGAAAAGTGCTACACGGACGTTTGGGTGGGTCTCACAGATCCGTTCATTAGATAACAAATTATCCAATAATGTATGAATAATAAAGTTAATTTTTATTCGGGTTAAGTTTTTTAGGTATTTATGTAAATAAATGAAACACAAATTTTGTATTATATTATGTTTTTATCATATTTATCAGAGCTCTTAAAAATAACGACAAATATCAACAAAATATTTTTCTTCTACTTAAATGTAATTCTATTATTAATTAACAATCAGTCTTAATGTTTTAATGGCACTTTTTTGTAGGAAACTAAATTATCTTTAGAAGAAAATACTAATTAATCACTCTGAATCCATTATCTTTGGTACAGTCAGCACAGAAAGGTACATTATGTTCTAAACAAATATGTTTGTTGCAACTCTCGCAGGTGTAATTTGTTTTACGGTCTTTCTTGGCTGGACATACTTGGCACCTTTTGCGAACATTAGCCTTTTTTACCGGAGGTTCCCTTGAAGATTCACCAACTAGCCAAAAAGGCAAATTGCAGGTGTTAGCAACTAAAACCAAATTTCATAGCAAAAGCTTTTATGCAATGGCTCAAAAACTGTATAATAAGTTACAAGGACAAGTTATCTCATGTATGAACATTAATGAATTTAAAGGGAATCTTTTCAAACTGTTAAATAATAAGGTGTATTCCGTGTATTATTCTGTTGACGAATATTTAAATGACAAATTTTAATTAGTCTGTTTTATCATATGTCACATACTGAATGATTTTGATTATTGATTTGAATTTAATTATTAGTGACATAATTTTTTCATTTTGTATTGTTTGGCCCTTTTACTTTATTTAACTGACATATTTTTAACAATTTAATCTAAATTTGACATACTTAATCTATATTTTTTGTGATATCACCTACTTTGAAATAGTTATGTTTTATGCATGTAAAACCTGTTAAAATTTTGTATGCCTTTTGGCGGAGCACAGCTCGGATCTTATTATTTATGAAAACATCTACTGTATGTACCCTGTGTTCACGAAATAAATGAATTTGAATTTGAATTTGAACTAAATTTCCAATTTTTTGTCGCAACTCAAGTGGAAGCGCTGATACTCGTACATTTTGGCAAAGTTTTAGGTGTTCCATGACAAAACCGAGCCCGAGATTTTTAATAAATCGCCTTTGTTTTGTTTTTGAACAATTATTATTAATTCTGTTTATTATTAGGCCATGAATTGCAGCTATGTTCAATGAGGCATAAAAAATTGTCAATGGCCATCTTTTAGAATTACACATCTCTTCGCCAGTCAACGCAGAATCAGAGTCAGACTCTTGTAAAATTGCAAGAATACGCTGTCGTTCTGCCTCTTCTCGATCCATTTTTTACTAAGTACCTACAAAAAACACATATAAAATACATTGAACTATTTATTGGCAACTTGAATTGTAAACAACAACAAAAAAAAAAAACAAATATAAAAGGATATAAATACACGGATAATAAATAAAATAACATGTATACAAAATGGCGCGAAATTGTTACACTAACTGCGGGGATGGGTCTCACATACCTCATTCAAGTTTGTGCACGTGTAACTCCCACTGCGGCTGTCGCGCGACCAACGTGTTACCTGCGATGCTTAGATCAACTCAACAGCTCCAGCTGTTGAGAAGAACAGCAACGTCACACGCATAGTAACCGAACTAGATGCGATATAAAATGTGACGGGTCTCACAGACCCAATCCCCATGACGCCGGGTTATATCATAAGGCACTTATTTAATTTAATGTTTTGTGTTGCATTTTAAATTTTATATTATATTATATTAGGTACCTATGGAGAAGAACGGGCAAGAAACTCCACGGACACTCTTTTAAATTAACATATGGTTACAAAATATTGGTTACATCATTCGTGTTGAAATTAAACATGTGAGAACGATGCAAAACGTCAAAAGCGTCCGTAACTAAAAGATAAAAAAAAACAATTCAAAAATTAAATTAAAATAAGCCAAGACCGCTATGAGATGACCTGATGGCACCCGTTCACGAACATGACGCATGGATTAAAACCATTCAGCTCAACCATTTTGAAGAGAGCTAAATGATCCAACACACGCCACCATCAGCAAGACATTACAGTGAGCATGACACACTCTCAGCCGCCAGGGCACATTCAAGTCAATGAAAGACGTACCCAGTAAAAGGTAGCTTTATAGTAAGTACATAGTACTCACACATGTGCTATTATAATACTAAGAGATTCCTGTCCTACTGTATTCTGCTGTGGGGTAAAGCCGCTGACATTCAAAATATATTTGTACTTCAAAAACGAGCTGTTCGAGCAATTTACCAGCAAGGTCCCAGAGTTTCTCTAAGAGATTTTTTTAAAGATATTGGTGTTCTCACGGTGGCATCACAATTCATCTTCGCCAACATCTTATATGTTAGGCAAAATATACACTTATACACTAAAAACAGTGATCTCCACAATATTAATACCAGAAATAAGGACAAATTACGTGCTCCATTTCACCGGCTTCATAAGGTTCATAACTCATTTGTTGGACTTGGTATAACTTTTTATAACAAGCTACCCTCTTCCTTGCTAGATTTGCCTAATAAAGTTAAAGTTAAATCTAATCTTTGTTCAAAGGCATACTATTCTATAAACGACTACTTAAACGATAAGAACAGCTGTTGGTCGCTGTGATTAACTCAAGACAATGTTCATGTTCTTTCTCCAGATAGATTCCCTACTGACAGGTTATATGAGTTCCTATATTTGTTTATTTTATTTGACTGTCTAAGTCAATTTATTTTAATTTATTAGTGACAAAATCTACTCATTACGTGTTATTTTATGAGTTGCATTGCAATAAGTGGTTAGCTAGCGACCTCAACAAATAGATCACTTTATTCTTGCCTGAGCAACCGGCAGCAAGTTCGTCATGCTCCCTTAGATGTCACTGCTTGCGGTAGCGTCGGGAGTCGGGTTGCCTCCTTCCCTCAAAGATGGCGAGGGGGGTGATGGCTGATCTTTGCGTTATGCTCGTGAACGGGTGCTGCGTGTGGTGACTGGTCGTCTTGCTGACCATGGTTTTGTTATTGTTATTAATAATTAACTGTTTTTTTATTTTACTTCGATGGTGCTAGTTTATCATTTGGGACTTCGAGTTATAGATATAGCTTTATTTAAGTGGGTACGCCCATTATGCCTGGAGGATTTTATTTAGATACGTTTTGTTTACGTTATTTGTGCTTGAGTATAATTTTAGACGATTATTATATAAATTATATTTTTTGTATAGTGGTGTGTGCTAGCTAACATAAGGCAAATAATTTAATTTAATGATTTGTGTTGCATTTTACATTTTATTGTATAGATTCAAGTTTTTGAATGAACTGACTGCTGTGCTGCTGGGGAGTTTGTTGCGCCACTTCTTCTTCCCAGCTAAAGCACTAGGAAGTGGTGAAGGGTAGGCGTTTTTGGGGGACTGTCTCATGTAATTTTGACGTTCGAAAAGTGCTGATTCTCAGCCTAGTTCGAATAAATGACTTTTGATTTGATTTGATTGAATTTATACAATGCAAAGATAGTTTTTGAAATCTTCAACAGCTCCAAAAGTATTTTCAAATTTTAATCAATTAGTTGTGATTGTGGAGCTGGACCAGCATTGAGCCAAGCATTTTTATCAGCGATGTAATCCTCCAAATTATAATATGCCTGCTTGCATAAATTATCTATTTATTTATAATCTATCTTGATAAATCAAAATTAAATGATGTTCCAACTGGCAAGCGCATCAGTTGAGCACGGCTGGGCCGATTTGGTATTTTTTTGTTTTAAAATGTTCGTGATAGTCCGAATTAAGTTCATACGAAAAGAATAATAATTGTAAAAGTTTCCCGGAAAATGTTTTAATTCGGGAAAAACGTTAACATCCTTTTTTCAATGGGATTGTTGTATGAACTTTAGACCTTTTAGAAGAACAAAACAAAATAAGAATTACGCATATCCATAATGCATAATTATGCGCCGCGTAATTCATATTTTGTTATGTTTTTGGTCATGGAATAGTTATCACGAAATAAAATCGGGAGAATGGTTAATATTACGCAAAACTAATTCTTGAGGGCGCTACTCCGCCACTACGTAAACAAAACTAATTCTAGAGGGCGCTACTCCACCACTACGTAAACAAAACTAATTTTAGAGGGCGTTACTCCGCCACTACGTAAACAAAACTAATTCTAGAGGGCGCTACTTCGCCACTACGTAATCAAAACTAATTCTAGAGGGCGATACTCCGCCACTATGTAATCAAAACTAATTCTAGAGAGCGCTACTCTACCACTACGTAAACAAAACTAATTCTAGAGGGCGCTACTCCGCCACTACGTAAACAAAACTAATTCTAGAGGGCGCTACTCCGCCACTTCGTAAACAATAACGATCACAAATAAAACTTATTGAAATTTGGACGGGACAACGCAACGACGATATATATTATGGTCGTTGGGACAACGTCTGTCGGGTCAGCGAGTGTAACAGTGGAAATATAGTCGGCTGTCCTGCCTGATACCCTACATCAGGTAGCATCGTTCAGTTTAATATAATCGGTTCTCCTGCCTGATACCCTGCATCAGGTAATAGCACCGCTCAGTTTAATATAATCGGCTATCCTGCCTGATACCCTGCATCAGGTAGCATCGCTCAGTTTAATATAATCGGCTCTCCTGCCTGATATCCTGGATCAGGTAGCATCGCTCAGTTTAATATAATCGGCTATCCTGCCTGATACCCTACATCAGGTAGCATCGCTCAGTTTAATATAATCGGCTATCCTGCCTGATACCCTACATCAGTTAGCATCGCTCAGTTTAATATAATCGGCTATACTGCCTGATTCCCTACCATTAGGCAGCATCTATCATATAATAAAACATTCCGGAGCGAATTGTTGCTCGATGTTCAACATGACGCCTTTCCGTATCTTTTCCCTACACTCACTCTGGTAAGTTAGGAAAGGACAGGTATAGTGACAGGCAATTTGGCGCGTTTACTTCGACCCTGAATTCGTCGACTGAATCAGTCGACTGCCTGATGCGCCATGTTTGACGTTCAACTGAATCAGTAGATGTGCCCGTCAAGGGGTTTGGAATGGGCAACTAGTTACTTCATCTATATGACTATCCGACCCCTTGACAATTCAAAGTGCCTGTTTATTTGAAAAAAATGCTTTGAGTTTGAGAATATTTTACAACATGTTACATAACTATTGAATTTTTTACAACATGTTTCTAATCTATTGAATATTCGTTGTGTGTAACCATTTCTTTTATCCTTTTTCCTTTATCGTGTTTTTAACAAAGGCTATAGGTACCTACAGGCTAAAAAAATCCGCTAAAAACCCAATTACGTAATTAATACGATAAATTTGGACGCAGTCGAGGATACACAATGAGCACATGCGTCATGCGTTGCCTAACAGTATTGTATCTCGCCAGGTTTGCCTATTAGTGGTCCTTTCATATCTCTAATTAGGTGTATTTGCCTTCTTTCCTCGCCGCAAAGCATTATTTAAAATCGGAGCTGAACTTCAACAGTTACCTACCTAACTGAAGTCAATGGTGTACCTGGTAGTACCTACACCCACATTTTGTTAGGCAGAGGTGTACCTGGTAGTACACCCACATTTTGTCAAACAAAAAAATCATAATTTATTTCAGTGATCTATTTTATCTATATATATAAAAGAGAAGTCCACTCACTGACCACTCATCACGAAATCTCGGAAACTACTGGGCCGTGACTCCGTGAGGTCTAAAATTTGGCACAAGCACTCTGAATGGGGTGCAGGCGCGCACTAAGAAAGGATTTTTATAAATTCGCACCTTAAGCGGTTGAAAAGGGGTGTCAAAGTTTGTATGAAACTCCTATGTTTTTAAAGTTAGAGACATGAATGTTGGCCTGATTGTTCCTTTCGACTTCTAGGTGCTCACTAAGAAAGGATTTTACGAAATTCGGCGCTTAAGGGTGAAAATAAGGGTTTTTAATGTTTGTATGAAAAATGTACCAAATGCAGTTAAGATCCAAATTGAATCTTACGGCAACGAGTTATTGCATACTTTACATTGAAATTAGAATTCGGAGGCCTATAAAGATCTAAATTGAATTTTACGACAACGCGTTAATGCATATTTTACATTGAACTACGAATTTTTGGAAGTTTCTTGAGGTTTGTATTTAGGTTTTTTTTCTAGGTGGCCAGTATGTTTCAGTGCAGCCGTGATAACGTTCTATAGTTTTTATGCCAGTTCTAGGTGGCCAGTATTTTTCCGTATGCAGGCATCTGCTAAAAGATAATGAAATGAGGTTCTAATTGGTATTCAGGTAATTTGAACGTTGCATTTATAGCATTAAAGTCGAGAATGCCAAGGGGAAAACTTCACAATGTTTAACCTTAATCGCGGCTTGCAAGCCGATCGTATCAAAAAACGAAGTCATGTATCAATCACAGAATACAAACCTAAGCGATACACGTTCAAGCTATAGTTACCGAAATTTCTGTTCTGTGATATTTTGTTATTACTTACTACTAATTTGCTTTGAAATATTTTTCATCGTCGTTGTTTGGTTTTCGTTTTTTCGCTTCCTAATTTTAAATTGGAGGATAATAAATGTGTTTTTACCTATTGCCGGGTTGGAATGTTGTTATTTCTATTTCTTTGCGAATTACTTATTAAGTAGGTATTTCACACTGTGGTATTACTATAATAGTTTTTAGTATTAGTCGTTCTTACTAGAAAAAGTGTCCTTGAATACCTACGTTCGTATTTTAATTTTATTGCTTAGTATCTTTGGTTTAGGCTGGTGTTGTAAGGGTTGGAAAAAGGCGGGAGAACTATTCCCATTTTAAATGGATGTCAGCACCAACTGACGGGGTCCGAAAGGGCCAATGCCTGCCAGGGTTATGAGCCTGTCCGAAAGGGATATCGTGGCCCTGGCACACACAGGCATTTGAAGGAACACGGGTGGGTTTTAGTCAGTAAAAGTCTGACACGCATCAAAATGACCTTCATTGAAATTTCCTGAGAAACAGATTATTTTTACTCCCTGTTGTGCGTCCCCAAAACCAGCAATAAAAATACCACCTTGAAACACCTGGAACTCAAATGGGAATACTTCTCCGGCTGCCATGAGTTCACAGGTGGTTCCGTAGGTGCCATTACAAGACATTTCAGCGACGTATTCACGCTTTGAACCATAAACAGCTCCTCCTGACCGATCCTGGGTGAAAGGTTGGAATATTTCCCAGTTTTTAGACACGTGGCTCGAATTTGAGAAGACAATGACATGGCCACGTTACTGTTCACCAAATAGGTGAGAGATGAAAATAAGCATGCGCCATCGCCAGGGATATTTGCTATTTGGCAAAGAATTTGCATGCCACAATTGTGGCGATAAGTCCCCTTTATGAGGAGTGGCTAGAGAGGCGCCACGGCTTCCTCACCTTCCGCCTGACGCACGTCCTCACCGGACACGGTTGTTTCGGGAGGTTCCTATTCAGAATAAAGCGGGAGGAAACGCGTGGGTGTCACCACTGTGTGGATCGCCCGGAGGACACGGTGGAGCATACGGTTGAGGTCTGCCCTGCTTGGGCGGAGCACCGCCATGTCCTCACGGAGGCGATCGGCGGCGGCGATCTCTCGCATCTGGCCCTAGTTCTGGCCATGGTTCGGAGCGAGAGTGCACGGGAGGCCGTCACCTCCTTCTGCAAAGCAGTAATGCATGCGAAGGAGGAGGCGGAACGCGTGAGGGTGAGGCAGGGTTCGCGCCCTCACGCCCTTAGTCACCGCAGGAGACGCCCCGGGCGTCGGGAATCGCAGGCCGATTCCCGGCCACCGTGGGCGCGGGCTTGCGGACGGTGAGCGATGGGTAGCTCGCCGTCCGATAAGGACCAGGCCCGGGTCGACGGCGCGTTGTGTTCCACGCGCGCCTCAAAGCGATGTCAGCACCAATTGACGGGGTCCGAAAGGGCTAATGCCTGCCAGGGTTACGAGCCTGTCCGACAGGGATATCGTGGCCCTGGCACACAGGCATTTGAAGGAACACGGGTGGGTTTTAGTCAGTAACAGTCTGACACGCCCTCCCCGCTCCGGCCAGAGCGGGAGAAGTTATTTAAAAATTTACCACCCAAAAAAAAAATGGCAGCGGCAGAACTATTCTCATTTGAGTTCCAGGTGTTTCAGGATGGTATTTTTATTGCTGGTTTTGGGGAAGCACGGCAGGGAGTCAAAATAATCCGATTCTCAGGAAACTTTATTGAAGGTCATTTTGATGTTTTAATTCCGTTGGCTAATTTAAATAATAAAAAAACCGGCCAAGTGCGAGTCGGACTCGCCCACGAAGGGTTCCGTACCATTATCTATAAAAATGGCAAAAAAATCACGTATGTTGTATGGGAGCCCCCCTTAAATATTTGGTTTATTTTAATTTAATTATTTATTTTTAAAGTGAATATAACTTAATATTCTGTGAATATTTCAAGCCGCTGTTGCCGTTATCAATATCTAGCAAAAACGAGCAAAAAAATCACGTTTGTTGTATGGGAGCCCCCTTAAATATTTACTTTATTCTGTTTTTTAGTATTAGTTGTTATACCGGCAACAGAAATATATCATCTGTGAAAATTTCAACTGTCTAACTATCACGGTTCATGAGATTCAGCCTGGTGACAGACGGACAAACGGCGGAGCCTTAGTAATAGGGTTCCCGTTTTACCCTTTGGGTACGGAACTCTAAAAATATCTTTTGACCCCTCACGCCGGCAAAATTGAAGAATCACCGACCGTCACCGACTCAGCGGTAAATGTGCAGTTGAATTCACAATCCCAGTCCCAATTTACTGCTATTGATTTTGTCAAGAAGTCGCTTGCCTGTAGTGAGCAAACGGAATGCGAGTCATTTTTTTTTTAAGGATATTGCTAAACCGTTGCTTCATCTACATATGTTAATATTTTATAGTTTGTGATGTTGTAGGGGTAATCTCTGGATCTACTGAACCGATTTTGATAAATCTTTTACCCATTGAAAGCCACGTGTTTATTAATTTAATCCGAAAAATGAAAAGACGGTAAAATGTTTACCGCCCAACGAAGTGGGCACGGGTCAGCTAGTTTATTTATAACTTGCCTTGTTAGTATGTATGGGTTAAATCTTGCAAGCTGAATTTAAACCACTTCATCTTATCCTACGGAGTTGAAATTTTACATGTTGATTCAGTTTCACTGTTTCAAAGACAATGCATGTTTAATGATGTATGACCCTGATTCTATACCCTGGATTGGCTCCAGACGAAGGAATTCCTCAACGGTCGACGGTACACTCATGAAATTTAATGTACGCATTTAATTATGATAGTCCGTTTTAAAGTCTACCATGACCTGGCTGCTGCACCCAGGATTGGCTCCATACGTGAGAAATCCTCAGCGGCCTAAAGCAGAGACACGAAATTTTATATACACATGCAATTATGATAGCCCGTTCTAAAGTCTACCATGACCTGGCTGCTGCACCCAGGATTGGCTCCAGACGAGAGATCTTCTCAGCGGTCTAAAGCAGAGACACGAAATTATATATACACAATAATAGCCCATTCTAAAGTATAGGTACCAGTGGCGAAAACACCATATAACACGATTCCCGCCGGCTTCCCTTCGGAGGTTCTCATCAACAACTCTACCGCTATTGAAAAATGGCACAGACAATAGTCTATACTTTTGCCAAAAAAATATAGTTACACTACGGGTATTCAGTTCACTAATAACATCCAAACAACAAAAATGCCTATTTTTATTAGCTTTAAATTGCAATAACTAAAAATAAAGTTTGTGTAGTAATGCGTCTTTTTGGTTCTGCTACTTGACCATAGATGGTGTTAAATACAGTAAAAAAGACTTGTTTTTAAATAAATTTATATTTTTTTTCTTTATTGATAAGTAAGTAAGTTAAAGCCGGCTTCGCTTCGGCTTCTCTCATAGAAAAATTGGCACCTCGCCGCTGATAGGTACCATGATTGGCTGCTGCACCCAGGATTGGCTCCGGACGAGGGATCTACTCAGCGGTCTAAGGCAGAGACACGAAATTTAAATACACATTCACATTATGATAGCCCGTTCTAAAGTTTACCATGATCTGGCTGCTGCACCCAGGGTTGGTTCCAGAAAAGGGAACTCCTCAGCGGCCTAAAGCAGATATTAGATTAGGAGCAGTTTTTGGATCATTGTTAAATAATCGCTCTAAACATACTATAGTTCATTGTTGTTAGCTTATCCTACATTTTAATGAGCTTGTTCATAAAATAAAAGACAAATGAATGAGCAGACTACTGTAGTTCTTTTAATTGGAAACTATCTGAGCTTAAAGGCTTCTACAGACCAGCGCGACTCGCGACGCGACACAAAGACACCGCACGTCGCGCGACACGCGGGGCCTTTGTGTCGCGTCGCGTGTCGCGCCAGTATGTAGAAACCTTAACTAAAAGGGACATTGTTAATGGTGTCGACACCCTACTTAAGTAAAAATTAGGAAAATTAATATTATGTCCATTACCATATTCAGATCATTTGCACGTTGAAGAAAACGATTACATTTATAGTTTAAACAACCTAATGCATATTTGACATGTCGTCATAGTGACCGGTTACTGTATTTTAATACTAACAATTTTGTTAGAGTTTTTTTAAATTCAGGAACTGTATGTTCTTCCCACGAAAGTCAACATGTATTGGTATACTTTGTTAGCTTACAGTATACACGCAGTTATTAATAATTTAACTGAGACTAGGTTAAGTGACGAAACAGTATTATCTAGTATTTCTAATAATACTGTAATACATTCTTTAATGTTTTAGACTCGAAAAAAGCGAAGCATATTAAGAATATTTTACTACATCACCATAATATAAATCGCTTCTCTGGCAAAATCCTAGACTAGAGGAATTGTTAATAGATAAATATCATAATGGATATCTTATGTTTTTGTGAAACCTGCTTAAGACCAGATATGATGTTGTTTCAACAGGTCCTCGATGGGGGGGCGATACCTTAATACTATGTAATAGTTGCTTTAGACATATGGAAAGGAAGGATATCACTGCTTGCTCTGTTGATGGCTTATGTGAGGTAGTACGTGCAGAGGTTGAAAGCCATGCTTTCATATGTGTTTGTAGAGCCCTAGTGTCAAACTTGTAATCATTTTTAATAATTATGGAAGAAGTACTAAGCAAACTTTATAAACATAATAAATTCGTTTTTGTTTCTGGTGATCTAAATATTGATCTATTAGTTAATTCACCAGATAAATGTAAGCTTGTATATCATTGTTTAAATCATTTAATTTGAAATGTATATTTAATGAAGCGCCTTTCTAGCCGTTATTCTTAACGGCAACCTCAGCTTCATGCATGTAAGAGCGGGAGAGCTCAGGGATCTCAAATGATAACGATCAGACATCTTGTAAACACTTTTTATCATTTCCACAACCAACAATGATTCACACAACTTAATTTTTATAACGAGATGCACACAGTTCAAAATACAATTCAATACTTCGAGCTCTGCGACTAGAGCAAGCCTATTTATAAGTTTAAACAACTATCAACGTCAAACAAACGTCAAAAAAACAAATGTTACCGGAAGTCAAACATTTGTTTTTACAATTCAATTTAGATTAATTTAGTAAAAATAATGTTATTGCGCACAATATTTGGTTTGTAATTAATAACACTTTTTAAATACTTAATTACTTAATTTGATACGATTTTATAATGTAATGCAAAATAACTTATTTATTTCTTGCACTGATTCGTGTTTCCGTGACATCATCAGCCGCAATGACGTTTGTTTTTGTCTGTGGTACTGTTTTTATTTGCCAGCGCTATCATGCATGTCAATGTATTTACTAATTGTAAAATAAAAGACTCTTCCTTAATTAATGGCGTCTAGTCTGACCATACTGGTCAATTTGTATCATTTGACTTAGATAAAAAGTTACATATCGATAAAACCATTGAATAAAGACCTCTCACTAATAATAAATTGTAAATGTTTAGTATTAATGTTCTTGTAAATCTTTCAATAGCTAGTTTTGATTAACAAGACCCCAATATAAACTCCGGTACATTATTTTCTACAGTATGCCAATAATTAAATAAAGCGTGTCCTGTACAAAATATACAATAATTACTAAACAAAATTTTAATAAATGGGCCACTGCTGGCATTAAAACAAACAGATAAATGTTATATAATTTGGACTACGAGAAATCATTGACTTCTGATCAAGCCTCTAAGGATCAAGCCCTTCATAATTATGTCAGAATTTATTCAAATATATTCAAAAGAGTCTGCGCTCAAGCTAAATCGAAATGAATAAGTAACAAAATTTGTATTTCTGATGATAAAATAAAAGCTGTGTGGCAGATAATTAACAAAGAAACTGGAAACACAAAACAGCGAGATAAGAATTAATTGTCTTTAAAAATTAAATCATTTCAGATAAGTTAAAAGTTGCTGAGACACTAGAAAATGTATTTACCAACATCCCAATAGAGGTTACGAAGTCTCTCCCCTCATCATCTATATTAGCTGAATCGCTTCTCAAAGATTTTGGTTTCACGAAAGGTAGGTCGACGACAGACGCAGGAGTGAAACTCATCAGTCATATTTTGGAACCCTGGGAGAAATCCGAGGATACCATTGGCATTTTCTGTGACCTCTCAAAAGCGTTTGACTGCGTTGACCACAAAACACTGATCTGTAAATTCTGCAGCTTGTCTACAAATTCGGTAGGGGTATCCCTACCGAATTTGTAGACAAGCTGCTGACCTTGTTTTTCCTATTTAACAAACAGGCAACAAAAAGTAAACGTTAACGGGTGACGTCCTCGGGGTTTCTAGTAAAGATGGGCGTACCTTAAGGTTCAATTCTTGTCCCTTTCCTATTTATAGCTTATATTAATGATCTTCTCTGATCTGACTAACTTATCGGATATAATACTATTCGCTGATGTCATTTCTCTTATTTTTAAAATAGATAGAAAAGATAGGGAGTCTTACATGCCAACGATAGACGGGCTGTTCTTCCGAAATGGTTCGCAGCTAATTACCTCTTACCTAATGCGAACAACAAAACAAAATATCTTAAGTTCTCATTACCAAATATAAATTTAGACCCACCCGTCTAAATTTAAAACTTGATGGCAAGAAACTAGATGCTATTACTGAAAATGTATTTCTAGGAATTACTCTACATTCGAAATTGCAATGAGGTACCCACATTAGAGCCCTCTCAGGTAGATTAAGTTCAGCTGCATATGCAGTAAGAAAAATAAGGCAGTTGACCGATCTACTTCGTGATCTGATCCGCAGCTGGTTTGTTATATTTTGCTTATTTCCACAGTATTATGTCCTACGGTATTCTGTGGGGATCGGCAGCTGACGTAGATTCAATTTTCATTTTACAAAAGAGGGCAATCCTCGCGTTCTATAGAATGGGTACTCGTGAATCACATAAAAACAAATTCAAAAATGTTTATTTTTTATTTTTTTATTATTCTTTAAAGAAATTGATCTACTAACTCTGCCTTCAGGAGAAGGCAGAGTTAGTAGATCAATTTCTTTTTTTTTTTTTTTTTTCCTTGGATTATGCCAAAGATGGCATAACTATTAAATGTCTAATAACTGCTCTCAAATTACGATGTTTTTTTATTTTATCTTTTTTACATACTTCCTTGACATAATCTTTTTATTATTTGACATTATATACCTAAAATATTAATTCCAAAAAGGTTTTTATTGTTAATATTTTAATAATATAATATATGTTTTTTTTTATTATTTATTTAAAAGTTTATGTACACACATATAAACAGACAAGAAAAAAAGGAACAGAAAAATACGTACAAAGGTGATGCTTATTTCTAAAGAAATCTCTTCCAGCATACCTGCGACAGGGAAAGTAGACGAAGCGATGTAGACAACATGTGTATGATTAAAAGAGAAAACATAATACATAAAATCAAAATAAAAAACTTACTAATATTATTACTATACTAATCACTAATTTAAAAATAAACACACAATAAGAGAATATACTTACATACATACTTCTAAAATAAATATCACTAAAATGTTTATAAGCATAAAATAATAAATACATAATATGCAACTATGATGAAGTGGAAAGATAGTGTTCTTTGACTCTTCTTTTAAAAACTGCAACGGTTTATATTTAGTGAATGCGAGAACGTTGTAAGCGTAGACGCGTAGCGTAGATTTGTAGACCATTTTCTATTTTGTTAAGTATCTGGTACTTGTTGACGAGCCTACACTGTCCTCCCATACGTAAAACACTGTAATTTGCAAACTGTAAAAGACAATTATTTTTAAAAGAGTAGGTGTCCGTGGTTTTTTGCTCTTCTCCATAGGAAACGACCAATTGGAACCGTGCGCCTAGATTCTGACGTTTGAGAAGTGCCCATAAAGGTTTTGAGAAATATTTTTATTACACGAAATTTTATATACACATTTAATTATGATGATGAGGTCAGTATGTGTATCAAAACTTAGATGAATAATGACTAGTGACGCCATCTATGCTACGGATGTATAAGTTTACTTTTGAATCTGTTTTGAGTCTGTTGCGAACATTTCACTGTTTTAATAGGTTATGGACCTAACTCGATTTATCAGTTATTTTATAGTCTAAAATAGATAAATTGTGTAAGTCGTTTCACGGAAACATGACCAAGTAGTATGCAGTATGCCGTGTTTAAGTTAAAAGGCAGGGAAAATTATGAATAATGAGTAGTGCTTTGCGTCTGAAAACTTGTTGGTGCTAGAAGGAATGGATACGTAGAAACATCAAACCAACGGCACAGCGTTTGCAGCTAGAAATAAATATTCCTCTAGCAATACTAAGCCAGACTAAGCCAAAGAAATATGGCGGTCCGTCAACGAAAACAAAAATTCAGTGCCAGAAAATACTCCAACAAAAACAATTACATGTTACAAGTGCAAAGAGGATTGACATTATCGAAATCAGTGCCCATATCTGCAAGTTGTTATACGTGGGTGTGGAATTAATAAACATCAAATAGGAATATAATATATTAGTACGGACCATGTTGCACGTAAGTCATTTTTGATAGATAGAAAAGTCGTCTTGACACTTTGATCATAGATATCCTAAAATGAAGTTTAGTTCACAAAGTTCAACACAACCTCTTGAACTAAACTATGCGCACCAATTTTTAATTAAATGACATTGTCCTACCACGGAAGTAACTCATACAATATCGTTAATTATCACTACATTATAATAAATATTACATTAGATAGTAATAATTACAATAACATTACACTGTTACAAGAGACTGAGAAAACTTAACATGTTTCTCTTTAGTTAACGGTTTAGTGAGCAAGCCAGCCACCATGTCTCCTGTAGGCTTAAAACAGACAAAAATCAATTTATTAATTACAATATCCCTTGTAAAATGGTTTCTAATAGGTACGAGCATGAAACATTGAATCAGAACGCCACTCGATAGACTTGGGGAGATATATTTAATTACAATATCCCTTGTTTCTAATAGGTACGAGCATGAAACATTGAATCAGACGCCACTCGATAGACTTGGGGGGATATATTTAATTACAATATCCCTTGTTTCTAATAGGTACGAGCATGAAACATTGAATCAGACGCCACTCGATAGACTTGGGGAGATATATTTTTTCGAAAACATACGTTTTGCCGCCAACAATTCGTCGTTTTGATTTTAAGTGATTTTAATGTACCCAATGACACTCGCGCAATAAAGACGAATCTAACGACATATCATTCATCAAAATCGGTTCAGCCGTTTAATGGTTACGAGGGAACATAGGGACAGACATACATAAGTATGTAGCGGTTAGCACCGTTAGTTTTGTAATAAACCTCCTTATTAAACACTAATTGTAAACACTACAAAACTACAAAACAAGGAAGGTGTTAGCTTTTGTAATGTGCTGTACATTACATAAGCTAGCGTTTTGTTCATCATAGACAACAGGCGAGGATTAATAAATCATTATCTAGTGCATGACTAACAAAAATACAATTCACAACAATAATTATTTATTTACAGTTTATAAAACACACAATATCTATTAAATATAATTAACTATTCTAACAATTATTTACACTTCACATCTATAAATAATGTACTTATGTGTAAAGGCCGAGGGTGCATTCCAGCTTATATCGAAACACACATTCGGTCACAATCGGAAATCTTCGGAACCGTTCGCGACCAGATGATTTTGTAAAATGTCACCACGGGAGTTCAACGACCCCAGGAATCGACCTTGCCTCAAAGATGAAATGCGTACTCAGTCTTAGCACCAGATCATCTGAAATCTTCTGATCGATCAGTCAGATATATTTTAGCTCAAATGTGTTCATGTAATATCTGTTCTTATCGGTTCAGGCGTGGTGGCAGAGTGCAGACCCCAGGCTGGTGCGGCCGCTCGCGCTCCAGAGGCTCGTGGAACGAGGAGCACTGCTGGTACACAGGGCCACGCGGTGCACCACGCCATGTACGTAGGCGGGAAATGCCACCGGCAGCCGGAAGTAGCGGCAAATGGCTGCCGCAATAAACCACGCCGCCTATTCGTGACAGATCAGGCCACTAAAACCGAATTTCTAGTGGACACAGGGTCCGATCTTAGGGTGTACCCGCGTACAGCACTACAGCAGCGGCGCAGCAAGACGACATACTAGCTCTACGCGGCCAATGGAACTGCCATTGACACATACGGTTGGGTCGAGCTCCATCTGAACTTTGGGCTCCACCATGTTTATTCATGGAAGTTCGTGGTCGCTGACGTCACGAAACCAATAATAGGCGCCGATTTCCTGGCCCATTATAATATATTGGTAGATTTAAAAAATTACCGCCTCATCGACGGGCTAACACAGCTGTCCTCCACGGCGTCTCTAGCAACCGGTTCAGTAGCTGTCATATTGCTTCAGTGAAGTCGGTTGGTGGTAACACGGAGTACACGAGCTTTTTCGGCAGTACCCGGAGATCACACGGCCTGAGGGAAAGCAAAGACAGGTTAGTCACAGTACGGTACACCAAATCCGCACCACACGGGGGCCGCCCATTGTCGGTCGACCTCGCCGTCTCGCACCAGATAAGCTCAAGGTCGCTCAGAAGGAGTTCGAGGCGATGCTAGCGAACGGCACGGCATGACCGTCTGAGAGTTCGTGGTCGTCCCCACTTCACCTCGCTCCCAAGAAGGACAACAGCTGACGGCCATGTGGGGACTACAGAGCACTCAATGCCCGCACCGTCCCGGACAGATACACCATCTCACACATACAGGACTTTACTCATCAGCTGGCTGGCAGCAATATATACACTAAAATTGACCTTATCAAAGCGTATAACCAGATACTTGTCCAGCCAGCTGATATCCACAAGACGGCAATCACCACTCCGTTTGGACTTTATGAATTTCCATACATGACGTTTTGTCTCAGGAACGCAGCGCAAACGTTCCAGCATTTCATGGATGTGGTGCTCCGTGGACTGCCGTTCTGCTACTGCAATTTAGATGACATTCTCCTGTTCTCAGAGACGGCAGCCCAGAACACCGAACATCTGCACCAGCTTCTGAAGCAGCTCTCCGACTATGGAATCCTCATAAACTCGGCAAAATGTGAGTTCAGCCAGACATCCATCACCTTTCTAGGACACGAGCTGTCCGCAGAAGGTGTTCGTCCCTTGCCGGAGAAGGTGCAGGTGACTACCCAGCTTCCAAGACGGTCAAGGAGATGCGTCGCTTCCTGGGTATGTACAATTTCTACCGCCGCTTTGTCCCAGAAGCCGCACGCTTACAATCGCTGCTTAACGTCGTCCTAAACCAGAGGAAATCAACCAATAACTTTGACGCAAGAAATGCTACATGCTTTTAATGCTTGCAAACATGGTTAAAGCAACAACACATCACTCAAAATGGAAAGGGTGCGCTTCCCAGACACAGGCGCAGAACTATACTGCAATGCCTCCACCAGTAACACCCACCCTTATGTTACAGAATCCTTCAGAAGGCAGGTGTTCCAGAAGCTCCATCAGCTGAGTCACCCTGGCAGGCAGGCCACGGTCAACGGTCCTAGGATGCATTAAGCATTTATTAATGGAATGATAGGTTAAGGATTTAAAGAGGAAAATGGTCTCCTCAATATAGCTTCACGAGCGGCGGATCAACTCATAGTTCTCATCTACATGGCATAGCATAGTTGGTACCAAACACAACACTAGAAAACATTTGGTTCCTAATATAACTTATCCAGATTTGGAACTATATACCACACAGAAGCGGTATTGCATGTGATGTCAACTCTCTCAAGATAATGTATAAAAGGATAATGTTAGCCCAAACTTAAGTAAGTTTAAATACCACTTATTATATGTTCATGGAAGACCCATCTGTACCGTGCAGTAAAGTAAATTGAGAAGACCAACTGTGTGTACTGTGAAATCAATCTAAACCTCATGCGAATTAACCCTATTTAGTCCCAGCTGATAACAGCCTCTGCGTTAGTCGGTGAGTAGTGAGAAACCATCGCTACAATTTGGCATTTTGGATTTGATTCCCACACGCTTCGTTAGCCTGAGGCATATCCCATTGCCGAAATCACGGCTGCGACATGCGCCTGCACCTTCATCTCCGGCTGTCTCGCTTTCGCTTCAGTTGCCACCATCGCATCATTACCGACAGGGGCAAGCAGTTTGAGAGCAAGCTGTTGCACTTCATCGCAGCGCTCCTTGGTAGCCAGCATCGGCCAACCAAGGCGTACCACCCACCCTGCAACGGCATGGTCAAACGCCTGCACCTCCAGATGAAGGCGGCCATGCGATGCCATACGGACACCAAATTGTCCCTGGTGCTGCTGGGCATCCACAGCGCCTGGAAGGAAGACATAAGGGGGTCAGCCGTTGAATTAGTCCACGGGGAGCCGCTAAGACTCCCAGGGGAGTTCATAAACCCATCACTCACCGGCACGGTAGACTACACCGACTTCGCGGCGAGACTCCGACATCAAATGGCGAAGCTGTCACCACAACAGGCGAGTCGACACGGCGAGAAGCCATTCTACGTGCCCAGCAGCTTGGCATCGTCAACCCACGTCTTCTTGCGACATGACTCCGTGCGACGACCACTCGACCCACCTTACACCAAGCATTCATTGCATTCAAGGTGCTACACAACTGCGAGAAGACGTTTAAAATTGAGGTAAAGGGGAAAGAGACAACAGTCACTATAGATAGGTTGAAACCCGCTTACCTCAATAACGACAACAACAGCACTCCCAGCTCGACGACAACATCATTGGGGACAAACACAGCTCCGCCGCCAAACATCGCTGTCGAGAGAAAAATCCGATCCGGACGCACTGTGCGCTTCCCGGACTACTATCGCCCGTAATTTACCAGGTCTCAGGGGGGGAGTATTGTAGCGGTTAGCACCGTTAGTTTTATAATAAACTTCCTTATTAAAAACTAATTGTAAACACTACACAGCACACTATATAACCTAACACATATTTCTTCGTTTGACATAATTTATATTATCATCAGTCACATTAATATTTCGTTCATCATAGACAACAGGCGAGGAATAATATCATTATCTAGTGCTTAACATGACTAACAAAAATACGATTCGCAACAATATTATTTATTTACAATTTATAAAACACACAATATCTATTAAATATAATTAACTATTCTAACAATTATTTACACTTCACATCTTTAGATAATGTACATAATTGTGTAAAGGCCGAGGGTGCATTCCAGCTTATAACGAAACACAAATTCGGTCACGATCGGAAATCTTCGGAACCGTTCGTGATTTTGCAAAATGTCACCACGGTAGTTCAACGACCCGAGGATTCGACCTTGCCTCAAGGACGGAATGTGTACTCAGTCTTAGCACCAGATCATCTGGAATCTTCTGATATTATATATTGTATATTTTAGCTCAAGTGTGTTAAAGACCATCAAGACCAACTGAAAACGGTCGTTCTCGCTGCAAGCTTAACGTGAAAGATTTTAGTGGATTTTGGAAAAAGAGTTAAGAATGAAGCAAGGACAGATAAATTAATTATGTGGTAAATACTGGTGCTCACATATTTCCAAAAATTGTAAAAAATATTTACGTTTTCCTAAAAAATAACAATATCAGTGTGAGTTAAGGTAATCACAGAATTTAAAATAAATGGTGGGAGGTGGGAGATTCAATTAGTCAATCAAATTATTTTATTTCACCTTAACCGACATGGGCACTTATGAAATGTCAGAAGCTAGGTGCACGGTTCCAATTGGTCGTTTCCTATGGAGAAGAGTCGGCAAGAAACGCCACGGTGACACTTTTAAAAAGAATGGGCTTTTACAATGTTTTCAAGTTACAGTGTTAATAGGTATGGGAGGACAGTGTAGGCCCGTCAACAAGTACCAAGTACTTAACATAAAGAAGATGTTTTACAAAGCTACAGTCTATTAAGCCTACAACGTCCTCACATTCACAAAATAAAAAAGAATATATAAAATATTACTAAAATAATAAAAATAATAACTTATATAAACCAAATGACAAGATTGCCATTTGATTTAACAGACATATCTAACTATAAACATATTTAGGTAGGTAGGAGTTTAATAGGTGCGAAAGTATTTGACAGCATTCTGAATACATCATTAAAGAAATACTTAAAATTGCATGTTATTCAGTTTGGATTTCGACCGGGACTGTCCACGGAAACCGCGATATTGTGTCTAAAGAGTGCTGTCAAATATTTCACGCTGAGGAACACATCTGTGTACGCCTGCTTCCTCGACCTTTCCAAGCCCGTCGACCTGGTCTGTTATGATATCCTGTGAGATAAAATGAAAGCGGCTCTTACAGAACGAACTTTTTACCATCTTTAAGTACTGGTACCGGAACCAGGTGAATCATGTCATGTGGGCGGGCACATTGTCGGACCCGTATAAGTTGGAATGTGGAGTGAGGCAGGGGGTTTGAGCTCTCCTTCCATTTTTAATTTGTACATTAATGGGCTGATCGAGGCGCTCAGGGAGCGACATATTGTTTGTTATTTATATGGCGTCTGTTTCAATAACATGAGCTACGTGGACGATATGGTGCTGCTGAGTGCCTCGGTCTGCGGACTTAGAAAGCTGATGAGTATCTGTGAGGGTATGGGTCTGGGATGAGAAACTGATCACGGACTATTGTATAAAATAAAAAAGAGTCAGTGTATGGTCTTTCAGTGCGGGCACAGACAAGTTATTGAAATACCAGCTGTAAAGCTAAATGGCGTGCCCTTAGAAAGAGTAGATATTATTAAGTACTAAGGCCACTTAGTTACTCCCGACTTGAAAGATGATTCAGCCATTGAACGGGAGCGAAGGGCGCTGTCGGTCAGAGCGAATGTGGTGATCCGTAGATTCGCGCCATGCTCAGCAGAAGTTAAAATTACTCTCTTTAGAGCCTACTGCACTAATTTATACACATGCAGCCTATGGACTAACTACACGCAAAGGTCATACAGCGCCCTTCGAGTAAAGTTTGACAATGCGTTCAGGATGTTGTTGGGTCTTCCCCGTTACCGCAGCGGTTCGATAATGTTTGCGGAGGCGTGCGTAGATTGTTTTTATACAAATTGTTGTATAAAAACAATCTACGCGCAAGAGAGGCACCGCCCTGGTTCGGCGAGTGCGGGGAGCTCCAACAGCTTATTGGCCGCGCTCGCGGAAAGGGTCGATTGCGCCTACATTAATCACTGCTGTAGGTTACACATTGAACGCCGATAATGTCGGCACGGTTGGCGCAGTGGTTAAGCGATTTACTGATGCGCTGCGTGTCGCGGGTTTGATTCCCCCACGACACAAATATTTGTATGACCTACAAGTCGTTGTTCCGGGTCTGGCTGTTTGTGTATGTGAGTTGAGATGTTTGTAAACGCACCCACTATACAGGATAAATTCCTAGTGTGGGGCAAAGTTTTTTTTATGAAAAGAAAAGAATGAAAGAAAGAAAGAATGTGGTAATACTGCAACAAGTCTACCTATTAAGTAAGTACCTGTTTGTTGTTTTGTTTGAATAATTTCATGGAGTACAGTTGCGGTGGTTCTGTTCTTCAAAAAAGGTGACAAAACTTTTCTGAAGAACTATAGACCCATCTCACTGCTGAGCCACGTATACAATCTGTTCTCGAGGGTCGTCACGAACCGTCTCGCCAGAAGATGCTGAAGCGCCAGAAGAGCTGGGCATCTTTTGCGATTTGTCCAAGGCATTCGATTGCGTTCTTCATGAAACATTAATCAGGAAACTGCACCAGTACGGAATCCGAAATGCCTCCCTGGATCTTCTTACTTCATATTTAAGTGATAGGATTCTGAGAGTTGATGTTAATGTTAATTTAAAATTAAGTTTTATAATTGGTTACTTGAATGTAGTTTTTATAGTTTAAAGGAGTTTTTAGATAAAAAAATGTAATGTTTTAAAAATGCTGATGGTTGATGCCTTTTTCACCTACCTTTATAATTTTGCATGCTATGTTTGTATCCTAGCTAAACATGTTTGTGCCATATAAATTTGTATTTAACACCATTTTATACCATGTTTTACGCAAATAAATATTTTGATTTTGATTTTTGGAAAAAGATCTCCTGGATCTATAGTAAGAATGGGGTCCCCCAGGGCTCAATTCTTGGCCCATTTTTGTTTCTTATTTATATAAATGACTTGCCTTACCTCATAAAGGATAAGCATGATATAGTGTTGTTTGCAGACGACACTTCACTTTTATTTAAACTCGAACGCGTCAGCAGTTGGTTACTGACAATGTAAATAATGCCCTGGAAAAGTAGTTAACTGGTTTAATGTTAATAACCTACTTCTTAACGAGACAAAAACTAAATGTATTAAGTTTACAATACCTCATGTTAGACAAGTAAAAACTGTGTGCTCATAAAGGGTGAAGAATTGAAACCCAAAGATACCACAGTGTTTTTAGGCATAACTTTGGATGCCAAGCTTCAATGGGGCCCCCATATAGATTTTTTTTCAAAAAAGCTTAGCTCTGCAGCATACGCCGTTAGAAAAATTCGTGATTTAACTGATTTAGAGACAGCCCGCTTAGTATACTTTAGTTATTTTCATAGTGTAATGTCGTACGGTATTCTGATGTGGGGAAATGCCACCGATATTCAGTCAATTTTTGTTTTACAAAAAAGGGCAATTCGTTCAATTTATAAATTAAGTCCCAGACACTCCCTCAGAGACAAAAAAGATATTAATATAATGACTGTGTAGATTCTCAGTACATTTAAGAATAGTACATTTTGATACAAGTGGAGAATGTTTGTTATTGCATTCGAGGCGGAATTAACACCCGAGCCGTAGGCGAGGTTGTTTTTGAGCCGAGAACTGCAATAACAAATGTCCACGTGTATAAAACGACGTTTTTCAATACACTTTTGAAGAAATAAAATAAAATATCGAAAAATATTTTTGGCAATAATTATTAGGAAACTATGATTTAATTTTCTTTTTTTTTCGCGCTTTGCTTTCGCCAGGTTGAAGGAGAATGAATGAATGAATTCTTTATTTTCCAGAATATAGGTACATTGTATATGGTAAATTTTTTATATGGTTTCACTATATTCGACTTTCAAGTCGTGCAAATTTTTAAATAGACATAGTCAAAGCTTTAAAAAAAAATATTATATCAAATTTTTGTCTTCCTACATTAATAACACAAAAAATAATATTAACATTAACAATAATATAAAATAATAAAATAATCACTATGTCAATTACAGTATACAATTAATTATTTTTTTTTGTCTTCTTACATTATTAACACAAACAAGAAAATTAACATTAACAATAATAAAAAAATAATAAAATAATCACTATGTTAAAAGGATTTCAAATTCACAAAGTCATATATGGAATAAAAACATCTGTCGCACAGCCAATTAAATAAGGCTCTACTGAATTCTAATTCATTTAGTTTTCTCATTATTTCCGGTAGCTTGTTGTATAGCTTAACCGCCATACTGTAGCAGTTCGTGTCGCAAAGTTTTAGTCGATTTCGAGGGACTATCAGAGGCTTTTGTGCTACCTTTCTTTTTAAAGGAGCTTTTTCATCCTTTTCAAAAAGCGAAGGGTGATTTCTAACAAACTTACACATTTGTAGAATGTATAAGGATGGGAGTGTAAGCAGTTTTTTGTTAGTAAACACGGGTCGGCAGGAATCGGTCCATTTAAGGTTATAGATCGATCTGAGGCATTTCTTCTGAACTATAAATGGTCTTTGGGAGTCCGTGGAGTTTCCCCAGACGATTATCCCATATCTCAGTACAGAGCACTCGTGGCTGTGGTACACAATTAGATCTGTTTCTACATTCGTTAACTGTTTTATTTTCCGTAGCGCGTTAAATTTATTTAATTTCTTACACACCATGTCTACATGTGATTTCCAGTTGTAGTAATTATCAAAATGTATTCCTAAGAATTTTATAGTATTTACTTTTTCAATTCTGTCATTATTATATTTTATTTGTGTGTCAAATGTGTCGGTTATTTTTTTTTTTGTTATTATTATTTGTGCAAAATGTCATAAATTTAGTTTTATTTGTAAATGATTTAGGTTTAACCAGTCATGTACATCGTTTAGAGCTTTTTTTGTGACATGTATTGCTTGCTCAACAGTAGCCTCTTTAGTCAGAATAGTGGTATCGTCTGCGAACAGTATAGTGTATTGGTCTGTTGCGTTCGGTAGTTCATTAATGTATGCTAAAAATAGTATCGGCGAAATCGCAGTCCCTTGAGGTACGCCACATTTGTTAACTAGGTACTTAGATCTATACGTTACGTAGGTGTTAGTCTTACGGCAAATTTTCACGATCTCCGTGCATTGCTTTCGACCCCTTAGGTAGCTATCAAACCATTTGTAGGCTGGGCCTCTTATACCGTAATTTTCTAGTTTATTTAATAGTTTGCCAAGAGATATCATGTCAAAGGCTTTACTCATGTCCAGAAATACAGCTATTGGAATCTTTTTTGTATCTATTGCACTAAGGATTTCTTTTATTAATTTAAAACTTGCCAAAGTAGTACATTTATTTTTAATAAAACCGTTCTGTTGTTGACATATTATATCATTTTTATCAACCAGCCTTGTACTCATTACTTTCTCGAATATCTTGGAGATAATCGGAATCAATGTGATTGGCCTGTAGTTTCCTGCTTCAGATTTCGGACCCTTTTTATGCAGTGGTTTAACTACGGAGAATTTAAGTGCTTCAGGAAAAATACCGTTTTCCATAGACAGATTTATTAAATGAGTCAATGGTTTTAATATAGAAAATATAGTTCGTTTTAATATTTTTGTTGTAATATGATCATACCCAGCTGAATTTGTATTCCGTAATTCCATTGCAATTCTATATACTTCTACCGAATCCACTGGTTCCAGGTAAATAGAGCTGGCTAACGTTCTTCCAGTTATTGTTTGGTCTGCAGGGTGGTCATTAATTACCGGGTTTACAACATTTATGTAGTAATTATTGAAATATGTGGCAATTTCGTCGCCATTTAAAAGCATTTGATTCCCGTTCGAAATTTCTCTGATTTCATTCGTTCGGTTGGTTTCTTTGAGTCTTTCGTTAACTATTCTCCATGTATGTGGCTTTACATTTGTTTTCGGCTTTTTCTATATATTTTTTATTATTACTATTTTGAGTACTTATTACACATTTTCTCAAACTTTTACCATATGTTTCGTATTTTCGTTTGTTTTGACTATTTTTATTTTTATAGTATTTGTCGGAATAGGTTCAGACATCAGAAGTAATACTCAGATATGGCAATACAGAAATATATTTCAATCGAACAATCAGTTATTTTAATTCGAGAGAATATAGAAATTAAATAGAATTAATTAAATAACTAATAATGGTAGTGGCGGTCACATAGGGCAGTACTGACTGTCAGGGACAGTGGTCCATGCACCCACCGCAATAAGGATAGTACTAATTTGTACTAATTTGTTCCTTAACCAATAACCGGGCAGTACTGACTGTCGAGAGACAGTGGTCCGTGCACCAAGACGCATCCGTTCAAAATGCGTACCGACTCAACAGCGTAGCTCCTTATAAAGGCGATCCGCTAGTGGGGGGTAACGTTACAATATTTCACTCAATTGACTTCAAGTGTTTTAAGTCAAATGACCGATAGAATGAATGATTGTCTATGGTGCACGTTCCACTAGCGCCATCTAGTCGCCGCCTCTCGCAGCTGTTAAACAATATGGCTTCCGTCATATTCATATTGTAGTTTTCGTTTTGTCACAAAAGATTTTTTTAGGCCCTTTGTAATCCATTTTGGGTTATAGGAGTTTTGATTCATATTGATTTTTATTTGAGGAAAACACAAGTCAAAATAAAGGCAGACCTCATCATGGAACAGTTTAAACGCCTTATTAACGTCTGTTTCTAGGAAAATCTCCGAGAAAGATAGGTTGCCAAGGTAGTAACAAAACTTATCAATATATTCCTTGCATGTCTCTTTTATATACAAACCAATGCTTTTGATAATTACTATCTGATTTTATTTTTATTGTCAATGTTTGACCAGTGTTATGGTCTGATAGTCCCAGTTCATGTACTTCTCCTTTAGCATCTTTGATGTCACTAATTATGTTGTCAAAACAGGTATTTTGTCGAGTTGGTTTGTTTATATGACATTTAAAGTTGTAATTGAGTAAAATATTTATAAATTCATTTTTAGACTGTGTATTATTTAATATGCCAATATTGAAATCACCACATTAAATGTTTTTGTAATTATCTTTATGATGTAGTCTGTTTAATAATATTTGAAGCTTTCTAAAAATATATTTATGTCCGAATTTGGCGTTCTGTACACACACAGCAAATTAATGCCGTATTTTGCCGATTCATATTCGATCCCTTGTCTTATTAATATGCAAGCGCCACCACGTTTCTGGTCTTTCCTAGAAAAACTACTTACTAATTTAAATGCTTTTATTTTCAAATTTTCCTCGTCACCCGATTTTATAAGAGTTTCAGTTAAAGTTATAAAATCAATAAAAATGCTTTTATCTCGAAGTAGATTTATTGCTATTTCAATATCTTCAGCCTTGTTTATGGCACCAGCAATATTTTGGTGAAATATTACATGATTAACTGGTTTAGCCACGAAAAAATGCTCCGTTAGCTATTTCATTGACAGCAATATTTTCCTGGGGAGCTTTGCTTAAATTGTATTGTTCAGAATTATCATTAGTTTGCGTACTTTGGTTTTGGGTACGAGCTTCCGGTGTAAAAGTCTTATTAATGTTGCTGTTTTTATTATACGATAAGAATGTTTTTTCATAGTCTAGCTGGTCTAACACTAAATTTATTTTACGACATAACGATGACATGTTATAGTATTTTGAAATGAATGAACAATCCTTACTCTGGCTACAAATAAGATACAACATTTCGTTTAATTTAAATTCGTTTTAGCATATGTTTTTATTCACACTTAAGATGATAACGGGACATTTAACTGATTTTAGGAATAGAACTAGTTCTGTAGTCAAAGTATTGATGTCATTTTGTCCTATAGATATAATTAATTTGTCTTCAGAGGTAATGTCTAAAAGCTGCATACTAGTCAATATATCCTCCGTGGTAGCATTTGGTTTAACAAAAGACATGAAACGATAATGGTTATGCGGGTTGTAGAATCTGGATTTGTACAGCTGTGTTGCTAGTCCACTGCATTGTGAAAGAAGCAAAGGTATAAAGACGATAAACAGCCTAATATGAAAAATTGAAAATTGAAATATTTTTGAACCGAAATAAATGTTAGTTTGTACATAAACGTTTGTTTATTGTAATAATCATGGTATTCTATTTATAAACATTATTTAAATATAGCAAAAATATTAACGCCGTAAAGACGCATCTTTGCCGAGATTAAAAAAAAATCACCTCCGAATAGAGAGAACGTCTCTGGCGCGCTTTCCTGGCGCGAGGCGGTGTGAATTGCATTGAACCAATTTGGACTAATTAAAGGTATAAGTTATCTGTGGCCCGCACACGTGTTGGAAAATAAAAAATCGCACGCGTGTGAAATACATTGCATTGTGAACCTAATCGTAGTGCGATATGAACCAGTTTTCGAGGATGTGTATTGAAAAATCTTATGTATGCACATAAAAATATTAATATGTTTAAAAAATACAGTGATATCCATAATGGACTATCCACTAGGAACAAGCACAGTTGTTCCTATAACCAGGCTTAAAAAAATAGGTGGCTCATTTAGATGCCAGTGTATACGTTTCTATAATAAACTTCCTAGCCATAATCAAGAATTAAGCCTTAATAAATTCAAATGTTTTATAAAGCGGAAACTGTGCCAGAAAGCCTTTTATACTGTTAAAGACTATATTGAGGACAAAAAGGCTTGGGATTGAGCTGCTCCAATAAATTTACAGTGAATCTTGATTTGATTTATATATTTTTTTTGCCAGCTATTTATATTTTTCCTTTTGTTTTTTATGTACCATTTTCCATTAACAATGACATGAATATTTACTTCGTAAAGTATTATATTATTTTAATTATTATGAATGTGAGGACTATGTGCGTCATTGTTTTTGTTTTTTTTTTCTTAATTTTATTTATTTATTTAACAGTTTATGTACACACATATATACAGACAAGAAAAAAAAAGGAACAGAAAAATACGTACAAAGGTGATGCTTATTTCTAAAGAAATCTCTTCCAGCATACCTGCGACAAGGAAAGTAGACGAAGAGATGTAGACAACGTGTGTAAGATTAAAAGAGAAAACATAATACATAAAATCAAAATAAAAAACTTACTAATATTATTACTATACTAATCACTAATTTAAAAATAAACACACAATAAGAGAATATACTTACATACATACTTCTAAAATAAATATCACTAAAATATATATAAGTATAAAATAATAAATACATAATATGCAACTATGACGAAGTGGAAAGATAATAATTTTAATGATGGTCTGGTAGTTTGAGTACGTTATGCGGCCTACCCAAATGTCCTTTTTTTGGTATTGTTCGTCGAATCGTTGAGCTCCTTAAGTTTTGAGTTGAGCTGCATGATAACTGACAAATGCGTGTATTGATTGGACAAGTCCACTCAAATCTGTGTGGTTCTTTCCTCAAAAGACCATTTCAGACACCAATCTACATGGTCCTCAAATGATCTGACCAAGATTATCGTATTTTATATACACATTGACATTGATGAATTTTATATATACAATGACATGAATATTTACTTTGTTAAGTATTATATTGTTTTAATTAAGTATTGTAAATGTGAAGACTATGTGGGTTAATGTTGATTTTTGTTTTTACTCAGTTTTCATCATTGTCTGGCAGTTTGAGTAATTTATGCGGCCTACCCAAATGTCCTTTCTTTGGTATTGTTCGTTGAATCGTTGAGCTCCTCAAGTTCTGAGTTGAGCTGCATGACTACTGACAAATGCGTGCACTGACAGGAGTCCCCTCAATCTGTGTGTTTCTTTCATCAAAAGATCATTTCAGGCACCAATCTACATGGTCTTCACATGATTTGACCAAGATTATGTCTGGACTTTAAAAGAGACTGCGACCTCTGTGTTTGTTTCGGCCTTTCTTCTCAGAGTAGTCAATTACGAAACGCCGACCTCATCTAGTTTTCTTTTTTTTTTAATTTGATTGACGTGTAAAAGTGTTTGTACAAACGTACTTACAGAAATAAATCATTTATCATTTAAGACTTGACTGGTTCATGCCGCCAGAACAAGCCGGTTTTCGAAAAGGCTTCAGTACTGTAGACCACATCTATACTGTTCGGCAAATTGTATGGAAGACCGAAGAGTACAACCAGCCACTGTGTATGGCGTTTGTGGACTACGAGAAAGTAGGACCGTCTGGGATGTGATATCCCCAAAACTGTTTACCCATGCGTTGGAGGACGTCTTAAAGACGCTGGACTGGACTGGACATGGTATCAACGTGAACGGCGAGTACATCAGTCTCACACCTTTGCTTTGCCGATGACATCGTCATAATGGCAGAGACACTGGAACAGTTAGACCAGATGGTGCACAGCCTAAATGGAGCTTCTCGGTGGGTTGGCCTCGGCATGAATTTGGACAAGACAAAAGTCATGTACAATTCGCACATCTTGCCGAGTTCAATCCACATCAAAGGGTCGCTTCTCGAAGTTGTGAACGAGTATGTCTACCTTTTTATTAATTTTTTTGACGCTGGGAAAAATCCCTCCCATGTGGGACTCCCCGGAAAATCCGGTATACCCACTAAACGACCCAGCGGCGCTCGTACCTCGTCTGCAAGGAGGAGGACTGGGAATCCGGCAGAGCCATAACATCCAGTCCCCCGCTGACGAACCCCCCCCCCCCGTCGGGGTGGGGCCCAGGAATGACTGCGAGCGCTCTGTCGTTCCCACCCGACGTGGATGGTGAACTGTGCAATGCAGGAGAAGGCGCCCCCGCACCCGTCTCCCGCTGTTCACCACCAGGGGGCATAAGACGACGATCGTACAATCGCCTTCTCATGCCCCGTCTTCGCCTGCGGAGCGGCGCTGTGAGAGGGTCGTCCTCCCGCGCGCGCTCGGCGTCCTCCTTCTGCGACATTAGGAGGCGACCGCTGTCTAGGCCCCCTCGCTTTCCAGCATCGAGTTGACGACGCTGGGAAGCGATAGGTCCTGCCCGACCGCTGCGCTCAGACCGCGGCGCAGCTCGGACCAGGCTGGGCACACCTCAAGGGTGTGCTGAGCCGTGTCCTCCGCCGCACCACAGTCGTGGTTAGACGGGGTCTCCTCCCTTTGGATCCGGTGCAGGTGCGATCCGAAACACCCATGGCCGGACAACACCTGCACCAGATGGAAAGAGAGGAAACCGTGGGACCGCTCGAGCCAATCCTTCAGGACTGGCCCGAGCGCGTCCAGAGTTCGGCGGCCGAAAACGGCAGTGGCGAGGTCCTCCGTCCAGTGATGGACGATTGCGTCCCTCGCCTCTTGCCGCACGGCCTCCCGCTCTTCTGCGGCGGGGGGCTCCCCGAGCGCCTTACGCAGCGCCGTCCATTCATACACTCTGGTCAGCACCCACGCCTCGAGCTCCCAAGGAGGGGTGCCGGCCGGAGCGCACGCAGCCGAGAAGCCCACCGACCGGTAGGCCCTCGCCCCCCGCAGTGCAATGGCCCTTTGGGGCCTACGGATGGTAGTGGCGTTCTCCCTCCTGTGGAGGGACTCCGCCCAAATCGGGGCCCCGTAAAGGGCCATGCTCCTAAGGATGCTGGCATACAAAAGTCGGCATCGCGCCTTCGGACCTCCCAGGTTCGGGAGGAGCCAGGAAAGGGCATTCGCAGCCTTCAGCAGGCGCGTCGACAGCCCGCTGAAGTGTGGGCCGAAGCGCCACCTGCTGTCGAGTACAAGGCCCAAGTACTTCATCTGGGCCATGAACCCGATCCTGACGCCCTCCACGACAATGTGTCCGTCGGGTGGGATGCGCTGCCGAGGACCGTGAAAATACATGGCCTCAGTCTTGTGCAGCGCCACCTTCAGTCCTAGGCGGCGGATCCTTCCAGCCACTAAGGATCCGCTAGCAGAGGCCAGAATGGCTGCCTCCCTGAAGTTCCTCACCCGGGCAATGAGGAGGGTATCATCTGCGTAGCAGATGATGCTCGTGCCCTGGAGGAGGGTCCCCCGCAGGAGCCAGTCGAATCCAATGTTTCACAGCGGTGGTCCTAGGACCGATCCCTGTGGAACACCGGTCCTCCAAGTAGCTGGCCAAGAGTGTGCGCAGGTATTGAGGCACTCCGTGATATCGGAGCGCCTCCAAGATTGTCGAGTGGGGGACAGAGTTGAAGGCGTTGGCAATGTCGAATGACACCGCCAGCACTCCGTCCCCCACCTCCACGGCCTCCTTCACCTGGCCCTTGAGTAGGGCCAGCGCATCCACCGTCGAACGCCCCGTCGGAATCCGAATTGGGCGTCCGACAGGTTCCCAGCAGTTCCCAGCAGGCTATTCAGCCGTTCGGCGATAGTCCCCTCAAACATCTTACCGACCTCATCGAGCAAAACGATGGGCCGGTAAGCCGAGGGGGAGTCCGCCAGGCGTCCCTCTTTTCGGAGGAGGCACAGCCGCCCCTCCTTCCAAGGTTTCGGGAACCTCCCAGTCGTGAAACACGCGCTAAAGAGGTCCCGAAGCCTCTCCTCCATCTGAGAGGCGGCTATGGCCACCACCCTTGCGGGAACGCCGTCCGGCCCTGGGGCCGTGTTCTTCGCGCGGAGGCGCAGAGTCCGGGTACGTAGAGCTCCGACGCTGTCACCGGGAGAACCTCCTCCTCCGACGGAACCGCCTCCCGTGGGGGGCCCGTCCTGGCCGAACGCCGCCTCCTCGGCAGCCTCTCGGTCCAGGCGGGTGAGAGCCCACCGGGGGAACGCAGATTGGCCCGAGCGGACCATCCCCTGGGAGCTCTGGGTGGAAATGTCGAAGCGCACATATCGGTGGTCCGAAAAGGTCTCCGCCATCTCCACCCGCCAATTCACGACGCGGGCGGCTAGCACGGGGGTGGCAAACGATACGTCGACCACCGATCCTCCCCGTTGCCGCACACACGTGTGAACAGTCCCTCTGTTTAGGAGGGACACCTCGCACGACGCCGCCCAAAATTCTGCGGCGCGTCCCCGGACGTTGCAAGAGGCAGCCGGGTTGCCCCAGGCCGTCGACTTGGCGTTCAGGTCACCCATAATGGCGTCCTGGCGTGGCGCCGCCCTCCCCAGCACTGCTGTGAGGATTTCGAGAAAGTTCTCGAAATCCGATAGAGGGGCGGTTTGGGGAGAAATAAACGCCCACAAGGGCCAAGTCTCCCCACGCGGCGGCCACGTATCCCGGTCCCCTCTCTAAGAGCGAGAGGGGAGGGGAGTCCGTGGAAGACCGCGACACTAATGCCACCGAACCATCCCGATCGCCCAACTAACGGCCAGGGACCGTGTACGGCTCGGCCACCACCGCCACGTCCACCAACCACTCAGCCATGCTCTGCATCAGCAGATCCTGGGCTGCTCTGCAGTGGTTGGTGTTCGCCTGGAGGATGCGATGTTTGATCTGACTATCCATCAATCAGACATCGCATCCCCCTCTACATCCACCGATGTCCCAGCCTCAGGGACGGCGGTGGCAGCGATGACGACGCATACCCGCTCGTGGGGGACGAGACGGGGTATGTGGGACTCCCTGTCGGTAATGACGACAGTATACCCACTAAAACTCAGCGGTGTTCCCGCATCGCCGTGTTGGGAGGGCCATGGGATAACGGTTGAACCTTTTCTTCCACGACCCTCCCGGCGCATGCCTAGCTGGCGGGCCCCGCATGCCCCGCCATTACTGGGGGGCTACGGGAATGGCCGGGAACACCTGGCCATTCCCGTCCGACACTGGTGGAGGCCTGTGCAATACAGGCAAGGGTGCCCCCGCACCCGTTGCCTGCTGGCCTCCACCTGGGAGGAGTCGGAGATGACGTTCAAAGTGACGTCTTCTTCGACCCCTCCTCCGCCTTCGGAGCGGCGCAGTGGCAGGGTCGTCCTCCCGCACGCGCTCCGTCTCCTCCTTCTGCGACATGACTTGTTCGCAGAAGGAGGCGACTGCCGCCCAGGACCCCTCATCCCTCAGCATGGCGTTAACCAAGCCGGGGAGTGAGAGGTCCGGTCCGATCACCGCGTTCAGACTGTGGCGCGTCTCGGACCACGACGGGCACACCTCGAGGGTGTGCTGCGCCGTGTCCTCCGTCGCGCCACTGTGGTGGCACGACTGTGTCTCCTCCCGTCCGATTCGGTGCAGGTACGCTCCGAAACAACCGTGTCCGGACAGCACCTGCACCAGACGGAACGAGAGGAACCCATGCGACCGCTCGAGCCAGTCTCGCAGGACCGGCCCGATCGCGCGTCGAGGGTTCGGCGGCCGAAGGCTGCTGTGGCGAGGTCGCCCGTCCAATGGACGACGATGGCGTCCCTCGCCTCCCGCCGGACGGCGGCCCGCTCTTCCGGGGCAGGGCGTTCTCCTCTCGCCCTCCGCCCCGCCGTAGAGTATGTGTACCTTTTTTTTTTTTTTTTTTTTTTTTCGTTGAGAAATGCAATAACGCATGCCCGCTCGTGGGGGACGAGACGGGGTATGTGGGATTCCCTGTGTGTGAGACGACAGTATACCCACTAAAACTCAGCGGTGTTCCCGCATCGCCGTGTTGGGAGGGGGGCTTCAAGGGGGGCTTGCAGCCCCTGCCCGCCATCTTGTGGTCCGCGGGACGGCCACTGGCAGCACACGCCACGCAGTGTGGCGCGGAGGTGCTGCAGCAAGCGGCACTCCTGTGTCCCTCCTGCCCGCATCGGTAGCAGGCGTCTCCCCAGTCGAATTTGGAGGGACACGTGGGTCGAGTGTGGCCGAAGGCAAAGCACTTGAAGCAGCGCACCCGCTGTTCTTCAAGTGGCCGGACCACAGCCGAGCTGAAGCCCACAAGGAGCCGTCCCTTGGTCGCAGCAAGGACGGCCCCAGCCGCGGCGACTGGGCACTCCACGCGGATTTTTTTTTTTCCCTTATTAGTAAGAACCAAGTTCTTACTAGTTAATTGCAATCTAGCCTAAGAAGACTAATAAACAATTTAAATCTAACTTATTATGCTACGTTATAAATTATGTTAATGCTAAGAATAGTGTCCATAATTAAGTATGCACTTTTACACACGTTCGTAACACTTCCTTAGAGTCTGGTAAAATTGATAAAACACTTTGTTCATGTGTTATATAAATAGCACAACATTGTTACTATTATTGATTCACTTACACTACACTAATTCAAATGGTTTAGTTCTCTTTAGTCTACGCACTATGCCTGTGTTGTCTAACAGCTGGATTGCCTCAACATTCACGTGTCGATGGAGTCTGTGTTCGTGGGCTTCAGCAAATTTTTGTGTGATGGTGGTGACGAATTCCATGTCGAGGTCACGGTGGAGGTCATCGTTTCTTATGTACCAGGGTGCATTTACAGCAGCCCTGAGTACTTTATTTTGGAACTGTTGAATTATTTTGACGTTGGTTGGCTTAGTACAGCCCCAAAGTTGGATACCATACGTCCAAATTGGCATCAGAATATGCTTGTATATTATCAGCTTATTATGTATTGATAAACAGGATTTCCTTCCCAGTAACCAATGCAAACGTTTATAACGAATATCGAGTTCCTGTTTTTTCTTTTTGATATGGGCTTTCCAACGCAGCTTGGCGTCGAGAGTTATGCCAAGGTATTTGGCTGTATTAGCATAAGGTATTTGCATACCATTTATGTAGAGTGGGTGGTAGTCACTGTGTTTGTTTGTGAAGTTAATGTGAACTGATTTTGACTCATTCAGATTGATCTTCCACTTTTGTGTCCAGTCGTAAACTTTGTTCACAGCTAGTTGAACTTTCTCTACCGCTTCTCTGTGGCTTGATCCGGTGGCCATAATAGCAGTATCATCTGCAAAGGTCGCTATGGTGCTGTTTTCCAGCTCTGGGATGTCACAAGTGTATAACAAGTACAAAATTGGGCCAAGCACACTTCCTTGAGGCACCCCAGCTTTTATGGTTTTTAGCTCGGAATATGCGTCCTCTTGGCGTATTCTAAACATTCTTTTAGTTAAATACGACTCTAGGATATCTACAAATTCTGGTAGCATGCGTCTGAGCTTAAATATGAGACCCTCATGCCAAACTTTGTCAAAAGCTTGCGCGACGTCTAAGAACACGGTAGCACAGACTTCTTTATTTTCTAGCGTTTTTTCAATAACATTAGTTATTCTATGTACCTGGTCTAACGTTGAGTGTTTTTCTCTGAAGCCAAACTGGTGATCTGGAACTAGGTTTTTATCTTCTATTACTGGTTTTATCCGTTTTAATAACAGTTTTTCAAATAACTTTGATAGTACGGGTAACAGAGAAATGGGTCTGTATGATGATGCTTCGTGGGGAGGTTTCCCAGGCTTCGCAATCATAATGACTTCAGCAACCTTCCATGGCTCAGGTACATATTTTAAGATAAATGAAGCATTTATTAGTTTGGTCAGCTTTACTATGGCTTTGCGTGGGAGGCGTTTTAGAATTTCCCCTGTGATGAGGTCGTAACCGGGAGACTTTTTTGAGCTAATGTTGTTTTGAATTTCTCTCATTACTTCCTTAGGAGTCACAAGCTTGATTCTTTGGTTTTGTGATAAATTTACACTCTCATGTATTTCTACAGAGCTTTCGTTGGGTTGAAAGGTTTCTTCTAAATGTTGAGCAAATCGGACCGCCTTTTGGTCATTGCTTATAGCAAACTCCACGCGGATGATGCCCATTCCGCGGCGGCCGAGCCTGATGGCTCTACCCTGGACCGCGCCCGCGTCGCAGCCTCCAGCCGCTGCAACGGCCGCCACCACATCCTCTTGGGTGACCGAATCGTCCAGATCGGCCACCTCCAAGGCTGCGGTCTTAACAGGCCTGACGACCGTTGCCGCATCCGCGATCACCTCTTTCAGCTTCGTCGCGAAGAGGTCCGCATTCGCGCCGCGCTGTTCCCCCCCGGACTCGAAAATTCGAGCCCCGGTTAGGGTTCGGCGGCACGTTATGTTGCTGATCCCCAGCCGGGAGGGATCAGCGTTAGGACGAGCCCGTCTTAGGACGGACTCGTACGTCTCGCCCCGCACCGCGGCCTCCGGGGTGATGGTCACCACGACGGCCGCGGTCCTGGGAGGGACCTGCTTCCTTCTACCGGCTGGACCTCTTTTGGCTGCAGGACCTGCAGTCGCAGTGGGCTTGGGGGCCGGCTTTTTCCCCTTTTTCTTCTTCTTGTCCTTTCCTCTCCTGACCACTTCCGTCCACGACTGGTTGGCCGGGGTGGTGGAGGGAAGAAGGGCGTCTTCCTCCTGCGAGTTCTGGGTCATTGCTGGGGCGGCAGACGACCCAGACGCTCTATCCGCGCTTGTGGCAGGGGCATGAGGAGCCGCCTTGGTTCTCTTGCCCCTGCCTTTGCCCTTGGAGGGCTTCGCACTCGATACCGGGCCTGCCAGAGGTGCGGGTTCCAGCTCCTTCAGCGGCGGACTACTGTCCGCCGCCAGAGGCGCAGGTTCCGGCTCCTTCGGCTGTGGCCTCTTGTCCGCCGCTAGCGGTGGGCGGAGCCGCTTTTCCGGCAAGAGCCGATCCTCTATGCCTGCGATGCAGGCCCTGGTGTAGGCCCTCTCCTCCATGGCAACCTTGCGGAACATTTCCTCAAGGCTGGCAGGGGAGAAGGGGGAGCCTGTCACCACCGGACCCGGGGCAGACTGGGCAGGCCTCACCGTGGCCTCAGCCAGCTTTTGATGAAGCTGGCTGACCTCCGCCTGCAGGCGATCCACCCTCGCCTGCAACTGCCGCGACTCGTCCGTGGCCGTCCGCTTCACCAGCTCCACCACAATGCCGTGCAAGCTGGCGGCCCGGCATTTGAGGGCCTTCTGGAAGGTCCCCTTCAAATTTGAGGACTTGGAGGCGACCTCCAGGACCTCCTCCTTATCCTCAAGGGCCATGCGCTCTAGTTCCGCCAGGGAGTGGTCGGCATACAGCACATTTGATGCGCCATAGCCAGCCCTCGACCTGGCGACTTGCGCCTGTTTCTCCTTAGCGGCGACCCTCTCCTCCAGATCCAACTGGAGTTGCTTCCTCTTAGCCAGGTTTAGCTGGCGCTCGGCGTCCACCAAGCCCACATCGTGGGTACGAGCCGCAGAAGAAGTCGAAGCCTTTTTCGACCTCGACTTCTTCTTCGCCTTACCCACGGCCGACTCCGAGGAGCCCTCGGACCTCTTCCGCTTGAAGCGGTCGCTCTCGGCCGCCGACGTATCCATATTGGACTCGTCGGAGTCCGACAACTCGTCCGGCCTACAAAACAAGCTGACCGCAGATGGTGCGCGGTCAGCTTCCGGCGCCAAAGCGCCACCGGCAAGGCCCTGAGAAGGGCCGTTGGGTTGGCCCTGAGAAGGGCCGTTGGGTTGGCCCTGAGAAGGGCCGTTTGAATCGCCCTGGGAGGAGCGATTCGCGATAAAACGGCCAGACGCATCCCGCGTTGGCTTACTCATCTTGTTAAAATAACTCTCGGTATTCACAGACGACCGCATTAATATCTGTGAATGCACAGTGCACTTTAGCCGAGCCCGGTCTGCCACTCCGTTACGGTGGTCAGAACCGGGTCGTTGCCCAGGGGACGCGACGTGGACGTAAGCACTGTGGGGTGGTCCCCCAGAGTATGTCTACCTTTTTTTTTTTTTTTTTTTTTTTTTTTTTTTTTCGCTGAGAAATGCAATTACGCATGCCCGCTCGTGGGGGACGAGACGGGGTATGTGGGACTCCCTGTCGGTAATGCCGACAGTATACCCACTAAAACTCAGCGGTGTTCCCGCATCGCCGTGTTGGGAGGGCCATGGGATAACGGTTGAACCTTTTCTTCCACGACCCTCCCGGCGCATGCCCGCCTAGCTGGCGGGCCCCGCATGCCCCCCCGTTACTGGGGGGCTACGGGAATGGCCGGGAACACCTGGCCATTCCCGTCCGACACTGGTGGAGGTCTGTGCAATACAGGCAAGGGTGCCCCCGCACCCGTTGCCTGCTGGCCTCCACCTGGGAGGAGTCGGAGATGACGTTCAAAGTGACGTCTTCTTCGACCCCTCCTCCGCCTTCGGAGCGGCGCAGCGGCAGGGTCGTCCTCCCGCACGCGCTCCGCCTCCTCCTTCTGCAACATGACGTGTTCGCAGAAGGAGGCGACTGCCGCCCAGGACCCCTCATCCCTCAGCATGGCGTTTACCAAGCCGGGGAGTGAGAGGTCCGGTCCGATCACCGCGTGCAGACTGTGGCGCGGCTCGGACCACGACGGGCACACCTCGAGGGTGTGCTGCGCCGTGTCCTCCGCCGCGCCACAGTGGTGGCACGACGGTGTCTCCTCCCGTCCGATTCGGTGCAGGTACGCTCCGAAACAACCGTGTCCGGACAGCACCTGCACCAGACGGAACGAGAGGAACCCATGCGACCGCTCGAGCCAGTCTCGCAGGACCGGCCCGATCGCGTCGAGGGTTCGGCGGCCGAAGGCTGCTGTGGCGAGGTCGCCCGTCCAATGGACGACGATGGCGTCCCTCGCCTCCCGCCGGACGGCGGCTCGCTCTTCCGGGGCAGGGCGTTCTCCGCTCGCCCTCCGCCCCGCCGTCCATTCATACACTCTGGCGAGCACCCACGCCTCGAGTTCCCAAGGAGGGGTGCTCGCCAGAGCACATGCTGCTGCGAAGCCCACCGTGCGGTGGGCTCGCGCCACCCGCTGGGCTATTGCCCTCTGAGGCGCCCGCAAGGCCGCGGCGTTCTCCCTCCTATGGAGGGAGTCTTCCCAGATGGGAGCGCCGTAGAGCGCCATACTCTTCAAGATGCCGGCGTAGAGTTGCCGGCATCGCGCGCTCGGCCCCCCCAAGTTGGGAAGCAGCCAGGAGAGAGCGCCCGCGGCCTTCAGCAGGCGCGACGACAGCCCGCTAAAATGCGGGCCGAAGCGCCACCTGCTGTCGAGTACAAGGCCCAGATATTTCATCTGGGCCTTCACCTCAATTCTGACGCCCTCCACGAAGATGTGGGCGTCAGGTGGGGGGCGCTGCCGAGGCCCGTGGAAGAACACGGCCTCGGTCTTGTGCAGCGCCACCGCTAAACCTAGGCGGCGGATCCTCCCCGCGACCAAGGATCCGCCCGCCGAGGCCAAGTTGGCCGCCTCCCTGAAACTCCCCCCCCGGGCGGTGAGGAGAGTGTCATCCGCATAGCAGATGACACTCGTGCCTCGGAGGAGAGTTCCCCGTAAGAGCCAATCATAGCCGACGTTCCAGAGGAGAGGACCTACGACCGACCCCTGTGGAACGCCGGCTTCAACGGCATACCGCCGGACTTGGCCAGTCCTATCCACCAGGAGGATCGCCCGATCCTCCAGGTAGCTGGCCAGCAGACTGCGCAGGTATCGAGGCACTCCGTGGAATCGGAGCGCCTCTAGGATGGTGGAGTGGGGGACGGAGTTGAAGGCATTGGCTATGTCGAATGACACGGCCAACAATCCGTCCCCCGCTTCCATCGCCTCCTTCACCTGCCCCTTAAGGCAGGCCAGCGCGTCCACCGTGGAACGCTCAGCCCGAAAACCGAACTGAGCTTCCGACAAGTCCGGCCCGATATCCCGCAGATGGCTCTTTAGGCGAGCAGCGACTATCCCCTCGAACATTTTACCGACCTCATCGAGCAGGACGATGGGCCGGTATGCTGAGGGGGAGTCTGCTGGGCGGCCCTCCTTGCGAAGGAGGCACAACTGCCCCTCCTTCCACGGTTTCGGGAACCTTCCAGACGCAAGACATGCGCTGAAGAGGTCCCGAAACCTTTCCTCCATTTGAGTGGCAGCGATCGCCACCACTCTTGCTGGGACACCGTCGGGGCCCGGAGCTGTCTTCTTGGCGCGGATGTGGAGAATCGCCGCGCCAAGTTCCGACTCCGTGACAGGAGGGGCCTCCTCCTCCTCCTCCTCAGCTGGCGGAGCTGTCCCCAGCGGTGGGTTCATCACTGGTGGGGTGAAGTTGCCCCTGCACGGAAACAGGGACTGAACCACCCCATCCAGGAATGAGGGCTCCAGGGTCTCGGCCACCGGGGGACCAAAGGGGCGCAGCTTGTTGCGCGCTGCCTTGTATGGTCTCCCGTAGGGGTCGTTGTCAAGACCCTCCAGCATCTCCTCTCTCGCCGAGTCTCTGGCGGCGGCGATGGCCCGATCGAGGGCCATTTTTGCCCCCAAATACACCTCATAGAGGTGGTCCTCGTTGGGCCGGTCCCGTAGACGCCGCCGCCGGCTCCGCGAGTAAGCCCTCCTTGCCGCCACACACGCTGCTCGAAGCCCCACCAGCTCCGCCGACCACCAATACACGGCGCGATTGGGTAGTGGTCGGCGAGACCGAGGCATGCTGGAGTTGCATACCTCGGTCAGAGACTCCCTCAGGTGCCCCGCCACGGTGTCCACATCCAGGCCAGCGGAAGGCGGGGAAAGCCAGTCCTGGACGAACGCCGCTTCCACCGCCGCCTCCCTATCCAGGCGGGCGAGCGCCCACCGTGGGAACGGTGATCGCCGCGCCGAGAGGGGCTGCGACCCTCCGCGACCACTGGTGGAGATGTCGAACCGCACGTAGCGGTGGTCCGACATAGTCTCCACCAGGTCCACCCGCCAGTTCAGCACGCGCGCGGCTAACGCAGGGGTGGCGAAAGTGACGTCCACTATTGAGCCACCCTGCCGCCGCACGCATGTCTGGACGCTCCCTCTATTCAAGAGGGAGAGTCCAGAGGAGGCTGCCCACATCTCCACTGCCCGCCCGCGAGCGTCGGTGGCCGGGTTGCCCCAGGTTACCGACTTGGCGTTCAGGTCTCCCAGTACGGAGACCTGACGCGGCCCCGCCCTGCCGACCACGGCTGCCAGGACTCCGAGATAGTTCTCGAAGTCCTGAAGGGGGCGGTTTGGGGAGAAGTAGACCCCCACAAGGGCCAAATCTCCCCACGCGGCGGCCACGTATCCCGGTCCCCTCTCTAATAGCGAGAGGGGAGGGGAGTCTGTGGAAGACCGCGCCGCTAGTGCCACCAAGCCGTCCTCGTCACCCAGCCAGCTGCCGGGGATCGAGTAAGGCTCGGCGACCGCCGCAACGTTCACCAACCACTCGGCCATGACCTGCACTACCAGGTCCTGGGCCGCTCTGCAGTGGTTGGTGTTCGCCTGGAGGATGCGATAGTCGGAAACCATTATTCCGACATCGCACCAGTCTCCTCAGCTACCGCCGCTGGAGGTACAGCGGCGACGTTGGCGGCGGTCGTGGCAACAGGGCGAACCTGTGCCGGCACCACGCCCTTCCTCGCGGGGGGCTTGCAGCCCCTGCCCGCCATCTTGTGGTCCGCGGGACGGCCACTGGCAGCACACGCCACACAGTGTGGCGCGGAGGCGCTGCAGCAAGCGGCACCCCTGTGTCCCTCCTGCCCGCATCGGTAGCAGGCGTCTCCCCAGTCGAATTTGGAGGGACACGTGGGTCGGGTGTGGCCGAACGCAAAGCACTTGAAGCAGCGCACCCGCTGTTCTTCAAGTGGCCGGACCACAGCCGAGCTGAAGCCCACAAGGAGCCGTCCCTTGGTCGCAGCAAGGACGGCCCCAGCCACGGCGACTGGGCACTCGACGCGGATGATGCCCATTCCGCGGCGGCCGAGCCTGATGGCTCTACCCTTGACCGCGCCCGCGTCGCAGCCTCCAGCCGCAGCAACGGCCGCCACCACATCCTCTTTGGTGACCGAATCGTCCAGATCGGCCACCTCTAAGGCTGCGGTCTTAACGGGCCTGACGACCGTTGCCGCATCCGCGATCACCTCTTTCAGCTTCGTCGCGAAGAGGTCCGCATTCGTGCCGCGCTGTTCCCCCCCGAACTCGAAAATTCGAGCCCCGGTTAGGGTTCGGCGGCACGTTATATTGCTGATCCCCAGCTGGGAGGGATTGGCATTGGGACGAGCCCGTTTTAGGACGGACTCGTAAGTCTCGCCCCGCTCCGCGGCCTCCGGGGTGATAGTCACCACGACGGCCGCGGTTCTGGGAGGAACCTGCTTCCTTCCACCGGCTGGACCCCTTTTGGCTGCATTACCTGCAGTCGCAGCGGGCTTGGGGGCTGACTTTTTCCCCTTTCTCTTCTTCTTGCCCTTTCCCCTCCTGACCACTTCCGTCCACGACTGGTGGGCCGGGGTGGTGGAGGGAAGAAGGGCGTCTTCGTCCTGCGAGTTCTGGGTCGCTGCTGGGGTGGCAGACGACACAGACGCTCCCTCCGCGCTTGTCGCAGGGGCATGAGGACCCGCCTTGGTCCTCTTGCCCTTACCCTTGCCCTTGCCCTTGGGGGGCTTTGCACCCGATACCGGGCCCGCTTGATGCACGGGTTCCGGCTCCTTCGGCAGCGGACTCCTGTTCGCCGCTAGAGGCGCAGGTTCCGGCTCCTTCGGCAGTGGCCTCTTGTCTGCCGCTAGCGGCGGGCGGAGCCGCTTTTCCGGCAAGAGCCGGTCCTCTATGCCTGCGAAGCAGGCCCTGGTGAAGGCCCTCTCCTCCAAGGCAACCTTGCGGAACATTTCCTCAAGGCTGGCAGAGGAGAAGGGGGGGCCTGTCACCACCGGACCCGGGGCAGACTGGGCAGGCCTCGCCGTGGCTTCGGCCAGCTTCTGGTGAAGCTGGCTGACCTCCGCCTGTAGGCGATCAACCCTCGCCTGCAGCTGCCGCGACTCGTCCGTGGCCGTCCGCTTCACCAGCTCCACCACAATGCCGTGCAAGCTGGCGGCCCGGCATTTGAGGGCCTTCTGGAAGGTCCCCTTCAAGTTTGAGGACTTGGAGGCGACCTCCAGGACCTCCTCCTTATCCTCAAGGGCCATGCGCTCCAGTTCCGCCAGGGAGTGGTCGGCATACAGCACATTTGATGCGCCATAGCCAGCCCTCGACCTGGCGACTTGCGCCTGTTTTTCCTTGGCGGCGACCCTCTCCTCCAGATCCAACTGGATTTGCGCCCTTTTCGCCAGGTTTAGCTGGCGCTCGGCGTCCACCAAGCCCACATCGTGGGTACGAGCCGCAGAAGAAGTCGAAGCCTTTTTCGACCTCGACTTCTTCTTCGCCTTACCCACGGCCGACTCCGAGGAGCCCTCGGACCTCTTCCGCTTGAAGCGGTCGCTCTCGGCCGCCGACGTATCCATATTGGACTCGTCGGAGTCCGACAACTCGTCCGGCCTACAAAACAAGCTGGCCGCAGATGGTGCGCGGTCAGCTTCCGACGCCAAAGCGTCGCCGGCGTTGGATTGGCCCTGAGAAGGGCCGTTGGGTTGGCCCTGAGAAGGGCCGTTGGCTTGGCCCTGAGAAGGGCCGTTGGATTGGCCCTGAGAAGGGCCGTTTGAATCGCCCTGGGAGGAGCGATTCGTGACAAATCGGCCAGACGCATCCCGCGTTGGCTTTCCCATCATGATAAAATTAAAACTCTCAGTATTCGTAGACGACCGCATGAATGCCTACGATTCACAGTGCACTTTAGCCGAGCCCGGTCTGCCACTCCGTTACGGTGGTCAGAACCGGGTCGTTGCCCAGGGGACGCGACGTGGACGCAAGCACTGTGGGGTGGTCCCCCAGAGTATGTCTACCTAGGGCAAGTCATTCAACTCGGTAGACATAACTTTGAGAAAGAAACCGACAGAAGGGTCCGGTTGATTAAGAAAACTTCGTCAAGTATTCTCGTCGCAGTGTCTGAAGACAGGTAAGGTCTTCAACCAGTGCGTCCTGCCCGTCATGACATACGGTGCCGAAACGTGGACACTGACAGTTGGCCTGGGCCATAAATTCAAGGGCACCCAGCGCGCTATGGAGCGGGCTGTGCTCGGCGTCTCTTTGAAGGATAAAATTAGGAATGAAAGTATCCGGAAAAGAACCGGAGTTACCGACATAGCTTGCAGAGTAAACAAACTGAAGTGGCCATGTTTGTCGAAGGACCGATGGCCGATGGAGAAGACGAGTCCTGGAGTGGAGACCGCATATCGGTAATCGTAGTCCAGGACGCCCCCAGCAAGATGGACTTAAGATCTTAAGAAAGTGGCTGGGTCAGACTGGATGCCGAAGGCGGAGGACAGGGTGTTTTTGCGCAGCTTTGGAGAGGCGTATGTCCAGCAGTGGACCGCGATAGGCTGAGTTGATTGATTGATCTGTTCTGTAACCTTCACTTGAAAGGCCCTTGTAAAGACAAATCCAACGAAACCAAGACACGCCTTTACACGCCTATCATAATAGAATGCATATACACAATTTAGTATCCCTGCTTACACCACTGAGGAGTCTGGAGCCGATCCTGGGAGCAGCAGCCAGGTAACGGTGGACTTTAGAACAGGCTATCACAAATTGCATGTGTACCTATATAAAATATCGTGTCTCAGCTTTAGACCGCTGAGGAGTTCCCTCTTCTGGAACCAACCCTGGGTGCAGCAGCCAGATCATGAAGAACTTTAAAAAGATGAACTTTGAAAAAATGTTGTGTCTCTACTAGACGTGAACGTCCTTTTTACACTTTAAGACAAGCCTCAAGCTTTTAAGAAAATATTTAAGTTACGTAAGTTTTATTTAGTATTTTTAACCGACTTCCAAAAAGGAGGAGGTTCCCAATTCGGCTGTATGTTTTTTTTTTTTTGTATGTTTGTTACGCGATTACTCCGTCAATTATGAACCAATTTTGAAAATTACTTTTTTGTTTGAAAGGGTATACTCCCGAGGTGGTCCCATTGCCACCAAATCAGAATCTGATGAGGGGATCCCATGGAAATCGAGGGAAACCCTCAAATTTTATATGCAAACTTATAGCGATTTGGGAACTTTTTATAGAAACTCGTGCATTTACTCTCCGAAAGCCCCATTTGGTGAAGTGGAACTGATGATGAACACCACAGATGGCCACTGGAACAATATAATAATGAGTCCCTATTTAACGGGTTGCGATTAAGCAATTTATGCTCGTCACTATGCATATGGTGAGTGGCAGTTCTCCTGGTTCTTACCAGGAGAACTCCTCAAAAATCAACGTCCCAGCATCGGGAAAAGCAATATTTTATAAAAGGTGATGAGCAGTTAACATTAGGCTATTGTAACAGATAAATTCAAAACTGACCCACTAAAAAGTGAAAAATAAAAAACTTTTTACAAAAAAATAGTAACCGACTACCAAAAATAACACTACAAAGTGAAAAATAACTTTAAATATATTTTCCACTTTGTAGTGTTATTTTTGGTAGTCGGTTACTATTTTTTGGTAAAAAGTTTTTTTTTTTGGTAGTTAATTCATCATACTGCTGCATATAGGCCCCCAAACACCGCCACTTCAACCGAGTCTGTGCTTCCCGCATCCAGCGGATACCTGCGGCCTTCACAAGGTCATCGGTCCACCTTGTAGGATGCCAACGCTTGTCCACCGCTATGCTTTAGTTCGTTAAAAGCTTTTTGAAAAAGGCTTTGTTGCATTTGAATTTGTTTAAATATCTGTTCTAGCACCTTCACTTGAAAGGCACTTAGAGGTAAAGACAAATCCAATGAATCCAAACATGTCAACATAGGAGCTGACGTAATAGGTAATACAGTCCATATTATTATGAAGGTACCTTCATATGATCTCATGTAAATGATGTCAACTCTCTTAGGTAGGTACTTACTATTAAAATGGTGGTACAACAGTGAGCGTCGCCGGACGGGGGGCGCCTAGCAACACATCCCTAATTGAGTAATCTTTGAAAAAAATATCGGAAAATCATTCCAGAGGTTACTTCGCCAGACTGTTCGTATTTCACGAGATAATGGGACCTAACGAATAAGTGATTAGGACGAAAGTACCAATAATTTCCTCAGGGACTACCGAATGTTGTTACGTACTTATATGTCCTAATTCTTCATTATTTACTATGTATTCTATGAGTAAATAATCATACGTTTATTTACTACATCAAAATACGAAAAAATACAGCAAAGCGTTTCGAGAATCTCCTAGATAAAATGCTAAAATACTGTTGCCAGGTTTGAATTCACCCGGCCATACGCTACTTAAAAAACTCTTTTAAACTCTAACTCAAAGCATTTATTTCAATTTAACCATTTACAGGCACTTTTGAATAGTCAAGCAGTCGGTCAGGTAGAAAAAGTGAAAATTGTTTACCAGCAAAGATTAGGCATACATTAAAGTGTAAATGAACAAAAGTAAAGTCTTTAATGCGCCATGATTTTAGCTTATTTTTTTCTCTCTAAAGTGCGTTTGGAGCAAAATCGTACGGGGTAATATCGGGTACCTAGTACTAGTACTAGTTAATAAAGTAATACTTAATAAATTTATTTTATTAATTTGAAACATACGTGAAGGAGCCATGCAAGCAATAACTTATGTAAAAGGTTAGAATTGTGCCCGTGGAGGCTGTACGGGTTGGGTCGGGAACCCGTAGAATTTAATGAGTTCCACTATTGTATAAGATTTATACCCTGGTATACCCGGTTTTGGACTAATAGGCGTGACAAAATACTGTTAGGCAACTTCTACACGTTTATGCTCATTATGATTGTATCCTCGACTGTGTCCGAATCTCTCGTACTAAAGAAGGACTTTCAGTTTTTCCTGAATTTTCAAATTTTCCGGGCAACATTTTCTATTTTTTTTCCTGAAATACCTTATTTGGACTATTACGATTCGGGTTATCAAGTGATGCGCTTACCAACGAACCGAATTTCATTTTTATTAGATATATAAAGAGATTTTCCTTAGCGTCCCGATTTTACCCCACTTTCCCATAATTATTTATTGAAACTGCCTACTGCGTCTACAAGAATGTTGGTAGCCCGTTACATTTAATTTTCCTTATTTTTTTTCATCAAATAACAATCTAATCGTTTTTGTGGTAAAGGTGGTAAAGACCATTTCACGAAAGAAGTCCCGCAGACGTGGCGCTGCAGGCATGGGTTATTTTAGGAATGTTGCTAACTTAGCGTATAATAATAATTAGTTCCACTTATTTCCGCGGGACTTCTTTCGTGAAATGGACTTTATGTAAAAAAATATAAAAACCAGCCAAGTGCGAGTCGGACTCGCGTATGAAGTGCGATTCCGACTCGCACTTGACCGGTTTTCCGTTTCCTCCGCGATCTTCATGGGAATCTCGTAGATGTGCTAACGCGTTGTGGGCTTTTTTTGGCTTAATGAGCGTTCTTTGAGCCACAGATAATTTGAAGGGCTTATTCCTCTTTGCTTATAGTCTTCTTTACAAATGGCTAAGTGTAATGCTGACAGCTGACAAGTGTAATCGCATTTAGTAAGTTAGCCTCCTTAAAAGTAACCTTATTGAAAAGAAGAGAAGGCGCGATACGTCCATCTCTGTCGCACTTTAATCTACAGATGGATTCAGTAACTAATTTAGTACAGGTTATAGTGTGTACAGAAGCTAAATATCCCTCTCTGTACCTAACAAGGTGACTAAATTCATCCAACTGTCGAATAAGCCCACGTTTTAAATAGGAAATTATAATAGCTCAGGAAAAAATACTCCTGCTTTGAGATATTTTAGTTAGTTAGAAATAAATACACTTAGTAATTTAAAGTTTTTGGCGTTGATATTGAATATGACCTCTTTGTTTTACTTCTGATAAGTGATAAAACGAGAAAGAGAGAGAATGTGCCTGAATAAAACTGCTTTTAATTGATATTTATTTATATTAAAAAAAAAATGAGACAGTGTAGGTGGTGAATGCCACAAATCGTGGTCGTTTGGAGTTTACAGTGAGTCACCGCGGACTTACCTACTCCTCGGCGCAGCACCCTTGTCCGTGTACAATATATTTATACTACTTTCTTTTACACCAAGTCTATATTCAATGTTATTTGCTTTGAAATTCAAAGAAACTGATTATTATGTGAAGCTTGGATATGCCCTTGGAGTAATAGTCGACTAACTTACATTTTCAGTTGGAGAATTGACCGTGACTTATATCGATTTATGGGAGAACATATTTTTCAACTACAATGTTAAGTTTGTTTTTGGGATACCTAAGTTCGTCCCAACTACGGAACCATTCATTGACGGTTTTTTTTGTTAAATACTTATAGAATCATTCTGAAACTTAGTTTGTGTAAAGTCTCAATAACTTGAGCAGCCGTAGCTGTTGTGTTTTATTTGATTTTTGAGTATTTTATTCTATTGTATTCTAATTTAACAAACTTCCGACTTATTTTTCTTCAATCTTTCCTAAAATTCGAACTAGTATTACCACTCATAATTTTATTATAATATTATGTTACAATTTTAACCTGTGATTAGCATTATTATTTACTAATAAAATCCCTTTACAAACAAATATCTATGATTAATAATTACTTGATAATTGTGGTATTTTAATGATGTGAGGATGTGTAGGTACCTACCTTCGAATATTATGTGCTGATAAGTTTTTATTTCAGAATAATGTGAGGTAAATTATTGGGTTTTTTTTAATTTTTAGGAAGCATTTATATTTTCTTTATAATTTTTTTCATTTTTTTTTTAAATATTGTAAATAATGCTGCATAGTTTACCTTGTGTGTGGCGCGAGTTCTATTTGTGTTGCTGATCGAGCAGGGAGATAGAAGTAAACCACAATTTAAAAAAAAAACACTTTTTATTCAACAGTTGTCGAGACCAGCTCGGATACTTAATTTTAAATAGCTGCGCTTGCGCTTATAGGCTTCTACATACCAGCGCGACTTGTCGCGCGACACGACACGGCACAAAGGCCCCGCGTGTCGCGGGACGAGCGGTGCCTTTGTGTCGCGTCGCGTCGCGCGACAAGTCGCCCCGGTATGTAGAAGTCTTCAGTCGTAAATTTCACAATTAAAACAACTACTTAACACTAGAGGAAAGCCACAGACTTGTCAACATTAAATACTTATAATCTAAACTAGTAACACTAGCGGCTTCCGGCGGGCGACTTCCGGCGGGCCGGTTCACAACCATAAATAAATAATACATTAATTGCGAGTATTACTGGTCCGTGGTTCAGTCACGAAATAAATTATTGGAATGTAGTGGAATGCATAGGAACTTGTACAACCGCTCGCGGCGCGGGTCGGTCGTCGGGCGGCACTCACGACACTTCCGTAGCCGCTGTGGACTCCTCGATGAGGCAGGTGCAGCCCACCGGCACCTTGATGGCTTTCGGCGCGGCCTGCCCCTTGAAGGTGACCTGCACCCAGTCGTAGATCTCGACGCACTCCGTCACGAAGGCGTGGTGGTGCTGCCGGCAGCAGCCGTGCGAGATGTGGTGCTCCTTGCACAGCTTGTTGGGGCGCGCGGCGCACTTCAGGTACTTGATGCGCCGCGGTATCCGCTCCGGGTCGTCGTCGATCTGCACGTCTATGGGGCACATAGTCTTGTTGGCGACGTCGGACAGGTCCAACTTCTGAGGCATGGCGAGCACGTATGCGGCCGCCGCGACCAGGACGTACGCAAGTATCAACAAATATCTATCGTGAGACATGTTTCAGTTGTGAGGTGGTTTGGTAGCGAGTGGTAACGTGCGCTCTCGAAAAAGCTGAGTTGCGAATAGTAGGTGTGGTACTCGACGGCGACTTATATGCCAGAGAATCACGTTCACCCTTCTCTGCGAGAGGGCCCGCGAGAGCCGCGCCGCCCGCCGCGCGCCGCCGCTCAGTCGCGTTCCAACCGCCGCCGCGGGTGCGTCGCACGCTCGCGGTGTCTAATCAACAGTGAACAAGTTTCCGCCGGTCGCTCCACTGCGATAAACTTTGATCGACACGCATTTGTCTTGTTTTGATAGAGTTTCTTGAAGTGTGTTGTGAATTGGAATATTGAACGAACTATTTTCTTGAACTGCATCCCGTGTGGCGGGCGACTTTCAGGACTGGTGCTGGCAGGATTCATTTGGAGTGTTGTTTTATTTGGACCGTTATAGCCGGCTGGCTTTGAACTCATTTGCATTCTCCCAGGGGGTGAAAGTAGGTACTAGTTTTAGACTAATATTTGTTTATCTTTGAGTAAGTATTGCATTTTTGTGTATGTACTAGATATTTCTAGGGATTTCAGAATAAGTCAACATAGTTGATAATACATGTTGTTTAATGGTATTCATGAACACTTTCACCGTCAGAAAAGGGTGGCTGAAAGGGTTTCTGTTTTTTTTTTCCAAGTCTATTCATTGGCACCCTTTCAGACTGCTTTATGCTCGATATTTTGTTTATTTTAAATGCTTTTACCCAGCTGACCCATCAAGTGATAATGTATACGGTGCGCCTGAGTGATGTGGCCGTAGCGTGGTACAGTGCAGTCGCTGCGACTACTGACCGCCCGCTGCTGGCAGCTGGCCCCCGCGCGTACGCCGGGCGCCGCAGTTTAGCTGCCTGTGATTGGTCACCGATCTCATGTAATTATATTATTCCCTGATTGGTCGGCTGTTAACCAATAGTTTGTTATATATTAATCCATGTGAGAGCTAACCAACGTGATAGCGTCCAGAGGCGGAGTCATACTCATACATAATGTGTCATAATATATTCCGTGTAGGTACCTACCTATATAGTTAGGTACCGGCTGCTTTATGAACATTTGATGATGAATGCACCAAGTCAGTTCTCTTGTCCATGAAAACGTTGCATTATTTTTATTTTTTACTAGCTGTTGCCCGCGGTTTCGCCCGCGTTGATGTCGGAAAATATACCATGGGAATGTACTACCGGGATTAAAAGTGTCATGTGTTGATCCAGGGGTTGATCCAGGTACACACAGCTGGTCGAGTCAATGGTCGGCAGTGAGGAGTCCTGGGACGCGGTGGTATCCTTCTGCTTAAACAGTCGTGTCGCAGAAGGAGGCTGCGGAAACAGAGCGGGAGATCTCATCCGCTCACCCGGCCCGCAGCAGGCGCACTGGGCTTCGGCAGAGCAGAGGGCAGACAATGCTCTCTTCCGGCACCCCTAAATGGGTCCAGGGATGGCGGACTTGGGGACATCCGCCGCCCCCTATCACACTGGACACTCGCCGCCACTGGAGGTGGCGGCGCGTAGTATATCCACGCGCGCCCCTTTCAGACGTCAGGGTAGGGGGTCAAACACCTCACCCCCGCAGACTTGAGGTGGCCCGCAGAGGCGGGCCGGCACTAGCCGGGGATTGCGAAAGTAATAACAGATCCCAAGATCCCCGGTGCAAGTGTGGGAGGGGAACACTGGGGTGGTTTTTAGTCAGTAAGAGTCTGACAGACCCCATCACCCGCCCCAGGGCGGAGGACATCCATGAGGATTTTCCACCCCGTGAACAAAAAAAAGGTACACACAGCTCCATTAACTGGTAACCCCCCCCCCCAAAATCCGTGCGTTTAAATCCGTGATAGGCCCAAGGTTAGGGTATTATAGGTTTTTGTATTCTACAAAAACATTTTATTAAGTAGGTATAATTATTATACTGTTTTAGTGAATGTTTAAGTTAGTATTTATAATATTAATATTGTTTATTTTAAATAAAACGCTAATACTTTTATTATTGCGTATTTATAACGACAAGCAATAATAGGTTAAACATTTACGAAGAGTTTTCAACGTCTAAATAGACCGGAGTTGGCTAGTGCGTCAAACTGCGTATGAGTATGACGACGACGTTCGGTGATGCGATGGTTCGTATCCAAGTCGAAACATTGAATTATTTTTGGAGTATTCTTTAGATTATTTGTAACGAATTCAATGTTGTAGCAGTGTAACATTTTAAAACTTGAGGGGTTAGCACATACTGATGCTGTGTGTACATACTTCGTTCACATTTTCACTCTTTTTTAAACGAGTCTCACGCCAGCTGTTGTAAAATTTGGTAACTGAGGGTAAATTACTTACTTACATTGTTATTCCTATGGGGTTAAGACTATTTCTTTTTAACCGACTTCCAAAAAGGAGGGCTTTCAATTCGTCTGTATGTTTTTTTTTTGGTTTTTTTTTTTGTATGTTTGTTACGCGATTACTCCGTCAATTATGAACCGATTTTGAAAATTCTGTTTTTGTTTGAAAGATGAGGGGATCCCATGGAAATCGAGGGAAACCCTCAAATTTTATATGCAAACATATAGCGAATTGGGTATTTTTTATAGTAACTCGTGCATTTACTCTCCGAAAGCACCATTTGGTGAAGTGGAACTGATGATGGAGACCACAGATGGCCACCGGAACAATATAATAATGAGTACCTATTTAACGGGTTGCGATTAAGCAATTTATGCTCGTCACTATGCATATATGGTGAGTGGCAGTTCTCCTGGTTCTTACCAGGAGAACTCTTCAACAATCAACGTCCTAGAATCGTGAAAAGCAATATTTTGTAAAAGGTGATGAGCCGTTAACATTAGGCTATTGTAACTTAGATAAATTCAAAACTGACCCACTAAAAAGTGAAAAATAAAAAACTTTTTACAAAAAAATTATAACCGACTACCAAAGTTTTTGGTAGTCGGTTATAATTTTTTTGTAAAAAGTTTTTTTGAGTTTATACTTTAAGTAGGTACCTACTTCAGTTTATGTACTACATGAGGTTCTGCCCTCAGGTTCTACTAACACAACCAGGCTGCTAGATGCGCTCACTCTCGAGCAGGCCACGTACAACTGGCTGTGCGATAAGCAGTCCCCCTCTAACATCAATTCCCGCTGTTTTCAGTGACTGACCCTGAGACTTAATAATCGCCATTGCGAAACATACCCTAAGAGCCCATACTATCTCAAATGGCTTAGCATGATCCTCAGTTATGTTGAAATTATACTGCAGCATTAATTTTGAAATAAATATAAGGTAAAGCTGAGGATTAATGTACTATGTTTGACGAAAACACAATTCCATAAAATTTTCTTCATCGATAAAAAATCCAAAGTTACCTCCAAACCGAACAATAAACCGCTGGTATTCAAAAAATACTTTAAATTAGATAATTAAACTTTTGATATTAACTGAACTAACTATAAAGCAGGTCTTACGTTATTTTTTTTTAATTACCATTATTTTCACCGTTAAAAAAAAAAACTAAAATATCGGTGCCTTGGAGTCTTCTCCCTGCCACCCTGTCTCGCTTGCTCGCGTGACCGCCAGCTACTTGTGTGAGCGAGATAAATAGTGAGGTGGCGCTGAGGTAGTATAGACCCTTAAGGGGGAACTGCAGCCTTTTAAACTCGAATGGGAACTCCGACGTTATTAGTGGTACCCGCGGTATATACGCCGATTCACCTCGAGCACAGCCAGTAAACACATTGGCCTCGAGCACAGCAAATAAATACAATGGCCTCTACCACGTTTATGTGTAAGGCTTTCTTACGCAACCTGGCCCCATAGACCCCTGGCCCCTGGGCCTGGCCCTTGGGAGGATTGAGATTCGTAGTAGCATTACTGTAGCACCCAGTTGGCCAACGATATTCTTGCGCACCTCCCTAACCATTGTGTGTCATACAGTAGATAGGAGATGGCCCGAAACAGACAGGCTCCATCCCCAATTATAGGACCTATGGTGTGAGGCACCATGATCCCATCAATTTTAAATGATTCAACAGCCATTGTGATAGATAACAAAACATACACACAGCTACACAGTTAGTAGAATACCTAAATTCAACTATAACGTGTTTTATGAAAGATTGGACAATGTATTGCGAAAAATTCGTTCACTTACAAATAAAAATATAATTTTAACTGGAGACTTTAATATCGATGTACTAAAAAGAAACAAAAGTACATTAGAATTTGAAAATTTTCTTTTGCAATTTAATCTTAAGCTGGCTCTATACGAACCGACCAGATTAAGTAGTAATTCGTGCATCGATAACTTTGCACACTCTTACCGAAAAGAATGCAAAGCGGAAATAATCGATCAAGTTCTTTCAGATCATACTTCTCAGTTACTCAAAGTACCTATCAACAAAATCTGTACACTAAAATTCTGGAAAACTAAAAAACAAGACATCTCAGCATGTCATTTATCCAAATTCAAAAATCACTTGAAGTGTCTATCTTTCTTGCAAGTGTACGAAGCCAAAGATGCAAATGAGTCTTACGAAAAATTTAAAGACGACTTTTTGTTATTATATCGTTTATGTTTTCCGGAAAAAAATGTCACTATATATACAAAAAAAAGACTAAATGGTTGTCTCGCGGAATTAAATTATGTAGTCAAAAACAGAGACAGCTATTGTGGGCATATAGACTCAAGCCTAATTCAAAATATAAACTAGTTTTCAAAAAATATTCCACACTTTATAGAAAAATAATAAAACTGACTCAGAAATCCCAAAATAACCATTTTATAAATGCTTCAAAAAATAAATCAAAAGCAGCCTGGCAAGTAATAAACAAATCAAAATTCAGTTTGCCCCAAGAACCAATATTATCTATATCAAAAGACAATTTAATTTTAACGCACCCTATGGATATAAAGCAATAATATATAAGCAAACGAATTTAATAAATATTTTATTGAGTCTGTTGAAAACAATCTACAAGCAAATTGTACGTTGACAAAAAAACCGGTTTGTGAAAATCTGACGTCGCAGTCATTATTTATGTTACCTGTTGCAGATGATGACATTATTAAAATAATTAACAGCCTTAAGAATACGAATACTGTCGGATACGATGGCATATCAACCAAAGTGATAAAATATGTCAAGGAAGTTATAGCGCCACCACTATCACATGTAATCAATCTCTGTATTGCCGATGGTATATTCCCAAATAGTTTAAAAAAAGTAATTATTAAGCCCCTTTTTAAAAGAAATGACAGAACTGATGTTGCAAATTATAGACCAATTGCAAAAATTCCGGTGTTTTCAAAAATAATTGAAAAAGTAATTTATAATTCCGTGTATGCTTATTTCGAAAAATTTAAACTATTTTGCAATGAACAAAAGGGGTTCAGAAAAAATGTCAATATTAATATGGCACTATTTGACCTACTATCTAGTATCATGACATCTGTCGATAAAAGAAATCATGTTTGTGCGATTTATACAGACATGACGAAAGCGTTCGATTTTGTGGATCATAAAATTTTACTGCAAAAATTACATGGTTATGGAATCCGAGGGAACATTCTTAAACTTTTAGAATCTTACCTAAGTGATAGATTACAATGTACGGAAATCTCTAGAATATGTCCTATAACCAAAGTAGAAACCACATATACCTCTGAAGCAAGGTACATAAAATATGGTGTGCCTCAGGGTGGCGTTCTAGGACCACCGCTTTTCTTAATTTATATAAATGACCTCCCAAATTTCACTGAACAAAAAATGGTACTCTTTGCAGACGATAGCACAGCTATTATTGAATGTAATAATCCAAACAATTATCAAAATGACATTAATAATTCTCTATATAAAATAATAAATTGGCTTAATGATAATAATCTTGTAATTAATTTAAATAAAACTAAAGTTATGCACTTTCACCAACGGCTTGAGAAACCACTAGTTAATGTTGCGTATAATTATACTGAAATAGAAGAAGCAAGTACTGTAAAGTTCTTAGGTATAACTATAGATGATAAACTGACTTGGAAACCTCATTTAGAGGAAATCTGTAAGCGATTAAGCAAATCAGCATATTTGTTACATCAACTTTCGAAAAAAGTAAATACTGATACACTGTTAACAGCCTATCATGGACTAGTCGCCTCAGTTCTGCGGTATGGTGTTATTTTTTGGGGACAGTCAACAAACAGAGAAATTGTTTTCAGGATACAGAAAAGATGTTTACGTTCTATGTGTGGTTTAAAAACAACAGATAGTTGCATTCCGTATTTTAAAAAGTTAAAAATATTACCCCTACCAGCTCTATACATTCTGGAAACTGCATTATTTGTGAAAGCAAATCCACATTTATTTAAAAAACTATGTGCAGTAAAGAAAACGCCGATACATGGTCAATATATTAACGAATTATGTCTTGTGAAATGTAAAACTTCTCTAATGAAGAAAAGTTTATTTGGTGTTGCTCCACAATTATATAATAAAATACCCGATGAAATAAAATGTATGCCACTGCAAAAGTTTAAAAAAACACTTAACGGGTTACTACTTGAAAGATGCTATTATACTCTAGATGAGTTTCTTAATGACGAATCTATATAATTATAATGCTGACATAAATTTTGATAATGTACATTAATACTAATCTTTTGAATTTAATTGACTGAAATGTTTGACATGAAATGAAATTGACTCAGAATAAATTGTAATAAAATTTAATTTGCATGAATGTGTTAATAAAATTAGGTAATGAAATACTGTATTGTAATACATTTATCATTGTAATTGAATAATACTCACTTTGATTGTTTTTACTCATCAAATATTTGTATGTCAATATTGGCAAAACATAGCGCACTTCCTAATTTTTAAGATCTTTGTCTGTAATTACCTATGTTTAACAAATAAATTATTCTTATTCTTACACATCAAACTATAATCTCCAGTATAAGCTGATCAGCATTGTATAGGATTTCCATACAATGAGAGGTCAGCTTATACTGGAAAATTATACGTAGCTTGTTATGTAGCCGTGTGTACCTATTGTTTTGTGGCCGGGATACAGAAAATATTAGAATATCAAAGGATTGCGCTGAAAAGCACATCATATAAAGATAGTTTTGCACTAAAAGGTACAGTTAATTTGTATCGTAAACGATCGCGGTGCTTGCGCTAAACGTGTTATGCAAATATTGCATTTATAATGAGCCTGTTTTTTATATTTTTATATACTCAAACTCAAAGCATATAATTCAATTAAACCGTTTACAGGCACTTTTGAACTGTCAAGAAGTCGATCAGTTACAAATATGAAGCTAGTTGCCCATTCCAAATAGTAGGTTCCTATGGAGAAGAACGGGCAAGAAACTCCACGGACACTCTTTTAAATTAAAATATTGATACAAAGTATTTTTTTTATTTTTACATAAATAAAAAAGTATTGGTTACATCATTCATATTGAAATTAGACATATTACCCGGTAAATGGTAGCTCTATTGTACATAGTACTTACACCTGTGATAATTATGCAATTATATAATACAAAGGAGATTGAGTTTATTCAATGAAAAGATAGTCTTACAATCTTCATCAGCTCCAACAGTATTTTCAAATGGTAATCCATTAGTTGTGGTTGTGGAGCTGGACCAGCATTGAGCCAAGCATTTCTATCAGCGATGTAATCCCCCAACCTATAATTTATGCCTGCTTGCACAGTGTGCGTTTTATACAAGATTTGAATTTCGTCTCATTCAGTTGAAGTGTGTGGGGAGGAATCTTATTATAACATTTTAAACAGTACCCCATGAAAGATGAGTCTACTTTTGCCAGTCTGAAACCTGGTGGAGCTTGAATGGGTGCCTCGATAAATTAGGGCCTCCAGCCAGGGCATAAACTTATAAACGATGAGCTGGCCCGCTTTCTCGCTGTGCTTAATATTGGTTGCTATGACCATGAATAAAAGTCACATGCTACTTCCTTCATTTAGGTTGTGGTGTGGCATTTTAGGTGTTTCTGGTATAACAGTAGATGCCAAACTTCAGTGGGGACCACATATATCAGCGGGAAGCCTCAGTTCGGCCGCATACGCCGTCAGGAAAGTAAGACGTATTGTCTTACTTTCCTGACGGCGTATGCGGCCGACTATTACTATATACTGACGTTGATACAGCCCGTTTAGTCTATTTTAGTTATTTTCATAGCGTTATGTCCTGTATTCTGCTGTGGGGTAAAGCCGCTGACATTCAAAATATATTTGTACTTCAAAACGAGCTGTTCGAGCATTTTACCAGCTGGGTGCCAGAGTTTCTCTAAGAGATTTTTTTAAAGATATTGGTATTCTCACGGTGGCATCACAATTCATCTTCGCCAACGTCTTATATGTTAGGCAAAATATACACTAAAAACAGTGATCTTCACAATATTAATACCTGAAATAAGGACAAAATACGTGCTCCATTTCTCCGGCTTCATAAGGTTCATAACTCATTTGTTGGACTTGGTATAACTTTTTATAACAAGCTACCCTCCTCCGTGCTAGATTTGCCTTTTAATTCTTTTAAAGTTAAAATTAAATCCAATCTTTGTTCAAAGGCATACTATTCTATCAACGACTACTTAAACGATAAGAATAGTTGGTCGCTGTGATTAACTCAAGACAATGTTCATGTTCTTTCTCCAGATATAGATTACCTACTGACAGGTTACATGTGTTCCTATATTTGTTTATTTTATTTGACTGCCTAAGTCAATTTATTTTAATTTATTTGTGACAAAATCTACAATGTTTTTTTATGAGTTGTATTGCAATAAGTAGTTAGCTAGCGACCTCAACAAATTGATCACTTTATTCTTGCCTTAGCAACCGGCAGCAAGTTCGTCATGCTCCCTTAGATGTCACTGCTTGCGGTAGCGTCGGGGGTCGGGTTGCCTCCTTCCCTCAAATATGGTGATGGCTGATCTTTGAGATATGCTCGTCTTGCTGACCATGGTTTTGTTATTGTTATTATTAATTAACTGTTTTTTTATTTTACTTCGATGGTGCTAGTTTATCATTTGTGACTTCGAGCTATAGCTGTAGCTTTATTTAAGCGAGCACGCCCATTATGTTTGGAGGATTTATTTAGATACGTTTTGTTTACGTTATTTCTGCTTGAGTATAGTTTTCGACGATTAATATATATATATATAATTATATTTTTTTGTATAGTGGTGTGTGCTAGCTAACATAAGGTAAATAATTTAATTTAATGTTTTGTGTTGCGTAATGCAAATTATTTTACATTTTATTGTATAGATTCAAGATTTATATGTGAACAGACAGCCGTGCTGCTGGGGAGTTTGTTGCGTCACTTCTTCTTCCCAGCTAAAGCACTAGGGAGTGGTGAAGGGTGGGCGTTTTTGGGGGACTGTCTCATGTAATTTTTGACGTTCGAATAGTGCTGATTCTCAGCCTAGTTTGAAGACTTTTGATTTTGAGGTTTGCATTAGAATTTTCTTTTTGTCAGATACAGCGGCAATCGAAAATGTGACGCCCAAAAATATCGAAAACACAATATATTAAAATAATATAGGTAGGTATTCTTCGTTAAATAAATGTCCAACCGACAACAGTCTATGAGCTAACCTTGACATTTTAAGCTAAAACTAGATCATATCGGTACAAATGTTTGCCTAGTAGCTATACAATCCCACGCGGCACCATATCACCATCAATATAGAACGAATGAAAACAAACCGCGTGCGCCGGCGCCGCTGGCGGCGAGCTGACGCTCGCCGCCAGCGGCGCCGGCGCGCGCGGTCGATGTCGAGTGTGCGAGAGAGACAGCACCACGCGCGCTACTCATGCAAATTAAATCATTTCACGATTGCGAGGTCAGTGCATCTCCGTTGATATATTTTAAGGCTCCCGCAGACAACCGCGACGCGACAGCTTCATGCGAAACTAGTAGCGCTACTTATATGAAAACTTCATGGAAAATGTCGCGCTGACTGACGCACCCGCGATATCGCGCCAGTTTGCACGAGTCATTATTCATCAGACCTAGTAACCGTCTAGGTCTTTGTAATTACTTGCATTGTACGTAAGTCAGGATTACCCTGGAGACGTGTAACTGTTTCTTATTGCAGTCCACATTCTACACAATGCTCTTCACAAACTCGTTTGATTGTCGTGATCTATTGAATGTGAGAAGACAAGTATTATGTTTGAGCGCTGTTTGTTTCACAAGATAATCCGCGTGTTGTCCGTGTCGTCATGGAAGTAAACCGGTGACTTGTAGTAACTGTGTGAGACATACATTTACATAACATAAACCTTGTTTTTATAAGTCCTTAATTATAATTGGGCTTGTGGTTTATTTCGAGATACGTCCACCGAACCGCATGCAATACAAAAAACAATAGTATTATGATGTTTGTGGAGGCAAAGCGTCTCGTAGCATGGCTACGCGGCACTGCTTCGCCGCGCCGCCCGCTACGCCGCGCCGCCCGCTACGCTGCTGCGGGAGGCAAGGTAAGAATACCCACAATGCGGGAGGTGCGTTGCATTGGAAACAATAATTACATTCCAGCTGATATTATGAGAGGTCTGTACTATGAGGCTGTCGTGAAAGTCATGAAACTCATTAATGGCCCCTAACTCACTGCCTGTATGCCTATGGGTTGGAGTTTAGTGGGAAAAAAATATTGTTTGTAGAGAGGTCTTCTATATTATAATGTAGCCCTACATTCTAATAGAACACATCTCTACATACATAGTAAGTGCGCATTGAAGTAAATGTGAAGTCGAAATATACCACGTTGGGCGCCATCAAATCAAAATGATAGCGCCCAACGCGGGACTTCTTAATGTCACTGTCACGAAACTGACTGCTACTACAAAATACTATAATATCTTTTTCTTGTAAATATTATTTATTTATTTCACAACACTTCTATCATTACAGGATATCCCAAAGCTATAGAGTGGTACTTAATTATACTTATTTTACAAATTGTAACATTATTGGTGCAGGTATTTTTAACTGTACTTAAACAAGACTATGTACTCTAATCTGATACTATTATTAGGATGTCTAAAATCTTCATTAAAATCTTAATCTGTTTTAAATGACCACAGTTATGAAATGGAAAGACAGCAACGAATAATAAAAAAAATTAGGACGTAGTTAGTTAAAGTAATTTTTTCTTGTTCATGGAAAACTACTAGTTGATTTAGGGTAGGTGTACATTTGTGTTCTATCATAATTATGAGTGAGTATTCCAGAATGCACGCAATAGACCACGTTCATCATGAGCGACCTTTGACTGCTCATGGCAGCAGTATGTTTTGCCCCAGTATCGAACTGATCTGTACTTCTCACTACGTCGGATTGACGTCCGACTGTGGTTGGGAGGTGAGTGTCGGAGCGCGCCCATGACGCCACGCAGCACGTGCTCCACATTTAGCGCTAAATACATTACACACGTTAAAAGTCACAGCACAAAATAAACAAAGTATGACGCGTGACAAGTACTGCAAGTATTCGCACTTTACCGGCTCAAATAACACTTCGGAAATTTTAATAAAATACATATTCATAGAGGAATGTCTTACTTATTTAAAATTTTCCTGTTGTAATCGAAGTCAATTAATTAAATGAATATAATTGTTATTGGTTTACCATATTTATTATTGTTATTTAACGCCGGAACGTCCTTCTAGGGAATACCTACTGGTAAGCATATTTTATTGACCTACGTAATAGGATAATTCGGGCAGGATCTGCAATAAACATCTGTGGGTTTTGAAGCGAAGCTGAGGCTGTTGTCACGGACCATTTTTGATAATGACCTCTGCGTGTGGGACACGAGTGGTATTATTGTGGCGTATCACTGCCCTGTGGGAATCGGGAATAAGCCAACAAGTAGTGAATATGAATGAGAAGTAGGTACTCGTCTACTGTATCCTCATCCACGTTGCGGTGTTGGCTTGTGGTCTGGAGTACGACTGTTTCATTGTATATTTATTATATTAAGGGCTCACGGGGTGAGTCGATGGCAAAGTCATGTGAACCAACACAATCCGTACGATATGATGGTGATGCTGGCAGCCGTATCAGATAGAAATATTTAAAAGATTGTATGTAAAGACATGGAGTTCCTTGAAATTCTGAGAGCGTGAAATTGAAAATGGAAGCAATATACCCACAGTAAACATTCTGCCGCTTGGTAAATAACAATGTCGGCTTCCACCTAATTTTCTATCCGTCGCAGGGCATTGGCGTCTGCGAATAGTAGAACGAGCATTTATTTTAGAGCCAACAAAATGACACAATTCAAATTAAAGATGAATGTAATCAACAATGTACTCTACATTGTTGATTAGTTATAATAACCAGAACTAATATATTATAAATAGAACAACAACAATGCTAGGAAACACTGGCTCTTTAACGCCTTATTGTATTTAATAATAGAACATAATAGAATATAATAGTTACAGAATAGGTGAAACCCCGCGGATTTTATCGCGAGCTGTTTATCTGTCAGCCCGCGCCGTCGCACGCGCCCGCGCCTCCAATTATGACTACTTTATTTACTACTACGTTATATAATCAACACGTAGTAGTTCTCAACTAATTGCTGCGAGTAGCCGGGAGATTTATCATAATAACAATTATTTATAGAATCATCTTACAATTAAGTACTTATGTCGTTTCTGAGGGATTTCCTCGCGGCAGTTATTAAAACCTGTTAAGTTATTATTTTAATCTCTTGGTCTTTGTACTTGCCCGTGAGGATATACAGGGTTATTTTTAAAACGTCAATAACCTCTTAAGGGGTCATTGTACTCATAATTATGAACAGCTTTTACTATGGGACCAAACATGAACTCGCGAAAAAAAAATCCCTTAAGAGGTTATTGACGTTTTAAAAATAACCCTGTATACTGTAACAATCCATTAATTCAATAACTAATGCTTAATTATTAACTTTTTACAGAAGAGGGAATGCTGCCTGTCCCTGCGCGAACCCCGGGCAGGTGACGAGCACAACGGGGTGTCGACGAGAGCCTCAGGCCCTCAGCGCCGTCGCCGTAATCTTCAGTGATACGTTGGCTTGACCGCATATTACTCGTACCTACAACTCGGTGTCGTTCAGAAGAACTAGACAAAATCGAACTGGTTGTTAGTTTATGTAATTATATTATTTATTATTTTTATGACATTGATTTTATATTCTATGAATACTTTACCGCACACACTGACCTCTTATTTAATTGTTATTTTATATGAAGATTCACTTTTACAATATTTGTAAATACGTGAGCACCATGTATCTATCACATAATTAATTTATCTGTCGTTGCTTTTGTATATTACTTTTTATTACCTATTGTATTGTAATAATTTTATTGTAGGTGCATCGTCTTCACATTTATTTATATAATTAATGTATACAAAATATTGTAAAACATTTTTTTTGAGTACGGTGGAGTTTCTTGCCCATTCTTCTTCATACGAAGCTACCTATTAAAATGGGCGAGTAGAACCAGTTCTATTTTTCTGTACATTTTGAAATTCAAAGGTGCCTTTTATTTTTTTTTTCTCGTTTGGCAATTGAGCCGATGTCGACTATTCTGCCAGCGTCATGTACCTTTCATGTGCCTATTTGAAATAAATGATTTGACTTTGACATGGAGTTGGTAAACATGCCGTCAATCTTGTTATTTTATAAATCAAGGATCTATGATTCATTTACAAGATCCATGTGCACCAACGAGTAATCCAGTGATTATGTAATATTGTAATATGCTCTAAATCCAAATTTAAATGTAATGTTATGAAAATTATTATAAATTAATAATGTTATTAGGAATGTAAGCTAGTCTAGATTTTATTATTTGTTTATTTTTTTGTGTTAATTATTACTCTGTTGCCAAGCAATAAATTTGAATTTCATTTTGCATGATGTTATTAATTATTATTATTTGTGATGTAATTATTTATTGCATCTAGTGGCACTCATTGTCATATTTTCTTTGTTAATATGCGGACAATGTAGTGGGTTGCAATATTGTTAAATTTTGTATTATCTTTTGTATGTACTAACACATGTTGTAGCTGTTTATTGTCCCTGAATAAAATATTATAGAAAGCTTCGTCTATATTCTGTTCTGTTCTGTCTATGTAGTGCTTATCCTCTGTTCGTTCGTTAGTGCGGTTACAATCAAGATAAACGTGTTTTTCTAAAATAATTATGTAAGTAGTCTAAAATAAGTAAGTAGATATGTAATAATATTTTTGTCACAATTATGTCTTATGATAATAATATAACAATGATAGGTACCTACAATGATAATCTATAGCTCTTTGAGCAAAGTGTGTGGTATTCCAAAAGTTTGAGATTACGTTCAGCAAACAATGTAACAGGGTGTAATCATCAAATTTTCCTCACTTTTTTCTAAAATCTATCAGAAGTCCCAGATGTTTCGTTAAATATATCTATTGCTTAGATTTAATACAGGGTCAAGTAGAATGAGTTAGCGAAACTCCGCAGATGTGATCGGTGATGGGTGGATGTGGTGTGTGTTTCTATCGTTATTCTGCAAAAGAGGGCTGTAAAAGCCATCCACAACCTCCGCCGACACGAGATTCTAAGATATACATATTTCTATGGTTTAAATAAATTAACATCATGGCGGTATGTTAGACAAAACCTACTTAATTAAGATAAGTGACAGTCATAATTTCAACACTCAGTATTAGGAACAAATCAGATTGACTAAAGTCACTTCTTTTATGTACAGTACCCTCCCGGTACTGTGTAAAATGTTATAATGAAATACCACTCGATATTCTTCAACTAAATGAGAAGAAATTTTAATCATGCATTAAACGCACACTATGTAGACAAGCATATTATAAGTTGGATGATTATATCGTAGATAAAAATGCTTGGCTTAGTGCTGGTCCTGCTCCACAACCACTTGGACTCACTTGTTAAAATTTAAATATTTGAAAGAGATGCTTCCTTTTTTTAACCGACTTTCAAAAGGGAGGAGGTATACGTTAGTCTGCATGTTTTTTTTATGTATGTTCACCGATTTCTCCGTCAATTGTGAAACGATTTTGAAAATTATTTTTTTGTTTGAAAGGGTATGCTCAATTTAATTCTCAATTCTTTATAGCATTCCATATGTGTTAATAGATGGTATAAAAAAGTAAAAGATCAATAAGGACCCTGTCGGGCACAGCAAAAATTAGGATTTGCTCTTAAGGTGGTCCCATTGTCACCAATTCAGAATCTCATGATGGGATCCCATGGATATCGAGAGAAATCCTCGAAATTCTATAGCCACAGCCATAGCGATTTGGGTGATTTTTATAGTAACTCATGCATTTGCCCTCTGAAAGCACCATTCGATGAAGTGGAACTGATGATGAAGACCACAGATGGCCACCGGAACTACTTATAAATAGTTGAAATTCGATTAGGCACTTTAATATGGTTGCCAAGCAATTTATGCTCGTCACAATGTATATGATGGAGTGACCATCAGCTCCAGTTCTCCTGGTTCTTATCAAGAGACCTCCTCAACAATATTTTGTAAAAGGTGATGAGCTGTTGACATTTAGGCTATTGTATCTTAGGTAAATTACAAACTGACTCACTAAAAGTGAAAAATAAAAAACGTATTGTTCTTTTATATAATTGATTATAATAAGAAAACGAAAACATGAGTTTTAGTTGTGGAATACGAGCGTGAGTTATTTGGGCGTGTAGTTGCGTTATTTGAGACTATAGCTTAGTTATTTGAGCCTATAGCTGCGTTATTTGAGCCTGTAGTTGCGTTATTTGAGCGTATAGTTGCGTTATTTGAGCCTGTAGTTGCGTTATTTGAGCGTATAGTTGCGTTATTTGAGCCTGTAGTTGCGTTATTTGAGCGTGTAGTTATTTCTGTAATCATCTTCTAGCCATTTTTTGTAATCATTTTCTTGCTATTTTTCCAATATTCGTTATTCGTTACCAATATTTATGAGAATATACGTATTTCATTCATAAAACACGTTTTCCCTGTTATTAAAGTCAGTCTGTTGTTAGTATAATTTGTATGAATGGAATGTGACATAACGGTAAATAAGCATACTGCGAATGATTTTCCTTAAATAGTTCAGTTCAGTATTCCCCGTGGTACTGTCCCCCACAGGGCGGTGAGAGTGGCGCATTCACTGATATTCCCACGACCTTCTGTAAAGAATTTAAGTGAAAGCGAAAATACCCCAAATAACAAAAACAATGAAATCATGGTCGGCTGAATTATGAACTGTGCTGGTAATTTAGTCCATATTTTGTACAGTTAAAATGGGTTTTATGTATTATAGTTACCTATTAGCTGTAATTGAATATGTTATTCTTATTAGAGGAGCAAGTAAACCCACCACGTAGTTCTTAGCGTATGTTTTTTTCAATCATGTTAATAGTGGATTGTTGTACTATTGATATAATCAATATTTTGTGAACCTAAATACTTCTAAATATACTTCTCTCTTCTCTACTTATTCATTTTGCATGTACCTATAGTTAGTATTTGACAATAAATAGTATTATTTTGATTATTTTTATGTTTTATTGCATCTTGAAGTGTTTTGTGTATAACCTATAATCGACTAAAATGTGGCAGTCAAACATTGCCAGTCAGTTTTTAGACGCCGATAGTACGTGAGTGTCAGGATCGTGGATGTAATTCTCAAAAATAATCGACATATTATACACTCGCGAGAACTGGAATCACTTCATCGCGCGTTGCTCAATACATTTTTTTACAATTTCTATGCAATGAGCTGTAGATTGTGGTATATCACCTGAAAGGTAATTTTGTTAGCTTTGAAATGATATAAAAAATATTTAAAATAATTAATTTTTCTACCTAAATTTAGAGAATTATTGCAATAGGTCGAAGTTGTGGACGTCTAAATGAAAAGGAAGAAACATGAAAAGATAAAAAAATGATTTACAATTTATGTTATTTACCCCTTAATATTTTGTGTTACCCCCCTGGCCCTAATGACTGCCGGTGAACGGTTTTTCACTGATGGAATGAGTTTCCTGATGGAATTCTGTGGGATTCCCTGCCATCTTCCACTAAAGCAGTTTTTAGGTCTTCTATTGACGCCGGAGCTGGACATCTTCCTCGTACCCGCCTTTTCAGCTCGTCTCATATATGTTCAATCGGATTTAAGTCAAGGCTGAGGGCTGGCCAGTCTAGTGTGGGAATCCCGACTTCTACAAGGTACTGTCGAGTCACTGCAGCGGTGTGGCAGCGGGCATTATCGTGCATTAGCAGGAAATTTTCGCCAATAAACACAGCACATGGCCTAGCAGAACGTCGTTGATGTATCTTTCTGCGGTTAGCCCCCCTCCCCGATCTCCAGCCGGTACGAATAGCAACTCCGTTTTTGCTTCAATAGATATGGGGGGGGGCCTACATCATACAGAACCCACCCCCTTATGCCACTGTTTCCGCAAAACAGCATTGTGCGAATCGCTCCCCCGGTCTCCTATAGACTCTCTGTTGACGGTCGCTACCATGCAGGCACATCCTGGATTCATCCGAGAACAGGACTCGCGTTCATTGCTCGATATCACAATCTAAGTGATCGCGAGTAAACTGAAGCCTGGCTTGTCGGTGGCCTGGAGACAATTTAGGTCCCGTGGGTGACGTTTTCGGGGTCAAGTTCGCTTCTTTAAGTCTTCGCCTCACTGTCCACTCGCTGACAGCCCTCCCTCGAACTTCTCTGAGCTGCTGCTGGACGTCCACACCGGTCAGTTGCCGATATCGGAGAGAAGAGGTGACAATTTCCAGTCTCCCTGAACCTCTTGTCAAATGAAGCTGTCGAGCGATGTACGCTGAGACAACCCTTGTTGGATTAGGATGACGTTTTGAGCGGCTTATAAAGGTGTGGTTTCCATTTTCTTTTAGCTTCAGTATTCCTAGAGACGTGAAATATTGGACTGATGATCAATTTTAATAAACGCCACCATTTATAGGGTTTCAGGACTACCAAACAATATGGTGTTTTGTTTTAAAATTTGATGTTTTTTGTTTTACGTTCCATGACATAACCTTTGAATAATCTTTGGTTATGATATTGAAAGAGGTTGAAAGCTAACAAAATTGCCAAATCAAATGATATGCCACAATCCGTAGTTCATTGCATGAAAGTTGTAAAAAAAAAATTCGAGCAGCGGGCGATGAAGTGATTTCAGTTTATTGGTCGCGAGAGTACATATCTAAAAAAAAAAATACCTAATTAGTACCAAATTGTACCACTTGTTAAATAAAATTAGTATCTCGTGGGATCGCAAGTTATTGCAATATGTACACACGGGTTACACCCGCCTGACGTCAGATTGGCGTGGAAATTTTTGTATAGCCAAGTTTACTGAGAAATTAGAAAACATCATGATCGTAGGTATATTTAGTAGGTACCTATGTAGTTTGTACCTGTCTTAACATAACTTAGGTAAATAAAATCTCATCGAAATTTAACTGAAATCGAAAAATGTATCAACAGCTATTCCTTTATACAGGAATAGTAGAAGAAATCGGGGATAGTTGACTGTAGGGGTCGACTAACTGTTAAACACGTAGCGGTACTGTGAGGCTTATGTCGACTTACTTCCGAAAATCCCACTTCAAACCCACACAGTTTTTCGAAGCACAACTTCGCGGCCGGTAGTAGGGAACAACCGGTACTAGATGCATCGGTTTTATTCATGAAGTAAACAGGAAAGTGACATTTATTACACAACTTTATTACATTAATAACGCACGCTTTTTGACGGCACGGTTGGCGCAGTGGTTAATTAAGCGATTGACTGCTGCACTGCGTTTCGCGGGTTCGATTCCCGCACGGAACAAATGTATGTATGACCTACAAGTAGTTGTTCCGGGTATGGCTATTTGTGTATGTGAGTTTAGTTTTAAATGTTTGTAAACGCACCCACAAAACAGGAAAAATGAAGGGTGGGCGTTTTTGGTGGACTGTCTCATGTAATTTTGGCGGTCAAACAGTATATAATTTGAATAATTGACTTTTGTTTTATAAAGAAAGGAGTTAAACAATGCAACGTTAAGCAAGTCGGCAGTCGAGTCGAGCCGACGAGTCCTGGAGTGGAGACCGCGTATCGGCAAGCGTAGTGTGGGACGCCCACAGCTAGATGGACTGACGACCTTAAGAAGATGGCTGGGTCAGACTGGATGCGAAAGGCGGAGGACAGGGTGTTGTGGCGCAGCCTGGGAGAGGCGTATGTCCAGCAGTGGACTGCGATAGGCTGAGTTGTATGTTGTATCTTATACATAAAAATCCTTAAAGCTATTTTTAAAATGAATAAAAGATCAAGCGTGATTGTTTTCCAAGATAATCAGTAATCAAATAACCAATTTCCGATTTTTTTTATGCCAAAACTAAAATTACCATTTGGCATTAAGGCTCGTACAGACTGGTGCGATATCGCGGGCGCGACAGGCACCGACAAAGACATTGTGCTACTGGAGTCGCGTCGCGCCCGTTATATCGCACCAGTCTGTACAAGCCTTTACATCATAAAATATTTCTATTATAGAGTACTAACTTCTGCCCGCGGCTTCGCCCGCGTGTACATCGAAAATTATCCCACGGGAACGTACTGCCGGGATAAAAGTCATAACGTAAAGACGTACACTGAAACAATACAGGGTGTAAGGGACAGCCCTCCGCAGACTGATGCAATGATGGGGTGAATTCAGTATATCGTACTAAGATGACCGGTACATGAAATTATTTCAGGAACGTTATGGGAATCCAATGAACCTGATTTGTCGCAGCGGGGTGGACGGCCGCGTTCGCTGATTTCAGGCGTCGTTCGTTAGAGAATTTCAACATCCATTGCTGATTTTTTTATTTTAGCTGTGTTATGTACATTAATGGAGTACTGCGTACAGAGAATGTGATTTTACATTGAAATAAAGAAATAGTACCTAACTGAAATTACGATTAAAAAAAAACAATTTTCCTGAGAAAATTTTCAGTGGAATATGATTCCAAATAAGGAGCTGAATGCACCCTGTTAATTTGCGGAGAGCTGTCCCTTACACCCTGTATATGTATCAGGAGGAAATAAAAAACAAATTACTTAAATCGTCCTCAATTCTTGGCGCACGTTGATGTCTTTTGTTCCGGGATTTGATTCTTGGATGGGGTCGAACACAAAACAAAAATAAATAGATAATCCTGAATTAAATTATTGTATTGTCATCGGTCCTTGATAAGTGTGTAATTTTTTTAAATAATCCGAGGTTTTGAAGTGGTCGAAAATTTATCTCTTATTAGTCATGAATATTGATAGATCCGCCCTGCAGGGTTACTCTTGAAATTAATCCCTATCTCGATCATATTCCAATCCGATTCAGTTTCAATTCCGATCTTCAGAAAATTGGCACTTTTGAACGAAATCAAGATTGAGATTGCAATCGACTGCATGTTCGACTACACTGATTGACATGGGGTGGCCATATGAATCAGAATGTTAATTACCAAATTTAAAAATATTGAATAACTCGTTAAATCTATAAATAAATTTGTTCTGATATTTATTTTAACATAAATAATTATTTAAGTGATCCTTGCTTCACTTGCTTGCATATTTATATGTAATTTCACACTAAATATTTAGGCAGCAATGGCAATGGTGTATGTCATTGCCTACGCTACATTTAAAAAAAACTTCCCATGCATTTGTATTTTTTATTTCATATTTCATTTTTCGCTTAAAAATCCTCGATTGGGTTCCTACTTGATTAAAAACTGTGAATTATTAGTGTTGTGATAAACAAAAGTTTTTATGTGTTTAGTTTCGAATGTATTAAAGTACGTTTATATGCACAAGTTAAAGTTAGTTGTATTTTAAGTATGAACTGTGCCAAATGCCCTCAATAACATTGCACGAGTCAAAATAGGCCGTAATTATATTAATTTAGCTGTTATTGCTTTGGGGTTTTTAGTAGGTACTAGTTTAGAGTTAAAAGTAATGGAAGTTACATTTATTATTGTTTTTAAAACTTTGTATTTAAAAACCACTCAAATTAACTCTTATCGCCCATACTTATTTATTTATTATTAAATAAATATTAAATAATATTGGGGTGTCCCAGAAATCAAAATCATGCCGGAAACGGGTGATAGGCCAAAGTCCTGGCATTTATCAGAAAAATATTAAAAAAAAATCTTAGTCATGTACTTTTTACATTACATAATTATTCACATATAAGTACTTATCAAAAAATGTATCGGAAAAACTGACACCCTATTCACACCGTTATTCATGGTTAAATTTTGCCTCCGTCTTTGTATCTTCTAACTTAAGAGCAATGTCTAAAATATCAGAAATAAGTTCTAAACGTGTATTAATCACAATAAAAACTTCACAAATCAGTCATAACACCCCCACCACCACCACCACTTCACTTTCCCATTGACACCCCCACTTTTTTTCTCCACACCTGCATCCATCCTTTCATGCTCAAATAAATCTACATATAATTACTCACTAACTCACATTTCTGTTTCATGGTAAAATTAGCATCGACACTCGAAACCTAAGATCCATCATTTGCACTTCAGCTTGGTCGAATCACTGTCTCTCAATCAAATCAATCAATCTCTGTCTTAAGATACAGGCCATCCCTAGTTTATGAGGCAGATTTAAATTTTTGTTTTTATAGACAATTATTTTATTTTATTTTTTTCCACTTGTGTCCATTGTTAGTTGATTAAGTCTTAGCATGTAACTAGTATACAACCCGTGTCTATATGTATATTTTGAATCAATAAACTTATTATTATTATTATTCCTTTATTTCATTAAATATACATATAAATTATATTTTTAAATATTAGAATATAAACAAAATATAAAAACATTTAAAAATATAAAAAATAGTAACCCACCGGTATCGGGAACAAGGTCCAAGCTACCGGCGGTCAGGGCTCCAGAGAGAGGAACCTCCTAACAATGCGAGCTGTGTCCAGAAGTACCGCTCTCTGAATCAGGCCCTTAATCCAGCTGCCCAACGAGAGCCTCTTTAGGTGTTGGTCAAGGCTCTAGGCAATTAAGCCATTGGCTGATACAACTATCGGCACAATGATTGCTGAGTCCACATCCCACATGTCGACAACCTGGCGAGCCAAGTCAAGATACTTGATTTCTTTATCTTTCTCGGCTTTCACGAGGTTCCCGTCATGAGGGACCGTTATGTCAATAATCATTGTGCGCCGCTCTATTCGATCCACCACCACTATATCAGGCTTATTGGCAACAATAGTCCTGTCAGTGATGATGGATCGGTCCCAGTACAATGTGATATTTCCACTCTCGAGAACTGGGTCGGGCACATACCTGAAGTACGGCACCTCCGATTCCACAAGGTTGTATTTCAGAGCAAGTTGCTGATGGATAATCCTGGCTACAAGGTTGTGTCTATGCAAGTACTCTTCGTTAGCTAGACGAGAACACCCGGAGATAATGTGTCGGATTGATTCTCCCGGACGGTGGCATGCCCGACACACGTCAACCGTGCCGTCCTTCACAATAAATCTCCGATAATTCTTATTCATGATAACTTCGTCCATAATTGCACAGACAAAGCCTTCGGTTTCCCCAAAGAGATCACCGAAACGCAGCCAGGCTACGGACGCTAAAAAGTCTACATCGGGTTCATGTAGGGCCCGGAAAAAGCGTCCGTGAAGCTCCTTACTTTGCCATACCTCCCTGCGATCATTAGTGTCAAGCACTACAGGTTTGCGCCAGTTCTCTGTAGCCAAGGAGAGCGGGGTGAGGCCCTTGTCCACCACGACCACATCTCGATGCATCCCCACGTCGGCTTCTAGGAAATATTCCCTGAGACTGCATATCTCGCGATTGTGGAGTTAGCGTTTAAAAAGCCACGACCTCCACACTTTCGCGGGATATACAGTCTCATTACCGAGGACCGTGGGTGATGCATTCGATATGCAGTCAGCAGCGTACGAACCCTCCTATCCAGGGCGTCAAGTTCGGTCTGAGTCCATTTGAGTATGCCGAAAGAGTACATCAAAACCGGCATGACCCAACCGTTGAAGGCGCGCACTTTGTTCCCGCCTGATAGAAGACTATTAAATACTTTCTTCAGGCGGGCAAAGAAGCGCTCCTTCAACGATTGCTTCATGTCAGTAGCATTGATGCCCAACGCTTCCGACATACCCAAATATTTATAGGTTTCGGATGCGGAGAGGGCTCTAAGGTTTATGGAATCCGAAAGTTGGGTTCCCACGGATTCCACAATCTTCCCTCGCTTTACATGCATGACCGCACATTTGTCCACACCAAATTCCATCCTGATGGCACTACTGAAAGTTTCAGTTACTTTCAGTAGCTCCATCAGATGCAAATTGTTGGGGGCAAAGAGTTTTAGGTCATCCATGTAGAGGAGGTGAGATATAACCTGACCACCTCTCCTCAACCGATAGCCTAGACCTGAATCCTCCAGCAGTGTGCTTAGAGGATTCAAGGCTAAGCAGAACCAAAGCGGACTCAAACTATCGCCCTGAAATATGCCTCGCTCGATCCTTATCGGTTCGCTATTCCTCTGGATATTTCGACATCCTGGATAGCGAAGGACTGTCCTCCATTGCCTCATACATGACATCAGGAAGGTGCGCAGAGTTGGATCTACTTTATACAGCTCCAGCACCCTCATGAGCCATGTATGTGGCACCGAGTCATAGGCCTTCTTATAATCTATCCAACATGTCGACAGATCTTTTCGGGAACGTCGAACCTGTTGGCTAATGGCCATATCAATGAAGAGTAACTCCTTAGTACCGCGAGACCCGTTCCTACATCCATTTTGAGAGGCAGACATGATGGAGTTAGTGTCTATATGTTTGTTAATTTTAGCTCTCAAAATGGATGTAAGAACTTTATAGACCGTCGGTAAACACGTGATCGGTCTATAATTTTTGGGTTGCGCGGTGCTACCTGATTTATGGAGCAGGTGGGTTATTCCTGTCGTTAGGAACTGGGGTAGCGAACCAGACTCCAAAGAAGTCTGGTACTGAGCCGCCAAGCGAGCGTGCGATCCAACAAACCATTTGATCCAGAAGTTGTGCAGTCCGTCCGGTCCTGGAGACTTCCAGTTAGGCAACGGACGGACCGCACGAGCTACATCTTGGGGGCAGATGGTAATAGCACCCATTTCTGGTATTGGATCGCAGGCTCGCTCAACTTTTCGAGTCCAATCACCTTAAGTGTGACCGACAGGCACCGACCAGATACTGTGCCAGAAAGAAGACATGGCATCATTATCCGGCAGGTGCGTGTCAGTCACACCTTGATTCGGTCGCTCCCAAGCCCTATAAACCCACCTTTCATTGCTCTGGAAGGTGCGATTCTGAGTGTATCGGTCCACACGCCGCTTATACCTACGAATACGGTTTGCCCAAGCATACACTTTCTGCTTCAGGAAGTCTATGCGCTCTGTGACACGAGATAAATAGTCCTCAGGGCTGGTATCAGTCCCTGAGAACGCCCGCCTCACAAAGCGCATAACTCTTGGGCGAGTATTGCCTCCCTGAAGCAGATTAGTTTACCGATGAGCGCTCTGGCCCCACTAATACGACGCTCAATTTTGCACTGCCAGGCTGGTACGGCTGGTTTCGGTCGTGTAGCTATAAAGTCATTTTGAAATTTTACGTGAGCTACACGACATGCCGCTACAGCCGCGCAGTACAGAATCGAATGAGTATCAGTGAGGTCTTCGCAGTCATCAAAATAGTTTGACAACTGCGAATCCAGAGCTGCCACCAGCGCCCTATTTTTGTTATGCATGGGCAAAGGAGGTAAGCGTGGTCTAAGTTCGGCTGACATAAACCGATATTCCCGAATCGCACCCTCCAAAGCACTCCTCAATTTCTCATTGCACTGGGTACTTACGTTTGTAGCCCTGTCATCATTCCCCTCGTCAGTTTGGACTGTGTGGGACTGCGGTGGTACCACAACAGTCTGCGACAGGGGGGCGATGACATGGCTATTCCGCATTTCAGTTCGTAGGCGATCAAGTACAGTGTCATCCAACATATGATTATGTTGGATAACCCGCACCTGATCCGATAGTCGTTGTGCCGAAACGTTGACAGCTGGTTCAAGCACCTGAAAAAGAGAGAGCATCCGAACACGGTACTCGGTCAGATGGTTTCCCCCCTCTGTAGCCCCATAGTATGAGCGCATGACGTTCTCATTGATGGTTCGTGTCCATCTCATGCGCTGCACACTTCCGCCGGGAGCTGGGACCCTATCAGAGGCCGGTGGGCCTCGAGGTCTTAAACCATCCGGCGGCCGGCGTCCTCCCCGTCGACGAGCAGGTGGTGGCGTCGTGGGCGGGGAGAAATACTCGTCGCTCGAGCTCGACGCAACTACCGCGGCCGGTGTCGTCACAGTGGGGCTGGGTACCGGCGGCGGCCAGGCGGAGCTGAGCGAAGAGTCCGGAGGTGGTGGGCGTGCTCTTCTTACGGCTGATCTCGTCAACATCTCGATAAAATTTTTATTATTATTTTCTGTTTTTCAGTGGCATGGTATGACAGATGTCATCTCTTAATCGGCAGTTTTTTATTCATGTCTTAAATAAAATATGGTGTTTTTTTGGGATAAATTGGTTTCTGACTTCTTTTGGGTTTTGTTTTTAAAGCACATATAAACTATAATATTGAGTCGAAAATTATTAAAACTGCTAAAAAATATGAAAATTATAAGATCCAGTTTGGAGACGTTTGTTGACGTTGGTGTTGCCAGCTATTTATTATTTATTTATTATTATTTCCTTTATTTCACTATATATACATATAAATTATATTTTTAAATATTAGAATATAGAAAAAGAATATAAAAACATTTAAAAATATAAAAAATAGTAGCCCACCGGTATCGGGAACAGGGTCCAAGCTACCGGCGGTCAGGGCTCCAGGAGAGGCTCCTGACAATGCGAGCTGTGTCCAGAAGTACCGCTCTCTGAATCAGGCCCTTAATCCAGCCGCCCAAAGCGAGCCTCCTTAGGTGTTGGTCGAGGCTCTTGGCAATTAAGCCATTGGCTGATACAACTATCGGCACAATGATTGCTGAGTCCACATCCCACATGTCGACAACCTCGCGAGCCAAGTCAAGATACTTGATTTGTTTATCTTTCTCGGCTTTCACGAGGTTCCCGTCATGAGGGACCGTTATGTCAATAATCATTGTGCGCCGCTCTATTCGATCCACCACCACTATATCAGGTTTATTGGCAGCAATAGTCCTGTCAGTGATGATGGATCGGTCCCAGTACAATGTGATATTTCCATTCTCGAGAACTGGGTCGGGCACATACCTGTAGTACGGCACCTCTGATTCCACAAAGCTGTATTTCAGAGCAAGTTGCTGATGGATAATCCTGGCTACAAGGTTGTGTCTATGCAAGTACTCTTCGTTAGCTAGACAAGAACACCCGGAGATAATGTGTCGGATTGATTCTCCCGGACGGTGGCATGCATAAATCTCCGGTAATTCTTCGTCATGATAACTTCGTCCATAATTGCACAGACAAAACCTTCGGTTTCCCCAAAGAGGTCACCGAAACGCAGCCAGGCTACGGACGCTAAAAAGTCTACATCGGGTTCATGTAGGGCCCGGAAAAAGCGTCCGTGAAGCTCCTTACTTTGCCATACCTCCCTGCGATCGTTAGTGTCAAGCACTACAGGTTTGCGCCAGTTCTCTGTAGCCAAGGAGAGCGGGGTGAGGCCCTTGTCCACCGCGACCACATCTCGATGCATCCCCACGTCGGCTTCTAGGAAATATTCCCTGAGACTGCATATCTCGCGGTTGTGGAGGGTCTTAGCGTTTAAAAAGCCTCGACCTCCACACTTTCGCGGGATATACAGTCTCATTACCGAAGAGCGTGGGTGATGCATTCGATATGCAGTCAGCAGCGTACGGACCCTCCTATCCAGGGCGTCGAGTTCGGTCTGAGTCCATTTGAGTATGCCGAAAGAGTACATCAAAACCGGCATGACCCAACCGTTGAAGGCGCGCACCTTGTTTCCGCCTAATAGAAGACTATTAAATACTTTCTTCAGGCGGCCAAAGAAGCGCTCCTTCAACGATTGCTTCATGTCAGTAGAATTGATGCCCAACGCTTCCGACATACCCAAATACTTATAGGTTTCGGATGCGGAGAGGGTTCTAAGGTTTATGGAATCCGAGAGTTGGATTCCCACGGATTCCACAATCTTCCCTCGCTTTACATGCATGACAGCACATTTGTCCACACCAAATTCCATCCTGATGGCGCTACTGAAAGTTTCAGTTACTTTCAGTAGCTCCATCAGTTGCAAATTGTTGGGGGCAAAGAGTTTTAGGTCATTCATGTAGAGGAGGTGAGATATAACCTGACCACCTCTCCTCAACCGATAGCCTAGACCTGAATCCTCCAACAGTGTGCTTAGAGGATTCAAGGCTAAGCAGAACCAAAGCGGACTCAAACTATCGCCCTGAAATATGCCTCGCTCGATCCTTATCGGTTCGCTATTCCTCTGGATATTTCGACATCCTGGATAGCGAAGAACCGTCCTCCATTGCCCCATACACGACGCCAGGAAGGTGCGCAGAGTTGCATCTACTTTATACAGCTCCAGCACCCTCATGAGCCATGTATGTGGCACCGAGTCATAGGCCTTCTTATAATCTATCCAGCATGTCGACAGATCCTTTCGGGAACGACGAACCTGTTGGCTAATGGCCATATCAATGAGGAGTAACTCCTTAGTACCGCGGGACCCGTTCCTACATCCATTTTGAGAGACAGACATGATGAAGTTGGTGTCTATATGTTTGTTAATTTTAGCTCTCAAAATGGATGTAAGAAGTTTATAGACCGTCGGTAAACACGTGATCGGCCTATAATTTTTGGGTTCCACGGTGCTACCTGATTTATGGAGCAGGTGGGTTATTCCTGTCGTTAGGAACTGGGGTAGCGAACCAGACTCCAAAGCAGTCTGGTACTGAGCTGCCAAGCGAGCGTGCGACCCAACAAACCATTTAATCCAGAAGTTGTGCAGCCCGTCCGGTCCTGGAGACTTCCAATTAGGTAACGGACGGACTGCACGAGCTACATCTTGGGGGCAGATGGTAATAGCCCCTATTTCTGGTATTGGATCGCAGGCTCGCTCGACTTCCCGAGCCCAATCACCTTCAATGTGACTGACAGGCACCGACCAGATACTGCGCCAGAAAGAACACACGGCATCATTATCCGGCAGGCGCGTGTCAGCCACATCTTGGTTCGGTCGCTCCCAAGTCCTATAAACCCACCTTTCATCGCTCTGGAAGGTGCGATTCTGGGTGTATCGGTCTACCCGCCGCTTATACCTACGAATACGGTTTGCCCAGGCATACACTTTCTGCTTCAGGAAGTCTATGCGCTCTGTGACACGAGACATATAGTCCTGAGGGCTGGTATCAGTCCCTGAGAACGCTCGTCTCACAAAGCGCATAACTCTTGGGCGAGTATTGCCCTCCCTGAAGCAGATTAGTTTGCCGATGAGGGCTCTGGCCCCACCAATACGACGCTCAATTCTGCACTGCCAAGCTGGTACGACTGGTTTTGGTCGTGTAGCTATAGAGACATTAGAAAATTTTACGTTAGCTACACGACATGCCGCTACAGCCGCGCAGTACAGAATCGAATGAGTATCAGTGAGGTCTTCGCAGTCATCAAAATAGTTTGACAACTGCGAATCCAGAGCCGCCACCAGCGCCCTATTTTTGTTGTGCATGGGCAAACGGGGTAAGCGTGGTCTAAGTTCAGGTGACATAAAACGATATTCCCGAATCGCACCCTCCAAAGCACTCCTCAATTTTTCATTGCACTGGGTACTTACGTTTGTAGCCCTGTCATCTCTCCCCCCGTCAGCTTGGCTTGTGTTAGACTGTGGTGGTACTACAGCAGCCCGCGGTAGGGGGGCGATGACATGGCTACTCCGCATTTCATTTCGCAGGCGATCAAGTACAGTGTCATCCAACATATGATTACGCTGGATGACCCGCACCTGATCAGATAGTCGTTGTGCCGAAACGTTGACAGCTGGCTCAAGCACCTGAAAAAGAGAGAGCATCCGAACACGGTACGCGGTCAGAATGTTTCCTCCATCTGTAGCCCCATAGTATGAGCGCATGACATTCTCATTGATGGATTGTGTCCATCTCATGCGCTGCACACTTCCGCCGGGAGCTGGGACCCTATCAGAGGCCGGTGGGCCTCGAGGTCCTAAGCCGTCCGACGGTCGGCGTCCTCCCCGTCGACGAACAGGTGGTGGCGTCGTGGGCGGAGAGAAATACTCGTCGCTCGAGCTCGACGCAACTACCGCGGCCGATGTTGTCACAGCGTTCACAGTGGGGCTGGGTACCGGCGGCGGCGAGGCGGAGCTGAGCGACGAGTCCGGAGGTGGTAGGCGTGCGCGGCGAGCTGCTGATCTCGTCAACATTCCGTTTCTTGGTTTCCTTATCACATTTTACATTTTATTGTAGGGCTTTGACATTATTATTATTATTATAATAACAAATTCGATCCCGAAAAGGTATACTTTTTGTAATCTTTCAACTTTGATCACGAACACGAACCACGAATTTAAAGTCGATATGTCAACGTCAAAATCACGCCAAGAGTACCGAAAAAATGCATCGACTTCATGTCTTAAATAAAATATGGTGTTTTTTTGGGATAAATTGGTTTCAGACTTCTTTCGGGTTTTTTTTTTAAAGCACATATAAACTATAATATTGAGTCGAAAATTATTAAAACTGCTAAAAAATATGAAAATTATAAGATCCAGTTTGGAGACGTTTGTTGACGTTGGTGTTGCCAGCTATTTATTATTTATTTATTATTATAATAACAAATTCGATCCCGAAAAGGTATACTTTTTGTAATCTTTCAACTTTGATCACGAACACGAACCACGAATTTAAAGTCGATATGTCAACGTCAAAATCACGCCAAGAGTACCGAAAAAATGCATCGTTCAAGTAAAGTCAATTTCATTGGATTTTGTCGTACTAGCCTACATATAAACTACCAAAGATGAATAATGAATATGGTAAGAGAGCCTGGACGTACGCCTTTCCTGCCATTCTAAATGAACTACCAAAGAAAATGGTCAACAAAATTAGAAGACAAAAAACCTAAACAAATTAAAAACATAATAAAAGCCTACTTTACTGTGGGGAAGTATGGAATGGAGGATGTCAGCGTGTAGGTTCTCAGCCATAAACTTAAGTGAGCAACTATATAAAATAAGCTTAAAGCATATATCGATGGTCTAGAAGATAAACGTACTAATTACAGATCTAGCAATTGTTCAGGAGGACAGTTTTAGTTAATTTAAGTTTGAAAAGCTGAAACTCAAAACTGTATATAGGTAGAGTGTATATTATAGTGAATATATGTAATTAAGTATTACCTGTGTAATATTGATCATAAATAGAAACATCTGTTTTCAGAATATAGTGGAAAAAAAAAACAGATTTATTAAAAATAGCGTCACTTAGTACTATTGTACACTTAAAGTGATTTGTAAATGATTACTTAGGATTGTTGTGTATGTCTATTAATTATAATTATAAGAAGGATTTCATAAAAAAACAATTACTATTCATGTTTTATTTTTATTTTTACCAACTTAAACATTTTTATAATCACTTAAGGACTTTTTTTATGTTTACTTTCTCCGAGCTCCTAAAGACTGCGACAGAGGCCTTCTCTAACATTTTCAGGATAAATTCGATTGTCCTTGTAGTTATTCTACACTTGCTTCAATCTGTACGATCACAATTTTTCGCGTCAACAATATTTTCTATCCTGTTCTTGGTTGTAGGGTAGGCCACTTTGACGCATGTTTTTTTGCTATATTCCTTTTCCAAGACTCTGGTTTTGCTTTTTTATTTCTGTAACGAATAATTTTTTCCTCAGTCTCGCCGATAGAATTATCAGAATCTGATATATTCGGAGCTTCAACGCCTTCTCGGTAAGACGATTTGGAATCTACGTACAAAGATAAACCTGTGTCAGATAAATAAAGGTCTTGATGAAGGTGATCCATATTGCATTTTGATAGGAAGTGGAAGTGCCTAGAAGTGCATAATCTTTGCCGAGAATAAGCTGAAGTGTTAACTTGCGGATCATCAACTACGTTGCTCGGTGATGTACTCGTGGATTTAGGCCTTGACTTAACTGAAGAAGCTGCGTCTGCGTCGTCGGTTAACTCAAGTAGTGACCCAGGCTCCGTTTCCGTTTCCGCAGTGGAGGTAGCAACGTCGGCGACTTTTATAGGAGCATCGCCAGTTATGGTAGACGAGTACACAGACACCGCGGCAGTGACCTAGTCAGCGACTTCTATAGGAGCGTCGGCGGTTATCAGAGGTAGGGACACAGGTACCAAGGTAGTAAAGGCAGCGACTTGTAGATCACCGGCGGCGTCAACGACTACTATAGCAGTATCGGCAGTAATAATAGACGGGGACACAAGCACCGCGGCAGTGACTTTGTTGGCGACAAAAATTTGTATTGTTTGATACCGTGACGTCCATAAACAAGTGCAATCCACAAAATGAGTTACAAACCGCCATCGTCGCTATGCTTCGTACAGACGCCAGCAGGTCAAGCTACCCGAAACTGTCAAATTTTCCCAATCAACCTTGAACCTTATGCTTTACCGTAATAGTTGAAAATCTTTTAAGGAAATTTGACAGATTGTAGTAGCTTGATGTGCTGGCGTCTGTAGGGTACATACTTGATACTTCGGCGGCCGTGGGTCGGCGTCGTGTCGAGTGCGTGTATAGCTGCTGTGTCGCCCAGGCCGCGCATTACTACAAAATTCGCGCCAAAAATGAGACGACGAATACTCGTATATTAATAAACTCAAGAAAATTAATTAATTTATTATTTATTTATTTTTACTAATAATTAATAAACTTTAAAATAAAAGTTAGCGATTTAAAAATTATATTAAAAACCTTTAAGCAGCCACTGTTAATGTATTACTATTGTTATTAAATCACTTACATCAATTCCCTACATTTTATTTTTTGTGGTGTAATGATCTTAAAGCACTTATCCTTTTTGTGCTTTTCCCTGACTGAGTGGCCAGCTATATACAATATCACTTAAGAGTGTGGCGTCGAATGAATTGTCCATACAAACGTAATACCAAAATCATTTGAAATTTGAGCATATTTCCACCATATTACGTTCATATTCGGATTAAGACAGTATCTATCTAGGTTCCTACACCTTTTTTTTTTCAAAAAAACTTACCTAGAAGGAAGTTTTAGCAAATTGAATTTCACACATTTTTACAGCGTAAATTACATGTTTTCATCTATTTTTTTCTGTATTATAAACAACAATATTTGTAATATTCTTTATTCAGGAACATAGCTTATATTATCAAGTTACAAATTAGCGAAAAAATATTGGAAAAACATTAAGTTTTCATTCATCATTTTTGGTATTACGGAAAACATCCAAATTTGTCATAAATTTTCAATAGCTAGTAGTGCCATCGCGTCAAGCAAATGTCAATGTGTGCGTGGTCGTACTGCGCACGGTAGTTGTGTGAATGTGAATCGCTCCGACAGGCACTCACACAAGCGCAACGACTCGGATTTTTTGTTGTCATCATCTATCTACTACGGCTTTCAGTGAAATTCTGTGTTTTATGACGCACGTATTTGTTTGCGAAATTGAAGGTATTGTAATAATTTTCTAACACTATTGACCTATGCTATGAACTTGGATTTTGATTTGCCTTGTGATTTGGTATCGAGCATACCTACATTCTTACGAACTTTGTTTTGTTTACGGACTTAGAATATTATTTACGATCTTGGTTGGGATGTACCTCACAGTAAGTATTACCCAGTGATAAGTATTATTATAAGTTACCTATCTGCCTTCTTAGCTACTAATTGGTTACTCGGCCCAAGAACATAAATATTTTTTTTTTCTTGGGCTGTTTTGTACACACGGCTACACATCAAGCTATACGTTTCCAGTTTACGCTGACTTCTCATTGTAAGGAAATCCTATACAATGCGAGATCAGCTTATACTGGAAATGTTGCGTACTAGTAGGTACCTAGTTATATTTTGTATAAATTAGGATTTACCTACTTATTTTTAGATAACATTAGACCTAACTAAATTTAAATGTGTTGAGGAGCAGTAACAAGTCTAAGTTATACACACGGCCGAAACAAGCTACTAACTGCGGGAAAGACGCCCGACCTTTTCTTTTGCTCTTATCTAGTTTGTACCTTACGCAATTGACATAAAGTTCATTATGCTTTGACCCAATTTGTAAATAAGTACCAGGGCTTCTAAGTACGTCCACCTTTAGCCAGCGCTAAAAACCAAGGCTCAGCATACTTTGAAGTATTTTCTTCCTGCGTCGAAAATTGATCCGCAAAGGAGGATTGGAGATAAGGACTACAATCGCGTATGCAAAAAACAAACTTCCATACCTATGTAAAAATACTTGCATAGGAAAATGTTCCGTGCCGTCTTACCGATAATGATAGTGATCGCATTTGCGAAAAATAAATGCGACCATTGAATATATCGTTGAGTAGTAGGTACTCGGTAGGTAGTTTGTAAACATCGCTGTCGCTTAGTGGAAAGGACAACCGATCGAGAGCGATGTATCATATTTTCTTATTGTTTCGAGAAGGCGCGCGCCGCGTCTTCTTTCCTAGAACATTGATCCGTAACTGTAATGTAAATAAGGATCAAAATCACGTAGAGTCGATGGAGCAAGTAGCCGACCTCAGCTAGTTTAAAAAAAAAATATTATTGACGTGTAAAAGTGTTTGTATAAAGCTACTTACTTACAGAAATATAATAATTTATCATGTCCCTGTTCCGTTTCTTTACTCATATGACCGACCGGGCTAGGTAATAATTATCTCAAGGACACTGCTGAGACTTACATTGCTCGGTTCACAGTATTGCTAGGGTGACCATACGACCGGATTTGTCTAGACAAGTGCGGCTTTAAGGCTTCTACATACCGGGGCGACTTGTTGCACGACGCGACGCGACACAAAGGCACCGCTCGTCCCGCGACAAGCGGGGCTTTTGTGCCGTGTCGCGTCGCGCGACAAGTCGCGCTGGTATGTAGAAGCCTTTATGGTTCCGGCCCGGTTTTTGCACGGATTATTTTTGTGATATTCCTATATTGCACAAACCATTGATATAACTAAAATGAAAAGTTCAAAGTCTTTCTAGTTTATTTAATAATCAGCAAGAGCCGATTTTTTTTATTATACTACGATACTATGCAACGGTATCTTGTTATATAACTTTATGTCCAAAGTACTTTTAAATGTTTATGACTTTATGTACCCATGCAATAATAATATTATGGTCACCCTACACGACTATATCACGTTGCGAGTTACTTTTTTTTTATTGGTGAATATATCCAAATTCAAATTCAAATTTTTTATTGCGAACTAAGTGTACAATGTTGGTGCTATGTTATGTTAGTATCTATAACTATGAAGTAATAACATAACTAAATAAATGTTTATTCATAATCCTTGTTTTTTATTTTTATTATTCTTAGCTCAGAACTATGTTATTTATCTGTATTTACGGACATCGTGGATTTACACATTATTGGAATATCCATTTTTACTAATACTTTGCATAACACTTTTATTACTTGACTTGAACTGTATTAATTATATAGTGATAACATTAATTGAAGTTCAGTAAAAGGACTATAGAAATAAGATGGAAGAAGCCTTAGTTTTTTAAATTTGAGACCATCATATATGAAATAAATTTAAATAAATAAACAAACAGGTTTCAAATAAATAAAGTCAATAATAATAAATATCCCAATAATTTATATTTACGCGACGTGCGTGTGATTCTTTGGACGATTTATTATAGGTACCTTATGTATGATGTATCTACTAGATTTTCTCTACAAGGCCTAGATATCCTAATATCATTCTAAAGAAATTTCCAAAAAACGCATTACTAGTCTGTACATTTACTAACGATTCACCGAAATAGTCAACAAAAATAAAGCAAATAATGAACATACCTAAATACTAATAAAATATAAATGCCTCCGAGTCGTTATGAATGAACGATAAGTACCTACAGCTAATAATAGCTATCTATCCACTCATACACACACGCACAAGACTGCACACCGCGTCCGCCGCTCACATACTCAGAGAGTCAAACAGAGATAGCAACACTCCGAACGAATTTTGCGCTCACCGCGACTTGCAGTTGCGGGCGACGGTAGTCGGCCTCTTAAACTGTTTGTTCACCGTAATCTTTAAGACTATTATCACTTAATACAATTGAGAACCGAATATTACTGAATGCCTAAAGTCGTAAATATACTTAGATTTTTCGTGATACACACAAGTAAAATACATTAGAATCATTTAACGTGTTTTGTTATTTTTACGATGGTAAATAACTGTCATTACCTTTTAAGCGTCCCAGTTGATGTCACTTAATACAAATGTACACTCACAATTTAGGCTGAAAGAGAAGGAATTATGTTATTTTAACAAGAGCAAACGGTAGAGCATGGTCATTTCGTACATTTGGCATTTAAATGTTAAAAAATCAAAATTTTGCACTTAGCACGTTTGTCTTCTAGACCATCGATATAATCTTATTGTATCTAGATTAAGCGCTATATTTAATGTACAAAAAGCCCGAAAAGTTAGATGAAATAAATAGTTTAACTTTTTTTTTATTTTGTTTTATTCAGTTCCAAAAAAATCCACTTAATAGGTACGATTCCAACCGTGAGCTAGTGAGGCAATCAAGAGTGCCAAATGACAAGATCTCGATCCCAAACTCCAATTCCGATTGAGATCGAGAGTAAGCCTACTGATTACTTCGTTGGCTGTAGTTAGCTACAGTTCGACGGCGACGCTTGGATGGCGATAGACTCACTAAAACAGTTGGTTAAGTGATTTTTATTCAAATCAATTACGTAAGTAACAATCGAAAATCCATCAATCAAATAAAAAATATTTTTATTTCACATAAACCTACATGCGCACTTATGAAACGTCAGAAGCTAGCTGCACGGTTCCAGTTGGTCGTTGCCTATGGAGAAGAGCCGGCAGGAAACTCCACGGTTACTCTTTTAAATAAAATTGGTTTTTACAATGTTTTCAAATTACAGTGTTAATAGATAGGAGAGGCAAGGTTCGCGCCCTCGCGCCCCTAGTCGAAGCAGGAGACGCCCCGGGCGTCGGGAGTCGCAAGCCGATTTCCGGCCACCGCAGGCGCGGGCTTGCGGACGGTGAGCGATGGGTAGCTCACCGTCCGATAAGGACCAGGCCTGGGCCACGACACGGCGCGTTGTATTCCACGCGCGCCTCAAAAAGTTGTCAGCAGCAACTGACGAGGTCCGTTAGGGCTAATGCCTGCCAGGGTTGCGAGTTTGTCCGAAAGGCAAATGAAGGAATACGGGTGGGTTTTAGTCAGTAAAAGTCTGACGCGCTGAGAAGTTATTTTATAATTTCTCACCCAAAAAAAAAAGGCCCGTCAAAAGTACTAGGTACTTAACAAAATAGAAAATGGTCTACAGATCAAAATAGAAAAAACAATATAAAATATGATTAAAATAATAAAAGTTAGAACCTTGTTAAAATTAAAATTGTAGGTATAATAATGTCAAATAAGAAAAACATTATGTCAGTGAAGTTTGTAAAAAAAGATAAAATAAAAAAAAAAACGTCGTAATTTGGGAGCAGTTAATAGACATTTACTTAGTTTTGCCACTTTTGTTAATGAGGTACCAGGGAAGCCACATGTACAGAAGGAATTAATACCAAACTTCCTTGTCTTCAACGTAGTCCTTAATCTTATATTATGCTTTTTTGCAATCGTTGAAAAGGCTAATTTTTGGATCAACAATAATCAATAGACGAGTTATTATGATTCCACATTATCCACGTTCACTTGTACGAAAAATGAAATAAAGAAAGAATGGATTGAGACAAGAAAATTATGAACGGACATGTAAAACAAGATAAAATAACAAGGTAGTGTAGGTCGGCGCGCGCGCAGCCTTGACAGCGAGCGGGTACCGTTATCTTGTGATTCAGACTCCTCGCGTGCCAATGCTATTACCAACAGCAACCTTTTTGACTTTATGTCTGCGAGCAGCTCTAAAGTAAAAACCCACTGCCTACCTAGTGCACATAAGTCCTAAAACATTCTTAGAATTTATTTTTTGTACGGATTTTTTCATTAATTAATTCTCTTATGATGTATACGAAACTTTAAGATTGATGAAGATTTAAAGGGAGCCGCTGTTTGTACCACGTCCACGACGAACTGCTATATTCCGGCACAATCCTGATGATATTGAAGCTACTGAACACCTAATACGATGACCACTTCTGGTAAAGGCTATCCTGCGCCGTTAAATATAATACTTTTCAAAGTAAATATTCAGCAATGTCAATAATTATGTATTTTTAAACTCTAATGATGATGATTTTGCATAATAATTAAAATGTAAATTTTTCTAGTTTTATCACAAGGATTAGCAGAGCGAGCAGCTCAATCCCAAGCTTTTTTGTCTTCTAAATAATCGGAAATTTTATAGTACCCTTTTTTACAAAGTTTGTTTTTTATACAGCTTTTAAATCGTTTAATGGGTGAGTTTCGAATGTCAGTAGGAAGTTTGTTGTAAAAGTGTATACAGCGACCCATGAACGAGTTGCCTACTCTGTAGAGGCGAGTGTCACTCGCCGTACTCGACGAGTTTAAATACCAGGAATTCCTGGTATTTAAACTATGAATATCGGTGATTTTCTTGGAATTTGATATATTTTTGTGTACATACAATTTTCAAATACTTATATATTGAGGGCTACAGTCAGAATATCTATTTCGTTGAATTTTTCACGAATGGAATCTCTTGGACCTAGGTTGTAAATGGCTCGAACAACCCTTTTCTGTAAAACAAAGAGTGGGCCCCATTGTAATTTACCGTCAATAGTTATTACAAGAAAAACTGTCGATTCAACAGAGTCCAGTTCCATTCCATTAAGTTGAACATTGGTAGTTAGCACCCGGAAATTTGGCGTTAAAACTTGAATGAGTTAAAAAAAGTAGACATGTCGTCTCTAGAGACTCGTATAGCGGGACACTTGTCGCCTAGTGAATACGTAGATGTTATGTACAAAGCTTGACATTCTTCATGCTGAGGAAAAACAAAAGTTGCAGCATGAGATTCCCGCGTCGAGCTTGTGACGTGGTTCGAAGCCCGTCATACTTGTAATATAATAATTATGATACGTCAACAAACTAGTTCGGACCTCAGACATGCATTAGATATCTATAAGCACGGGAGGAACGTGCCCGCGGCGGTATCATCGCGTGTCACCGATTAAGTTAACAGGTGATTATACGAGCGCAAACCGTGTGCGTTGTGTACAACGCGTCGGCGGCGGCGGCGGCGCTCTGCCTCACTATACAGAGTATACAGTCTACATACACCCTTCAAACATCGACAGCGTAGCAATGTGTTGCAATACTTATACTCAGTGATTTTGTTTCATCTTCATTTTGATTCATCATCGTGTGGGAATTTCTAAAGAATAAGACATTATCCTTACCTTTTCGGCAAATAGTTTTCCAGTTATTAAATATCAACGATCTTCTGTTAAGGAAACTAAATAAGAATATGTAACTCGACTAACAATATTACGTACCCTTTAGAATTATTTAATTATTAATTAATTGCAAGATTATACAACTGTGACGTAGCGGCGTAGTAATTTTTAATAATCTTGACGACACAATTGGCGCGTTAGGCGATTGACTGTTGCGCTGCGTTTCGCGGGTTCGATTCCCGCACGGAACAAATATTTGTATGACCTACAAGTAGTTGTTCCGGGTCTGGCTGTTTGTTTATATGAGTTTTGAATGTTTGTAAACGTACCCACAATACAGGAGAAATTCCCAGAGTGGGGCAAAGTATAAAAAAAAAAATTGCTCTAGGCCGTCGCGTCGTTCTGCGTCCCCCGAGGGACGCGTGTTACGAGTGCTACGAACTAGTTCTGGGTAACAACATTGTATAAAGGCTTCTACATACGCGCGATTTGTGTCGCGTCGCGTCGCGCGACAAGTCGCCCCGGTATATAGAAGCCTTCACGCTGCCTTGTGTAAGTTTACTTCATTCGCAGACTATACTTTTCATTAAATGTTAATAATTTACTTCTAAATGAAAAAAAAACCAAATGCATTAAGTTTACGCTACCTCACGTTAGGCAGGTGAAAACTAATGTGTTAATAAAGGGCGAAGAATTGAATCCTGAAGATAGCACTGTATTCTTGGGCTTGACTTTGGATGCTAAGCTTCAGTGGGGCCCACATGTAGATAAACTGTCAAAAAAGCTAAGCTCCGCAGCATATGCTGTTAGAAAAATTCGTAATTTAACTGACATAGAGACAGCCCGTTTAGTGTACTTTAGCTATTTTCATAGTGTAATGTCGTACGGTATTCTGTTATGGGGAAATGCTGCCGACATTCAGACTATCTTTGTTTTGCAGAAAAGAGCTGTTCGATCAATTTATAAATTAAGTCCAAGACACTCTCTCAGAGAGAAATTTAAGGAGATTAATGTAATGACTGTGCCTTCTCAGTATATTTTTGAAAATCTATTATATGCCCATAAAAATATAAAATTATTTAAAAAATACAGTGATATCCATAATATAAATACTAGAAACAAACACAAATTTGTTGTACCTACAACAAGGCTCAAGAAAATAGGTGGCTCGTTTCGATGTCAATGTATACGCTTTTATAATAAACTTCCAAGCCACGTTCAAGATCTAAGCCTTAATAAATTCAAATCATTCATTAAACGTAAGTTGTGCCAGAAAGCCTTTTATACTGTTAAAGATTATATTGAGGACAAAAAGGCTTGGGATTGAGCTGCTCCAATTTTTGTACATATTGAGGTAGTTTATTTTTATTGTTTTTTTTTTTTTTTTGTTTTTGCTAACTTTATTATTTTATAAACAGTGACATTTAATTATTATTTTATACACAATGACAGGAATATTTACTTGTGTAATTATTTTAATTATTGTGAATGTGAAGACTATGTGGGTTATTGCATAATATTTTTTTTTCCCTTTCTTTTATTCTCAGTTAGTGTTAATCATGGTCTGGCAGTTTGAGTCATATAAGTGGCCTACCCAAATGGCCTTTCTTTGGTATTGATAGTCGCATCGTTGAGCTCCTTATATTCTGAGTAGAGCTGCACGATTACTGACAAATGCGTGCACTGACTGGTCAGGTCCACTCAACCTGTGTGGTTCTTTCCTCAAAAGACCATTTCAGACACCAATCTACATGGTCTTCACATGATCTGACCAAGATTATGTCTGGACTTTAAAAGAGACTATGACCTCTGAGTTTGTTTCGGCCTTTCTTCTCAGAGTAGTCAGATAGGAAACGCCGACCTCATCTAGTTTTTAAAATATGATTGACGTGTAAAAGTGTTTGTACAAACCTACTTACAGAAATAAAATCATTTATCATTTATCATTTATAACAAAACATACAATTATGATGATAATTTCTGAGAGGAACACGGCTTTTTGTACTCTCGTAAAAACATATTTTTTATTAATAAGCACTCTTTTCCATCTTATAGGTACTTAGTGTAAACTCAGTAGAACGACATTGCATGCCATACACACGTGCACACGTGCCTACGCTTGCACACATGCGTCAGTGCGGTGCGGTGCGCTGCGGCGCGGCGAGGCGCTGTGCGGTGTGGCGAGGCGCGGTGCGGTGCGGTGTGGCGCAGTGTGGTGCGGCGTGGCGTGGTGCGGTGCGGCAGCGCCGGGGCTGCCCCATGCTTGCGCCGTCATCGCGTGCCCGCACACTCACTTAGCAGTTATGCATAAATTATCATTAATTATGATCTCGTTTTATCCTCGATGGGCGGCCATCTGTGTGGCTGCTTTACGGCAGTAGATTTTTATTTAATTTTTGCTAAGTATAGCCGGTTTATTGAAATGGATCTCAGCGAAACACTTTCATTATCGATAGTTTATTATCTTGCCATTTTACTATAAAAGCGGCAAAAAAAAAACGAAGACTTTATTATTAGTCAAATTGCATCGATCGATAATGTGCCAATCCAACAGGGGCGCCAAAACTGTGGTAAAAAATTAAAGTAAATCGTGGCACCTTTGCACTTACAGGCGTCGCGTCGGAAAGGGCGGGACACCCGGCGCGCCGCCCCGCTACTTGAAGTAAAATTTCAAAAGTAAAGATTTTTTTCTATAAATGTTTGACCACAGAGGCGCTCATTGAATTCCTGGCAAACTTCAACTGCGCCCGCCCGCCACCCGCTCACACCATTTGACGACCTATGCCTACGCTAATCACGTAATACGAGTAGTCCTCACTCTCAGTGCCCCTAGAAAGATAATAAGTGCTGCGTAAGTGAGACACTTATTACACAGCTGTGGTTCGCTGGGGGGTGCGCTCGCCTGCCATGCTTGAACTTGCCACCGCCTGAAGTAGGCGCCTGGGGCGTGGGCCCCGGCTTGTCCCCTTGCCTATGTGGCTGATAATATATCATAATGTTAAGTAAGTACTATTTAGAGGTACTTAATTTATATTATTATTGTATCGTTTTGTAGGTCATTGTTCATGAGCAACTCCAGTCGAGTTTGGGATGTCACTGGTTGAGTTTATTTTAACAAATAAAATAACATTGAAACACAAACATAGATGAAGCAATGTGAATCCCCGAGCTCTGCAATATGTCAATGCGATCAAACAAGTTTGTCTAGTTGACTAAATGCGTATTGTTAATGCATGAACATAAATAAACATTTAAGTTTGATGATATAAGTAAGATAATATGTATATATAAGATGATATAAGTAATTTTTTTTTTTCATTTTTGTTAATGTGAGTACCATGGAGCCGTTTTTTATGATATGATGTATGTTGACTTAAAAAAGCGTGGCAGTTGAGAGTATGTCATGCTCACTTAAATGGCTCGCTGATGGTGGCGCGTGTGTTGGATCATTCGGTGCCCTACAAAATGGTTGAGTTGGAAGGTGCTGATCCACGCGTCATGTTCGTGAACGGGCGCCGTCAGTTGAGATTGATGTTCTCTTAACTGCCAGGGCTTATTTGTAATCTTTTAATCTTATATTTTGAATTGTTTTTTAAATAAAGATTTTTTTTTTTTTACATTTTTCTCACATATAGACGCAACAAGAATAATGTACCTACCCAGGATTTTGTAATATCTTGCTTTAAAAGAGTGTCTTTGTAGTTTCTTGCCTATTCTTCTCCATAGAGATCTACGTTTTGGAATGGGCAAATAGCTTCAACTTTCTGACTAACTGACCGACTCTTTGACAATTCAAAAGTGCCTGTAATAGGTTTAATTGAAATAAATGTTTTGAGTTTGAGTTTGATAAGTAACGTTATAATAATTTTGTCGTAACATGACCTGCGGTGAATGTCCGGCTGCACAGTCATTAGGGACAACTGCATGGCGCTCGCGGTTCAGGCGCGCGCTGCGGGCGTGTCCCACTGCGTATTATTGGGAAATACGAAGTTTGTATAGCTCAGCTATCACAGGCGCGTGCTCGCAGCTCACCTCCCGCGAGTTGCTACTTATCTACGGGGTTTACGTACAATTATCAAGCTGATTAGGTAATTCACACATAATTTGCGCAAAGAACTTGTGGTTTTTGGTTATATACGCTCAGTTTTCAAGGTTATGTGGAAAGTGTTGCTACAGCGGTTTGGGTTATTTATGATTAATGGTGTAGTATGACGTCACGACGAGAAGTGCTTACGCAGACACGTCGCGCGTGGTCGGCGCTCGCGCAACCTGGCACGGGCCAGCGCGGGAGGCGGCCGCAGGATGTGACTCGTGAGTCAGTATCGGACGTCGGAATCTCCACACTCAAAAACGATATCTAAGAATCGAAGCCTGGCGATCAAACAACCAGAGCGTGCGTGTGAACTGAACTTTACCATAGCCGGAATAAAGTTCGAAATTCAATAATAGCTCCATGTTTTAAACCTGGGTCTGAAGATAAACCTTAGTAATTAACAAATAACAAGAGTAGCCTGTAAATGTGTAAAAAGATCGTACTTAGTTTCTATCATTATGACATTTCTTCGATCTCAAAATACTTTTCAGTTTTACAGTTTTTTTATAGATTATGTTTTTAACCGGACTTTGCGACAGTAGGTTAACATTATATTGTTTTTTTTTTGTTATGTATAAATTCGAATGGTTAACTTGACAAAAATTAAAATTAAAATTTGTACGCCATAAATGGCGAAACATGTAGATCCTGTTCCTACAAGACCATGCAATGTTATTGTATAATTATGTACTCATGTTCATACAAACAAATAATATTATATCTAAGTACAGGGTCAAATTGAATTAGCTAGCGAAACTCTGCAGACGTGATGGGTATCGATATTTAAACACGATAAAAAAAATATGATTTTTTTTGGGGTCAATGTTCACTGGTTGTGAAGATACTTGAGAAAATCAGTTTTTTTTTGTTTTATCGTGTTTAGATATCGATCGTACCCATCATGTCTGTGAAATTTACACAAAAAAAAAAACTGATTTTAAAACTGATATTTCAAGTAACTATAGTCGTTGACCCCCAAAAAACATCAATGAACCCTTTCTCTTTGGTAATTAAAAAAGTCAGTTTTTTTTGCTTTATCGTATTAAGATATCGATACCCATCACATCTGCGAAGTTTTACTAGCTAATTTAATATGACCCGGTATATCTTATTTAGCCTACATACTTATTTTGTTTTAGCACTAGCCAGAGACAAAATAAGTTAATTTAATTTTAATAAATCTGCGTATTTTCGCATATGGAAACAGTAATCTTTAAAATTCGTTTCAGCTTACTGACTCTTCCGGTCGTCGTCGCTTTTGTTAACGTTAGGGAAAACTATTCGCTTTTATTATGTCATTTTTTTAAATTTATTATGCCGAAGATATCCTTCTGTAATTTTCTTTACGTCATTTCGTCTTATCTGACGTTCTTGTGGATTACCTACAGAAGTTACTGAGATGTGTCATAGAGGAAAAGTAAGCACGAACCATGTTTATGACGTCACGTAACGGTGCATCTTAGGTGGTTAAGGATGAACCATGTTTATGACGTCACGTAACGGTGCATCTTAGGTGGTTAAGGATGAAAACAAAAAAAATCTTTTTACATGAAAGGTACCAATTTTTTTAATTTTATAGTCGTTTCGGGGAACAACTCCACTACTAACGCGGAAAAACACTGTTTAGTAACTTTTATCTGTTTTTGCATACAAATACTGTATTTTATATTGTTAAAATCTTAGAATATTTATAGTTTGACGTCTTTTCATTATAAATTGTCACCTGTCTGTGTTTTATTTTGTAAACTTTAAGCTTTCTTGATTAGACCGTCTACAGTCTACACTCAATTAGTGTTATAAGAGTAGGTTCCCATTGTAAGCCATTCTTATTGATTCTGGCCGACAATCAAACATAATTTTAAATTGTTTGGTCGTTTGGAAGCTTTTAGAACGTCGGCCCAGAATCTATAAAAGCGATCATCAGACCTGACAAAGGTTTAGTTTATTTTTAGTTCACCTTCGGTTGAGATTACCTGAGTTTTTCTGCCGTTAACCATCGATTATGAGTCTTATTTCTGTTTAACTTCAGCTTTAAGTCTAAGTTAAGTGCATTATACATTAGTGGAGTCTGAATAGTAATTGCCTCCTTCTGTGCCCCTACAACTAAATCCGTTCAGTAGTTATTGAGTGAAAGCGTAACAAACATTCATCCATCCTCACAAAGTTTCGCATTAATAATATTACTATCTGCACCCCGCGGTTTCACGCGCATAATTTCGATCCCGTGGGAATATCGGGATAAAAACTATCCTATCTGTTAATCCTGGTTATAAACTATCTGTGTGCTAAATTTCATCTAAATCAGTTTTGCGTGAAAGAGTACCAAACATCCATCCATCCTCACAAACTTACGCATTTATAATATTATTATTTGGAAACTACGATAACTCCTAAGATATTCATTGAAATTAAATTATGTCATGGGCAATTTCGTTCAAAATTAAATAGTTGTGATGAATAACGCATTTATTTGGCTACGGATTAATATCATGTTTAAAGTCCATTTCACGAAAGAAGTCCCGCAGACGTGGCGCTGCAGGCATGGGTTATTTTAGGAATGTTGCTAACTTAGCGTATAATAATAATTAGTTCCACTTATCTCCGCGGGACTTCTGTCGTGAAATGGACTTTACAAAAACTTCTTCGCAAATAATGCCAAATTTTAGAACAGATTTGATTACCATAAAAAAGGTTATAATGAGTCAACCTTAAAATATAGACATTATGCTGACGCGGACGTTTTTTTATAACTTTTAAAGGGGAACAATTCCGTCATACATAATTTTTGCGTAACTTTTACCATTCAAGGCTTCTACATACCAGCGCGACTTGTCGCGCGACGCGACTCGGCACAAAGGCCCCGCGTGTCGCGGGACGAGCGGTGCCTTTGTGTCGCGTCGCGTCGCGCGACAAGTCGCCCCGGTATGTAGAAGCCTTTACACAGCGTACGTAACGGATGCTCTTAAAAGGAATATATTTTCCCGTTTTTGGAACATTTTTCATTGATGCTCCGCTCCTATTGGTCGTAGCGTGGTGTTGTATAGCTCATAGCCTTCCTTTTTCAATTCGAACCAGCAGTTCCTGAGATTAGCGCGTTCAACCAAACAAACTCTTCAGCTTTATAATATTAGTATAGATTAGTAGGTACTAGCTTTTGCCCGCGGCTTCACCCGCGTGGATGTCGGAAAAAATCTCAGGTGAACCGGGACTAAAAGTACTCTGTATGTTAATCCTGGTTAATACAAATGAGCTCTTTTACCAACTTGGAACGACACACGAATGATCACGTAATAACGATTGCGACGAAGATAAAATGAAACTAGTGTCAGGCTGTAGCGGTGTTCCGGGTGCTGTGCGGTTCATGAGAGGTGGTGGCGGCGCGACAGTGCGGCCTGCATCCGCGGCGCGCGTGCGTCACTCGCACGCGTCCGCTTTCACCGCGCCCTTGACCTGCCGCATCCGTGCGACTTGAACTGATTACTTCATTTAACAGGTACGTTCATTTTGTTAGTGTTTGTTTACATTCAGGTAAAAATCTATGTAGGGATCATAATAATCTATCAAAATCATCATCATTCTAGATTACCATGACATGTATCATCCTTTTTTTTTTTTATCATGTTTAGATGTCAATATCCATCTCGACTGCGGAGTATCTCTAGCTAATTTAATTTGGCATTCCGAAATATGGAATGAATACCGCGGAAACTCCTAAGGGTTTTTGATTTCCCACTATTTAGTTGTTTAAATTGGAACTGAAATTTGATTTCCCACTATTTTGTTGCTTAAATTGGAACTGAAATTTGATTTCACACTATTTTGTTGCTTAAATTGGAACTGAAATTTGATTTCCCACTATTTTGTTGTATAGATTCAAATTGAGATACAATTGCTTAAAATATTGAAGATTAAAGTAAACTTCGGAAAAGAAACGACTAACATTACGAAAGGTAAAGTAAATACAAATATTTAAGATTCATATGTTTAAGTGGAAGTAGATACCTCCTACGGATGTTATCTAACCTAACTCATTTGAATTTACCATACTGACAGTGTCAATGACCCTTAGTGTAAAACATAGGTGGTGTAAAATAAGAGAATTGCCCCCTTTGTACATAGTAGGTAAGTAACATACGGCCATGTTCGGAAGACATGGGCGTAGTATGCGTAGGTTAGGTAGTATGTGATATACGATCGATTTTTGTTACGTTAAGCTTGTAATTGTGGTGCAACGTGCATGCAACTCTGTTCCAAAAGTAGGCGCTAACGTCTTTTGCACTTCCGTGCTTTTCCCATATTGTCTAAGAATAATAAGTTTCAGAAACAAACACAGAAATAGCTCCACTTTAAAGGCTTCTACATACCGGGGCGACTTGTCGCGCGACGCGACACGACACAAAGGCACCGCTCGTCCCGCGACACGCGGGGCCTTTGTGCCGTGTCGCGTCGCGCGACAAGTCGCGCTGGTATGTAGCAGCCTTAATGCGATCGAAATGAAAGTAATTAAAACGGTATAATGTTATGAAACATTGCGCGTGCGGCGGCGGCGTAACAGATACCGTAGTGTGTCACGTGTGACGCGCACGCGTTGCGCATGCGCAGCCTCGGGCGCCGCCTCCGCGCGGTCGCGGGTAACGGTACCGCTGACCTTCAGACTGTCTCCGCGGTCTGCGTGCATCATCGCTTCTTTCAACAAATAGATTGTGTAAAATGCCTGCACGGAAATTCCTTAAATTAAGGAAAATTAAGTATCAGAATTTGTCAGACTCTGATCCGACTACCTATTCTTATAATATTTTAGGATATCTAAAATTTCTGCGCGATTTTTAACGCAACAAACGAAATAACTTATTAAGACTCCCGAAGACAGGCGCGACGCGACGGTGCGACGTGATTCTGGTACAAATTCCATGAAGTTTTCATAGAAGTTCTACTAGATGCATGTCATGCAGTCGCGTCCCGCCTGCCAGCCTGGAGCCTTTAATAAAATAACAATTTAAAAAAAATCGTCGTATGAAACGTTGAACGTAATTTATTTCATGACTTTCTCAATACTCAATATATTTATAGCTTTCACATGTACTTAGGTGGTAGGTTTTACAAAATATGATCATTGTGGACCCTGTCGGGCACCGCAAGAGTAGGAGAGAGGAAGAGAGCTTTTATTTGACTACCTATTTGTTAAAAAATAGGAATTTTTATATTTTGTTTTTAAAATATATTATTATTGTAATTATTTTATAAAACATGTAATTTAAAATTTGTCATTCAAATATTCATTGATATTTAATACCTAATAATAGTTTATTGCAAGTAACAAGACTCTTTTAAAATATAATATAAAATATTTTAATTGACATAACTAGTGTACAAGTTGTTGAGTGCATACTTTGCTTAGAGCTTGGTAAGTTTATGTATTTTTATGGCGTCCTGTATATTTTGACTGTATATTTTCTCGTGTAAAAGTGTTGGTAATTTCGAACGAATTTGCATATTTCTAGAATGTATAGGCCCCTGATTGTAATTATTTTATGTTCTTGGAAATGAGGTTTGCAGCTGTTGGTGTCTTCTATATGTACTAGGATTCTTATAAGTCTTTTTGCAATGTGAAGGATGCATCTGTGCTGTTTCCCCACATTATCACGCCGTAACTGAGGCATGCGTATGCGTACTATATTAGGTAACAAGTGTAGTTTAAAGGTTTGTGGTCTTCTTGACTTCACGAAGGGCCTGCAAATTTTGATTTTATCTTTTTGCTTAATGTTTGTATCTAGACAGGCCAAGTAAAGTAAATTCATGAACGATTTCTATTGTTGTACCGTTCTATGTGACGTTTATGTCTAGTGGGGTTTTTGACGAGGGTGGAAGGGCATTATTTCAGATTTAGAGAAATTGATTTCCAGGTTATAGTCATTCATTTTTAGAATATTATAGTGTTGAATCTAATTAAGTTCTTACGCCTGCGCGCTGTTGGATGGTTAATATGGTTATAGTGGTCAACGATTGACAACCAATCTGTAGTTAACATGAATTTATAAATTATCTATTCAGAACGTAACGTGGGCACGTTACGTGGGCACGTTACGTTCTTATCAAAAAAGCATATTATATGATTAAGGACTACGTTGAAGACAAGGAAGTTTGGCATTAATTCCGTGTGTACATGTGGCTTCCCTGGTACCTCATTAACGGCAAAACTATGTAAATGTCTATTAACTGCTCCCAAATTACGATGTCTTTTTAAATTCTATTTTATCTTTTTTACAAACTTCACTGACTTATGGTTTTTCTTATTTGACATTATTATACCTACAATTTTAATTTCAACAAGGTTCTAACTTTTATTATTTTAATTATATTTTTATATTGTTTTTTTGTTAATGTGAGGACGTTGTAGGCATAATAGACTGTAGATCTGTAGACCATTTTCTATTTTGTTAAGTACCTGGTACTTTTGACGGGCCTATGCTGTCCTCTCATACCTATTAACACTGTAATTTGAAAACATTGCAAAAGCCAATTATTTTTAAAAGAGTAACCGTGGAGTTTCTTGCCGGCCATAGGAATCAACCAATTGGAACAGTGCACCTAGCTTCTGACGTTTCATAAGTGCCCATGTAGGTTTATGTGAAATAAAATATTTTGATTTTGATTTTGTAAACGAAACGTTATGGTCGTGGAACCTAAATATCGCACATACGCAAATCAGTGTACAATTACAAACACTGGAGACGTTCTCACGTGTTGCCCAGCCGGGCCCACCGCCCACGTAACCACAACATCCGCAGCTCGCCCGCGTCCGAGCACACGCACGTGACGTACACACACACGTTCAACTCGGCAAGAAGCTATCATAGCGTTTGGACTACTTTTCAGTGGCTCTCATATTGACGCAAGTGTTTGATCTGGCGGCGCGATCACATGCGACCCATGCGACGGGTCAGTGTGTGATGCGTGCGTGACGCAGTGCGCGTAAGCGTTATGTCGACGTGACGTGCGCAGCCGCACACAGGTCCGCCATATGCGCTCGCGACTGGTATGGTTGATAAACAAGCTGTTTCTGTGGTAAATCCGCATCCTTCTCACACGTGTGATGCATTCAGCAAACTGAAATATATAAATAACCCAGATTCAGTTCTTATTTATCTAGAAGTACGTCATTAGGTTCCTTGTAGAGATGATGAATATAACCATCAACCATTAAATTTAACTAATATTTAAAATTAACCATGATATTCAATAAATAAAATTAACATTAACGAATAAAAATATCATATCAACTTCTTCGGCGCAAAATTGGCAAGGACGAATATTTCTCTGTCTCGCTCGAACAACGCGCTGTCTCTCGCTCGCTCGGGTTGACCTTCGGAGCGGCAACGCAGTGTCGTCAGTGTCGTAGAAATATTTATTCCGTTACGTGCATTCAATTGTATGTTCTATCTTTGTTACGTTAAAACACATTTACTGTTGGGGATATTTTATTCTAAAGAAAGTTGTTGATATTTTTAACCAATATTTCGGTCGGTTAATGGTTGATTTTTGATATAAGTTTATTTTATTAGTTAGTTTTGATATTTTACTCAAATAACAAAGTCGCGTCGTTGCGTTGTTGTTGTTTTTTTTTGTTTTACAAAATGCCGAGACGAAATAATGATACGTGGAACCATTTCGATAGGGTCGTGGGGGTGGAAAAAGTCGCAACTTGTAAATATTGTAAAAAAGACACATAGATGTATTTATCCAGTACTATACAATATATTTAAAACCAAATGTAATATACTTAGGGCTGCCATCACCTAAATTGCCGACCCCGGACAAACACTTCAAAAACCCCGGACATTTGGATGAAATTCAGTATTTATCCCGGACATCCCAGAAAAAAAAACAATAAAAATAAAAATAAAATGTATTCATTTAAACAGCTTGTTTGCTAGTTATTTAACAATGTTTGACACAATCAACTTAAACTACTCTTTAACAAATAAAATAGTCAACATTTTACACTCTTCTATTTATGAGGTAATTAAAAAATATATAATTATAATTTTTGGTTTTTTAAATAACAAATAAACTACATCGGCTTTTTTGAAGCGTAGGAGTTAGCTTGGTTGCGCTTACCAATTACGAATGAATTTTTAACTAAGATTTGTTTAGATTTATCGCTTATCTTTTAATTAATTGGGAATCCCCTGACACTAAAAGTGTCCGGGTGAAACCCGGACACTTTTTGCCAGCCCCGCCCGGACGCTCCCCGGACGCCCTCTAAACTAGGACAAATCCGGGGAAACCCGGACGGATGGCAGCCCTAAATATACTGGTTACATCGGTACCCTGTGAGCGGGCCTTTTCAAAGGCGGGTTATATCGTAAATGACAGAAGAACTCGCCTCACTACATCAAAAGTAGCCCAAATCATGTTTCTAAATGTAAATAAAATACAATAAACAAAAAAGAACGAAAAACACAAAAAAAATAACAAAAAAATAAAAACAAAAAAATGCATAAAAATAAAAACCATAAACAAAATCAAAGTACTTGCTAGTAGTACCAAAACAATGTACATAGACAATCAATGAACTTTTAAATACGCCTAGCACTTGTTAAAAATATTCGATTATCTAATCGAGTTATATGCTAGTCAGTCCTAAGCCTGTTAAAGTATGAAGGGAAGTTTAACTTAACAATTTCAACATGCATTAGTTAATAGAATATTCAACTTTTCAACATGTTGCAGATACTTGAATAAAAATATTAACTAATATTTTCAACCAATAAAAATATCGATATTTTTATTTAACCATTAACCAATAAACAATTTCAACCAATATTCTCATCTCTAGTTCCTTGGAAGTCAGTTGTAAATCCTTTGTCAGTAACTTTCTATGACTGCGATTTCTTGTAATTCAGTGCCATATCCGGGACATCGTCGGAGTTTCATTTATCAGCATCCTAACTGCGTAAAACACTTCACAATCTGACTGATTTTGAAGGATATTGTTGCAGTGAATGTTGAAATGTCAAAACGAAAGCCATTGCTACTGATAGTGTGCAGTGTGCTACACAATGAGCCCGCAGTTCGATAACTGTTAGTTCTTTAATTTCTCACAATAATCAGTGTCGCGGACAGCTAATTACTTATAACGTGATAAAAATAATTCTGCATTAACGTAATCTAACCCGTCGACTGACCCGTCCGTCCCGTCGTCGTACCCTAATCTCTTCAAAGTTAGAGTGAACAGGCTCCTTCTGGGTAAGCTCACTCCCATCGTCGACTTTGTCTCTGTCACCTCTGCCCTAGACTAAGGTCAAGAGCAAACCCATTCTAAATAAATAAAAAAATCTACATAGATATTATGAAAGAATATTTATGTGCACAGTCATACATAAGTGTCCATAATTATTAGGAAGATAAAGATAGGAAAGGAAGTAGGACACTATCTGATGGCCATCGACCTGGCGTATGATTCTGCGTATGATGATGATAAGCACAATATCAGTTTCGCTTTAATATGATTTCCAACAGGTAGGACTAGGTCCGCTACCTTTCACGACTGAAAGCGTGGAAAGGTATTTTTTGTACTAATAATAATTTGTACTAATAAATATATAATATATTAGTTATAATTAATAACATAATTTATTAATTCATTTGTACCTAGTTATTATTAGCCATCACAAAAAAGTTTAATAGATTAATCTATTATTAAACGGCTAACCATCCAACAACATTTGCTAAGTAAAAAATATCTGCAAGTCACATCGTTCGGTAAATCGGACGTATTTGTCCAACGATATCAAGTCATATAATCAAGTGCTAACTTATGAAAAAACGTGCATTATGTTTGAAATGTTTTATTATTAAATTAGGTGCGTGTCCATTTATGTTGATCCAAAGTACTGACATTAAAAAAAAAAAAATTACAAAAAAAAAAAAAACTAAGTAAACTCAATTAAGGGAATTTCTGGGGATACCTTGGTTAAATCAGTTAATTCTTTGAGAACATAAGCAGCACAACTGCTTTAGAACAAAAGTCAACGATCATCGTACACATCATCAGCAGATTATTGATAAATCTTGAAAATAATGGAACTTTATCACGTCTAACTTATTACTATTGTAATAATAACGTTATTAAAACTACTTTCATTCGAACTTTACAACCAGTTTGTAGTTTTCTATACGGCGACAAACGACTATACAGTCATGTATGAGCATTCATTATTAATTCTAAGCTGTCTTGTTGTTGTGGTTATTGCTCTGGCGTGGGTATACGTAAATTTGGGCAATGTGCCTGCGCCAACCAGTGCACGTACGCACCGCCCAACACGGAATGACATGCTACAGAAGAACCATTAGAAAACTAAGAGAACTAAGTTACAATCGCTACCATACAAGCAAAATGTAAAGGTATAATGAAGGTACTTATGGTGTAGGTATGGGAAAATTAATGTGGGGCCAAATTTCTATTGAGTGAAACAAAGGTCAAGAAATGATGTGTGAGTAAATAGAAAGAAAAATAATTTTATTTGTCACAGAAACACGTGCGTATGTAAACATAAACTCGAGTAGCTAAACTAAAGTCGAGGGGAGAGCTTGAACTGTTCCGGCAGTTCCGGCTAAATACTACAGGCCTACACTCCCATACCTAATAACACTTTAATTTGAAAATATTGTAATAACCAATTATTTTTAAAAGAGTAACCGTGGAGCTTCTTGCCAGCTCCTCCTTAAGAAATGATCAAGTGGAACCATGCTCCTAGCTTCTGATGTTTCATGTTGTCCCTGTAAGTTTATGTGAAATAAAATATTTTGATTTGATTTGACATGTCGACACAGTCCCTGTCGTTCGGGCGCTTCTACGTAGTAGGTATTGGCTGTGATTGGTACTGGAGGGAGGTGTGTGCACATGTGCTGCGGGTCAGGGCGGCGCGCGGCGGTCACGGACCTTCGGCGATATGTGGGACAAGCTTAAGTCTCGACAATCGTACAGTAAAACTTTTTACTACTAAGCTTTGGAATGGGCAACTAGCTTCATCTTTATGACTGAATAACCCCTTGACAGTTCAAATGTGCTTGTAATTGGTTTATTTGAAATAAATGCTTTATTGTGTTTGAGTTTCAGTACTATTACCTACCATGACGGATTTAATAGTGACTCGCACAGACCAGTCAAGTGAGTGAAGCATGTCATAGAAGGGATTAGGCCTATACTTAGCAGTGGCTGGAATAAGGCTGATGATGATGATCATGAAGTAGAGATTACGATGAGTGTAGCGTAGGTAGGTACTCATGTGTATACAAAATTGAAATTTGGTACCCTTCAGCCGCAAGAAACAATGAGAACTCATACAGAATCAGGGGGACTACTCCGAAGCGATAATCCAAAGTTTCGGCCGAATTTTCGACCGTTTCTTGACTTCTAAAAATTCCATATCTGACTTTTAATTCTTACCCGACTTCAAGTCACCTTTTTGACTTTGACTTAAGTATCTGTTTCACCGTTGTTTTTTTTTCTTTCGTCGTAGTCAGCCACAGTCAGCCGTACTCAGGAAACGGCCGAACATTCGGTCGACACTTCGGATTTATCTTCGGAGTAGACCCCACGGTTTCGTTTAACGATATACGCACACAGCCAGACAGGGTTACTATAAAGTCATCCTGCGCTCTCATGAGATACCGTACTCCAGAAAAATGAATACTACATAAACATTAACCTTGGTCAGTTATTCTATGAACTTTACATATATTCTCCAATATTTAGCACGGGCGGTGATGTTGCACGGACTGTGATAACTCGCGCAAACATTGGCGGAGCGTCGGGAAATACCGCCGATTCCTCATAATTGGCTTGTTAATTAAATATCATAAAGTTGTTTAATATTAGAGTTATAGCAAATAAAGGATAGTTTTCAGCCAAAACATTTGCCACATAGCGTAGCTACTAAGTGGAGTTTATCTAACAGCAAACGACACTGAACTTTATTTGGAAAATAAACAGAAATAAAACATTAATTATGTTTTTCTTACAAAAACACATAAGTAACTTAAAGTAACATTTCTCGTCAGACGACGGTGTATGAAGATTAATAAAATGGTTACAAAACTTACGTTAGTGGGAAGTTAAGGTGAGTCTATTTGGTTTCTCACGGTTACCTATATGCAAAGTAAAACTAAGCAGACGGCTGGAGCGTTGGATGCAATGGATGCAGTACTGGGACCTGCAACCGATAAGCAGCTAATAAATGATGGTCTCCGACCTGATTGACACTAATGGATTTGTCAATCAATAAGACTCCTGTTAACACGGTGCAACCAGAACATTTCACGCTGTTAGCGTTGGTCATGCGTACACAATCAAGTGAAAATATTATCGGTATCTTTGATTGAAAAAACTAACAGCAGACCTCTGAGAATTAATTCATGAATGGACAAATATTTGAAATACTTTAAAAGGATAGCTATAAATCTTTTCTACGATCCGTTTGACGTAGATCTGTCAGTTGCTGGAATCAATGAACACAGACAGCAAAAAAAGGTGTGTCGTAAAAGTGCCGCTAACGCCGGCGCTTAGTACGTCATGCTCGCTTGTATCGCCGCCGCGCCGCCCGCCTTCTGCGACGATACTACTGAGAAATTGTAAAGATAAAAAATACGGAGGAGCAGCGTCCGCCTTACAGACACTTAAGTATTGTAAAAAAACAGTAATTTTCTGGAAGGGTCTGGAATTTTAAGTATTTTTAACATAATACCGGAATAATCCGATGAGCGTAAGGCGCAGCGCAGACGACAGACTTTTTGTGCGAAGGAGTCTGCGGCAAAAATCAATGTGATTACATTTTCTTAGCTCACAAGCTTTCATTAATCACTTCTTCGCACAAAAAGTCTGTTGTCTGCGCTGCACCTAAGTGTCAAGTTGCTATTAGTCACCGGATGGAGACGTGTACAAAACCGATTCATAGAAATTGTAAGAGACACTGTATAACAGTAAAATATTGTGACCTATGTTGCAATATTTTAGTCATATCTACATGTATTATGACTACAATATTGCATATTTGAACATGATATGTTATGATATCGATAAAATTAAATGTATATAAATATTGATATAGATAGATTAAAGATTAAGATTATATAGGTAAGAAAGTATTCTTTTGTGGAGCAAAGCCGCTGATATTAAAAAAATATTTGACCTTCAAAAACGAGCTGTTCGATCAATTTACCAGCTAGGTGCCAGAGTTTCTCTGACAGATTTTTTAAAAGATATTGGTATTCTGACGTTTGCATGAGAATTAATCTATGCCAACATCTTAATATATTAGTCATAATATACACTTAATACAATAAAAACAGTCATGTTCACAATGTTAACACTAGAAATAAGGACATACTACGTGCTCCTTTTCACCGGCTTTATGGTTTAAGTATAACTCATTTGCTGGGCTTGGTATAAACTTTAATAACAAGCTACCTTCTTTTTTGCTAGATTTGCCTTTTAATGCGTTTAAAGAATAAAATCCAACTACTTAAACGATAAGAATAGTTGGTAGCTGTGATTAACTCAATACAATGTTTATGTTCCTTCTCCAGAATTAGCTTACCTCAGGATAAATGAGTTCATATAATTTTAATTGTATTTGACTGGTATTAGTACATTTAGTTGAATGATTTGCATTTATTATTGGCGTGATCTACTCATAACAATGTTTTTTTTATGAGGTGTATTGCATTATGTGGTTAGCTAGTGACCTCGACAATTCATTATTCTTGCCTGAGCAACCGGCAGCAAGTTCGTCATGCTCCCTTAGATTTTGCTGCTTGCTGCTGCTTGCGGGGGTCGGGTTGCTTCCTTCCCTCAAATATGGCGAGTGGGGTGATGGCTGATCTTTGCGCTAAGATCGTGAACGGCCGCTCTTGTGGCTACTGGTCGTTTTGCTGACCATGGTTCGTTATTGTTATTAGTAATTAACTGTTTATTTATTTTACTTAAATGGTCCTAGTTTATCCTTTGTGTTAAAGCTATATGAACATAATCCAGCATTGCATATGTAAGCGGGCACGCCCTTTATACCTGAATACTTTTATTTAGGTGGCTTTTATGTGGGTGTACCATAGGGACACCTCTGCCTAATCCTTCGGGGAATACAGGCGTGATGATGTGATGTTACTTATATTTATATAATATAATACAATAAACAAATTTATATACATTTACACTGAAAATATTCATAAAGGTAAGATAATGTTAATTGAATGGTGAAAATCACGCACATAAGCAGATATTGAATTATTGTTAAAATAGGTGGAAATTAGGTATAGGCACCGTCACACTCACACGCACATTCTCTCTCATACTTGCATCCACACCAACCACACACCCCACACACTTCACACACCACACACACTCGACACACCTCACAAATCACACAATCGGCGCACCCAACACATTCACATTAATGTATACATGATGCTCAATTTACTTGCGAGCGAGCGTGTTTGAATGTATGGTACTCGTAATAAATTATTCTATAAGTAAATGGAAAGCACGCAACACGCGCTCTAGTAATATATATTATTTTAGTAATAAGGAAAAATCTATACTTAGAACTAAAACTTATTTAATATTTTTGTAAACTGTACTTAACTGTATATTTTTGTAATCAGCCAAAACGATGGAAGTGCGGAGTCTCCTAACACAGGCGTCATCATGCTTAAAAGGAGGCTCCAATCACAACTAAATCAAACGATTGGTACAGAAATAAACAATTTGTATTTCTATTATTTGTATTTGTATTTAGGTATTAAGTTTTTATTACATTTTTTGTTTGCTTGAGTACAATTTTCATTGTATTTGTTAGTAATGTTAGTATATTGGCATGTGCCAGCTAACTTATGGCAAATAATTTAATTTAATGTTCTGTGTCTCGTATAATGTTAATTACTTTGCATATGTACTAGAGATGATGAATATAACCATCAACCATTAAATTTAACTAATATTTAAAATTAACCATGATATTCAATAAATAAAATTAACATTAACGAATAAAAATATCATATCAACTTCTTCGGCGCAAAATTGGCAAGGACGAATATTTCTCTGTCTCGCTCGAACAACGCGCTGTCTCTCGCTCGCTCGGGTTGACCTTCGGAGCGGCAACGCAGTGTCGTCAGTGTCGTAGAAATATTTATTCCGTTACGTGCATTCAATTGTATGTTCTATCTTTGTTACGTTAAAACACATTTACTGTTGGGGATATTTTATTCTAAAGAAACTTGTTGATATTTTTAACCAATATTTCGGTCGGTTAATGGTTGATTTTTGATATAAGTTTATTTTATTAGTTAGTTTTGATATTTTACTCAAATAACAAAGTCGCGTCGTTGCGTTGTTGTTGTTTTTTTTTGTTTTACAACATGCCGAGACGAAATAATGATACGTGGAACCATTTCGATAGGGTCGTGGGGGTGGAAAAAGTCGCAACTTGTAAATATTGTAAAAAAGACACATAGATGTATTTATCCAGTACTATACAATATATTTAAAACCAAATGTAATATACTTAGGGCTGCCATCACCTAAATTGCCGACCCCGGACAAACACTTCAAAAACCCCGGACATTTGGATGAAATTCAGTATTTATCCCGGACATCCCAGAAAAAAAAACAATAAAAATAAAAATAAAATGTATTCATTTAAACAGCTTGTTTGCTAGTTATTTAACAATGTTTGACACAATCAACTTAAACTACTCTTTAACAAATAAAATAGTCAACATTTTACACTCTTCTATTTATGAGGTAATTAAAAAATGTATAATTATAATTTTTGGTTTTTTAAATAACAAATAAACTACATCGGCTTTTTTGAAGCGTAGGAGTTAGCTTGGTTGCGCTTACCAATTACGAATGAATTTTTAACTAAGATTTGTTTAGATTTATCGCTTATCTTTTAATTAATTGGGAATCCCCTGACACTAAAAGTGTCCGGGTGAAACCCGGACACTTTTTGCCAGCCCCGCCCGGACGCTCCCCGGACGCCCTCTAAACTAGGACAAATCCGGGGAAACCCGGACGGATGGCAGCCCTAAATATACTGGTTACATCGGTACCCTGTGAGCGGGCCTTTTCAAAGGCGGGTTATATCGTAAATGACAGAAGAACTCGCCTCACTACATCAAAAGTAGCCCAAATCATGTTTCTAAATGTAAATAAAATACAATAAACAAAAAGGAACGAAAAACACAAAAAAAAATAACAAAAAAATGCATAAAAATAAAAACCATAAACAAAATCAAAGTACTTAATACCAAAACAATGTACATAGACAATCAATGAACTTTTAAATACGCCTAGCACTTGTTAAAAATATTCGATTATCTAATCGAGTTATATGCTAGTCAGTCCTAAGCCTGTTAAAGTATGAAGGGAAGTTTAACTTAACAATTTCAACATGCATTAGTTAATAGAATATTCAACTTTTCAACATGTTGCAGATACTTGAATAAAAATATTAACTAATATTTTCAACCAATAAAAATATCGATATTTTTATTTAACCATTAACCATTAACCAATAAACAATTTCAACCAATATTCTCATCTCTAATATGTACTATTGTATAGAATCAAGTTTTTCTATCTGAATACACAGCTGTGCTGCTGGGGAGTTTGTTGCGCCACTTCTTCTTCCTAGCTAAAACTTTAAGTGGTGAAGGGCAGGCGTTTTGGGGGACTGTCATGTAATTTTGAGGTTCGAAAAGTGCTGATTCTCAGCCTAATTTGAATAAATTAATTTAGATTACCTAGCTAGGGCCTTTCAGATAAAGCAACATAATGTTGTGACGTCGATGGTTTGTCGCAACATTTGGCAAAAATTGACGTTGAAAAAGATTTACTGGACAATGAGTAAAGCAGTAAGTAATGATGGTATTGTTCGTAAACATTAGTGACTGTTTAAGCGGGTTTTACAACAGTCGGATTGAACACCCCAAAATGAATGGATACCAAACAAACAGACGAGGTGTTTAAGTAGACCTCATAAACCCATTCAACTTTCGTTCCATTCATGTCGCTTCTCAGTAGCGTGTGAGTCACACATCTCGATTACCGTTTCCGAACATGCAATGTCTTGACGCACGGCATAGCTTCACTTGCTCTTTGGTAACTCCACACTTTGCACAATGACCGAATATATTGACAGTAGAGCAACCGGTTCAGTGTCATCGAGCGTCACCGTCTAGCACTCACAGCTGATTTACGAGTGTAATGTCTTGTGGCACACTTTGTCGTAATGCTATCTCCGAGAAAATCAGCACGAGCGCGAATTCTAATACGCTTCTAAGCGGCCTTCTGCGAAACATTAGCATTGATTCACCAGTTGCCGATCTTACGTCTTATAATTAAAACTAATCAGTGTTATTTAGAGATTACTCACTGTTTCGATTGGAAAATGTGCTTTCGTGCAGTATCGAATGTGTTTATAATGTACGATAATTTATGTAGCAGCATGCGCGGGGCATCGACCGTAGGGCTGGCACGACGTGTGCGCACCTGCTCTGGGCCCGCTGCCGGCTCATTGACTAACGGCTTAAGAATGCTTCTAAGAAACAAAAGGTGCACCAAAAAAACAGTGCGGTGTGTCACTGTCCACGTCAATGGGCGAAGAAAGCTTTGCTGCACCGATCATTTAGTTTTTGTGGAGATTAGGGATGCGAGAGAAATCTCCCGGAATGTTAAGAAATAATTCTTGAAATGGTTAATGAGTTGCCTAAATACGAGAGTGCTGAGATTTGGGTGCTTTTTTGGACATGGTGAGTAATTGTACGGCGTCACGTGTTCACAGCGTGCTCTTGATTTTGGTATTCGCCACCAGTGAGTGGTGGTGCGTGTGCTGCGTGGATGTTTTATTAATTTGATGTTAACATGCAGACTGCAGACTGCGGTTAGGTTAGGATCCTCTAAAGCTTTAAAAACTTCATCATGAAAGCATCATACTGACTACGAATGAATGCTTACGCGACCTACACGTGTAACATACATCATAAGATAAATCGTTACAGTTTCAAGTCTGTTTCAAAACAGGTTCTACCTATCAAAATAATATATCAAAATACCTATTGGCCGAATCAATAGAAACATACATAAAGGCAGAAACTGTAGGTAGAAGCCACCTGCACGCTCCTTGCTTTGTTGAAAAGTAATCATAAATGTTAAGTTATAATATTTTTTCTCGTTACCTTTGTAGAAGGGTTTGCTTCGCTTTGATTAGCACACTATTTATTAGTTATAGAAAAAACAGTGGACTAAATTACTTATAATGTGTCCTAGAAAGATAGTCTCAGTAACAGCTGGTCAGCTGGGCCCTTGACCCAATATTTACATTAGAAGGCACTAGTGGCAAACCGAATATCGTTACACTGTGTTAGGTGGTACTAACCTAACCTAACACAGTGTAACGATAAGCAAGGATAAAATGGTTTCAATAATATTATCGTATTTACAAACATCATCTTGTTACATATTCATCAATTTACTTCAAGAATGCAATGCAATTCCTCTCGCTGTTGATTGCATTGTCATTCATTGTCCACTCTCACTACACGCCTTCTAACACTCGTAACACGTTCCGGAGCGTCCCACGAGGCAGGAGGTCATTGTAACTGTAGGTATTTATATGCCAGTGTTCTCGGTCAAGTGCCAATCAGTACTCTCTGCGTTTAAATTACTGGTCATTGTTGTGTCACGATGTCCTTGAATGGATCTGTAAATGTGTACTAGTGTGCCACCGCTGCGCGCCGCCCGCCCATTTGGGTCAACTATTATGACTTGCATCATATGCACTGTATGATCGGAACAGGATAATGTTCAGATGACGCGGGTGCTTCGGTTTGTGATTGCAAAGCTTACATTTGTCTTACGTAGGTGTATCTATTAAATAATTTGTGGTTTTGCTCTAATCATGACATCTTGCCTCATTGACGCACGGGATGTAATTAACGACTGATTCGTAACTTTTCGCAATCGTTTTTTTGTAAACATACTCATAGGTACTATTGATAGTTTCCATTCATTTTGGAATCCCATCGGCTACAATTGCGGGCGATCCTGTTCAACAGGTTATGTTACTGTTAACATTCTAGTTATCTCTAGTCATTTTGTGTCTTCTCTTTTCATTTCTTATCATATTGTTATTAATGGCATAATTAGATTCACTTCATATTTTCATTACCTACAGTGCTATTCTGTAAAAATCTCACCGTGAAATCATAGGTGAAGTGAGCTTGGAGTGAGGTGTCAATAGTGTTAATGCTTACCGATCCGTAGCATTAAGTGGAATGACAGCTCACTTAAATCTCACTTCACCTAAGATTTCACGGTGATATTCTCACAAAATAGACTGGCTGATGTTATATTAAAGCTCGTATTAAATCGTCTATTTTTTAAGGTTCCGTCTATCTGTCCGTCTATCATAGCCAATTTGCTCCGAATCTAATAGACCGATTATAAGTTGAAAGGTACACTTATCGATTTCTATGACCAAAACACGGACGTAGTTACATAAAATAATAGTAGATTGTTATACAAGGGGCTAAAATTACCCATTACATACGAGGTAGTTTTACTCCGGTCCCAAGCTTTATCGAGGGAGTAAGTAGAAACCGAGTTATAATGGGTTTTTAGCGCCGTGTGTTAAACTATACTTTTCACTACAATTGCGAGAAAATAAAATATGGATTATTGACTTAAACACCATAAACACCTTCGGCAACAGATTGAAAATTATTTATTTTCCTTTCTCTTCCATCTGCAAATACGGGTCTCCATTCTTACTCGATGATGACATTTTCACTGTTGTAAAATAAATTACGGTCAAAACTTCAATTTGTAATTAGAGAAAAAATTCTAAAGATTTTGCGCCAATGCCTTTTTTGAATTTCTTCTGTAGCAGCAACCAAGGAACATTTATAGACCTACAAAAAAACGAGTGTGCTTTAGATCACACGACTGAAGTAAAACTTACAAATATTAATACTAATTATACTTCCGTAACGCTCTCGTCACTTCCATAACGGTCTCGTCATGCATTCACCAGTTTACTACCCAAGTCAAGCGTGCCTAAAGAAGATTTACTTCAAAAACACTTTTTCCTCTAGAGGATCATATGCTATTTTAGCCCCGCTCTGCTACGCAAAAATGACGGACTTTTTGAGCAAGAGTAGTGAAAAATTAATTTCGAATTTAAGGGTGGTCACTTTCGGGAGACAAACAAGAACATTAAAAAAAAAGGTTGGCCTACTGTCCCGTGTGACATATTCAATGAATGTGAGTGTCTCAAGTATATATTTTTATAAATTTAAAATAAATAGTTTTAAAGTTATTTAAGAAAATAGATAAAATAAAAATAAAATAAAATCAATTTATTGACACACACAAGTTAGGAAACATTTATAAATAGGAAAAAATTTAATTGAAGGAGTGCTTACGTAGATGTAGCCGTGGGCCCCAAACTAGGCACAGCCTGTATCTTGGTGGCCCAATATAGATAGGCAAAGACAGATTGATTTAATGACTGCTCAGCGTGACACAGCTGACAATTTACCATCTCCTCCTTATCTCCAAAACTACAGAGCCTAAAATTTCGAAAAAAATAAATATGAATAAAAGGAAATAGCTCTATACTTATAGATTATAGGAAAACGTATAATAAGTCTATGGTCTTAAAATAATATGGTAAATCTCCCAAAATTGTGCGTACAAACTTACATTTCCTGGTGAATGTATGGGAAAACATGTTTTTCAACTACAATGTTAAGTTTGTTCTTGGGAAAAATTCATCCCTACTACGAAACCCTTCATTGTGCGTGCTCCGAACACGCGCGTCTTGTTCTTAGCCAGCAACGACTTGTTATAACTCCTTCTTTTGTTTTGACCGTTTTTTTATTTATTCATATTTATAAAATGCTAAAGTAAGTTAAGTAAAGTATTGTTAAGCCTCAATGGGATTCTGAACAAATAAATTCTTATTAAATAAATAATGAAGACTAAATAAAACGCCATAACATAAATAGAGTGGTATGCTACCTGACAACATGTCATTAACATTCTTGTCTTCGTAACTAAATAAGGCATCACAGATAAACAAGATACAAATGGTAAACCAGTCTCAACCATAGACCTATTATTTTATTATCGTACATGTTTCCACATTATCATGCAACGGGTGTCAACATAAATAAACATCTATTTAAGACGCGCTTCTCGCGAGATCGAGGTAATATATTCTCGTCTTTACATAAATAAATAAAACTGGTATTGAGCCCGTCAGTGGTGGCTGCGGTGACGTGTGCTCGTTCTGTTTGACGTCACTGTTGGCACCGCGGACGCAGCTGGCTTACGTTGGTTGGCCATGGGTGTGGTCGTGTGCGCCACTCGGGGCTTCCCTGGTCTAATGTCAAAATCAAAAATCTTTTCCCACGCTCAGTTTTGCCTTTGGATCCATTTTAATAGGTGATCGTGTGACCAAAACTCAAAAAAGATGATGATGATGGATTTTTCTGACGGCGATTTTGTCCTGAGGATACCTTGGTTAAATTAGTTAATTCTTTGAGAAAATAAGCAGCACAAACTACTTCAGAACAAAAGTCTACGATGATCGTACACACTACACACCATCAGCAGATTATTGATGAATCTTGAAAATAATGGAACTTTATCACGTCAAACATTTTACTATTGTATATTAAAACTACTTTCATTCGACCTTTACAACCAGTTTGTAGTTTTCTATACGGTGACAAACGACTACACAGTCATGTATGGGCATTCATTAATAATTCTAAGCTATCTATTTCGTGTAGGTTATTGCTCTGGCGTGGGTACACGTAAATTTGAGCAATGTGCCTGCGCCGACCAGTGCACGTACGCACCGCTCAGCACGGAATGACATGCTACAGAAGAACCATTAGAAAACTAAGAGAACTAAGAGTTACAATCGCTACCATACAAGCAAAATGGGACAGCCCTGATCTATAGCAGTCGCGGCTTGTATTTTCAACGTAAATTTTCATTTGAGTGGCAACCCTGTGCACGAGAGTTTGTTAACACACGTTGTTCAAAGAGAGCCTTTTGATATCCTTATAGTATTGTCCATTGACATCATGCGGTTTCTCATCAGGACGCCCCTCCGAACGCGATCTACATAACAATGAGCACGCGCAACGCGACAGATTTTGGAAGGTGACCACATTAATTCTTCATAAACTGTTTACATTATATCTTGTGTACCTACTGACTAACGTGGGGAAGAAACTACCGGAGTACCATAACTAATGAGATAACACTTTATGCATCATCAGTTTTCCCACTGATAAAGTTGTCATTTATAAATGAAGATGTTAAAATTGCTACAATTTTTATTTAAGAAAGGCATCTCTTCATTTATTTTATCATTAATTGGAAACGCTTAGCATTGAAAGATAATAGTGTACCGTAGGTTGGATATACTCACCATCGCTAATCACCTAAACATTTTGATACACTGAGAAGTAAAAAGTATCTCGTGGCAATCTAGGTTTTTCTAGGAAAACTAGTTTTGATTAACGATATAATATATATAGGTATGTTCTCAGTACTTCTCTTTTAATAAGTACCTACCTACTAATTATATAATTAATTTTAAGTATTCGAATGCTGTTTGTCGAATATCTTAAATTAAAGAGCGAATCTCATCTGCATCTGAGACATGATGCTTACAAAGCAACATCTGTCTCAGAACAGCTAGGTTTTGAAGAAAAGTTCAATGATGTCATTCTATGACAGCAATTAAATATCCCCTCATAAAATGGAGACCCAGTGTTGGGCATTACATAGGTGAAATTCCAATAAAAGCAAAATTATATAACAGGTACTTAATTTGCCTTTTACATAACTTGAAATATTTAAATTCGTTTTCTAAAATACCAAAAACGTAGAGTGGCCCTTTTTCAAATACCAATTGCTTACTGCTTTTTAGGGTTCCATCCGCTCACCTGTCACGCGGACTCCGGTAGTCCAAAAAACGGAACCCTTATAGGATCACTTCGTTGTCCGTCTGTTTGTCTGTCAAGACCCTTTTCTCAGGAACGCGTGAAGGTACCTATCAATTTGAAATTAATATCAAATCGACGGTCCTTTGGAGCTCTAAAAAATCAAGGTTTAAGGTCAATACAATAAAAAAAATGCGGCCATTAAAGGCTTCTACATACCGGCGCGACACGCGACGCGACACGCGACGCGACACAAAGGCCCCGCGTGTCGCACGACGAGCGGTGCCTTTGTGTCGCTTCGCGAGTCGCGCCGGTCTGTAGAAGCCTTTAAGCGACACATTTTGATACTCGCAAATAAATCAAAACCTTAGACTATAGAGTACTTCCCGTTGACCAAGAATCATGAAATTTGCCAAGCAGCAAGGTCTCACAGCACAAGTACAGGAAAACATTCCAAAAACGTTAATTTGCAGTCCTATCACATTTTTTTTGCGATATTGGGAGACCATGTTTTTCAACTAAAATTTTGAGTTAATTTTTGAAATAAATTCATCTTATCTACGGATCCCTTAATTGTGCGTGGTCCAACACGCTAATTATATCCTTGCGATTTTGTTTTCCAAAAAACTTTAAAATGTGTTTTTGGAATATTTATAACGACTATTTTCTGTATTTAAAAACTATACAAGTTAAACGTTTTATTTTACCATCAATTACCTATTACAGGATGAGCAATAGGTAATGATGGTAAAGTTTTGGTTTCCAAAGAAATACTTAAGGTAGGTGCCTAATATTATAATAAAATAAATCAAAAACCTTAATCGGTGACTTCTTAGAATGTATTGACAGATTACTGGGATTGGCGAACGGCTGAGGAAAAAAGGCCGGATCTTCATAACGGGAATCACTATGTTGTTATTTTGGTTGAATATTTGAATTTCATAATACCTAATAATTAACTATGACGTAATTAAGTTATGGTTATAATAAAGTTACAAAATAAGCTTTATCTCCCTATTTTCCTTCCTTATACAGTGGTAATTAACCAGGACGTAACGGTGATTTTTGTTGTTGCTAAATTGAGGCGAAACCTACCAAGGATAAACAGACAAGAAGTATATTTAAGAAAATAAATTATCCACGACGGTAAAATTTTAAGGCCCTGCCCATGCTGCGCCACCTGGGGCACCTCCCGGAGGCCTGCTCCTCGAAGCCGGGCCAGGTCCGCTCGGAGCTCCTCATTCTCCTTTCGGAGGAGCTCCATGGCGGCTGTCAAGTGACCGACCTCCGCCCGCAACTCGAACATTTCGTCCGAAGGAAGCCTGATCAGAAGGTCCCTCGCCGCCGTCATTATGGAGGCCGTGGCAGCGGGTATGGCCTTGTCTTTAGAGGACTGAATCCTCTTCAAGCCCACACCCTTGATCGATGCTACCGCGACCTCCTTGAAGCTACTGGCCACTCCCTTCGGCTTGGAGCTGCCAGCGGCGTCCGGCTCACCACCCGAGGACTCAGAGAGGGCCGCCCTGCGACTGGTCTCTTCAAGTTGCGGCTCGGCTGGGCTAGCTCTGTTCGGCTCGCTGACCTACGGGGTGGTGAGCCCTCTGCCCACACCCCGTTCCCGAACCCCGCCCCGCTTGCTAATTTTTTTGCGGGCTGTACTCAACCCGCCGTCGGAGGCCGACCCCTGGCCGTCCCCTGGTTGGGAGCGCTGGAAGAATTTTGTCTTCCCTGCAGCCACCTCCACGGACTCCGGGCTCTTAAAAGAGCCCTTCGCGCAAGATGCAGCGTCGGACTCCGACTCCGCATCACTCCTAGTCTCTTCCACCTCATTTGGGTTTGGTTTTTTTAAATGTATCCATATTGTTCCCACGATGTGCGTGCGTATTTATAACGGGATGCCAGGTCAATTCAAAACATTAAATTCGAAATTATTGAAGATTAAGTTGTACAAGTGGTTGATTGAGTGTATAGCTTCTATAGTGTAAAAGAATTCAAGGATAAAAAAAATTGATATAATTGATGTCAGGTTGTTTCAAAAACCAAGAAGTGTTGCATGCAATGTTTTATATTAGCTAGACATGTTTGTGCCATTGTCATTTATTTTAACACCATTTTATGTATACCGTGTCTTATGCAAATAAATGATTTGATTGATTTGATTGATTGACGAGTATGGGGGCTATAAACAGTAATTCCTAGGGTTACCCCCTGTATCCAGGTAAGTGTGACATTTGTTTCCCAACCCAAGGATTCCTCTGGTCCTAGGCTGGGGGTGCGCTAACAACTGATGCGCCACCTGCAACTACAAAGTTACAGATGGCACAACTCCTCAGGTATTCATACCCTCATCACGTACCTAAACTTGATATTACAAGATTTTTTATAGAGGTTATCGTCCTCGCAATCCGGGCGATCAAGCCAAGATCCTCGTCCCGTTCCGAGTTACAAAGCATGACCGTGATCTCTTTCCGGATTACGATATCGACGGGTGCAGTCAGGAGAATTTATCAATTTTGTTAATGTGAGTACCATGGAGCTGTTTATTATGATAAGATGTATGTTGACTTAAAAAAGCGTGGCAGTTGAGAGTATGTCATGCTCACTTAAATGGCTCGCTGATGGTGGCGCGTGTGTTGGATCATTCGGTTCCCTACAAAATGGTTGAGTTGGATGGTGCTGATCCACGCGTCATGTTCGTGAACGGACGCCGTCAGTTGAGACTGGTTTTCTCTTAAGAGCCAACTAGTCGCGGGCTCGAACTCACAGGCGGGCGCGGCCAAAAAGCACGCTGTCTCACCTAGCATCGTTTCCGACAGAGATAGCACCAGTGATGAGCAGTTAGAAGCTAGTCTACACGCATAACGTCTAGTCGCACGCACACTAACACAGTGCACGATAATTCATACTAAACCACGCGCGTAAAAAAATACGAAAACTCCTTTGGAAGGTGGGGTTTTATGAAAAAACTACTGCATAAATCAATTACAAATAAAGTTTATTATTATCTTTGACAATTGAGCTTTGTCGGAACGAGCTTTGTTTTCCAGATTTTATACTTCTTTTATTACTTATTTACGCCCAAAGTTGCTTTAAAATTAGCAGGAAAAACGAATCTTTGTTGGTTCATAACTTTTTAATGCGTTTTTTTTTACTATTCTGCTTCTGTACAGACAAAATTAATAATAAAACAAAACGATATTATGTTTTACTTTAGATGTACAATGTGAAACAGTGGAGTAAAACCCCCCCGAAATTTGTATGGAAAAAGTATCGACTAGTTGCGCCTTAACTGCCAGGGCTTATTTGTAATCTTTTAATCTTATATTTTGTATTGTTTTTTAAATAAGCAATTATAATTGTTTACATTGTCCTCACATTATAGAAGCAACAAGAATAATGTACACAGGATTTTGTAATATCTTTCTTTAAAAGAGTGTCCTTGGAGTTTCTCTGCCCGTTCTTCTCCATAGAGATCTACGTTTTGGAATGGGCAAATAGCTTCAACTTTCTGACTAACTGACCGACTCTTTGACAATTCAAAAGTGCCTGTAATAGATTTAATTGAAATAAATGTTTTGAGTTTGAGTTTGCTTCAGTTCTCCCGTTGCCAGCTCGTTGGCATGGTGAGTGCACAACGAGTGCCGCCCCTGCTTCTCTACTACGTGGAGAAACGTCCTCCTTCGGCCCATACTGGAACCTTCCTCCACGGACCTTCAGGTCCTAACCTGCGCCCACTCGACCTTCCCTCTGTAAGCAAGGGGGGAGTAAGCCACGAACCACCCGGAGGAGCATTACGCTCTCCTCGCCATAAACAATACCCTCTCCGAAAAACTCCACTACCTTTTTCATCGGACACTGGTCAATGACCGTTGTAAGAAACAAAAATAGACTGAGGGGAATTACTACATAGTAGAGCTCTTTAAGTTAGTGTAGAAGCAACTAAAGATAAGAATCAGCTGTTTAAGGGTGGGCCCACGAGCGATTTTTTCGGTGATTTTTGTCACAAAGAAATACAAATCATTCACACAAAAATCACCGAGAAAATCGCTCGTGGGCGAGCACCCTTATACAAAATCTGTGCAACCAATCGCTCCGAAATATCTGAGTTTGTTTTCATGAATTCACAGGTGCAATACAAACAAGTTCTGTAATCTGAAGCATACAGTATACATAAGAAAAACAGAAGCTTTCTTTCTTGAGTCGGTCAAAGAAAAAGAAAGGCAATTAAAGTTGGGGTCACAATATCATCTAACTAATGTTGCTTTAGGTTATCACGTTTTGCATCATAAAATTGCTCACGATCATTTAATTTCTCCGAACTGTGAATAACTGGGTATTCCACCATGCTGACTGACCTGCGCCACACGTATGCTGCCTCGTGCCTCCTAAATTGTATTAGATATATCATTAGTATGTACGTATTTTTTTTTTACTATTCCATTCAAGGTATAGCCGGAATGACCCTAAATAAATCCACGAGCAAAAGAAAAACTACTTGGAACTGGGTTTTTGACAAGTGAAATCGTCATCTTCATTGGTATTGTGACGATTTCCGCTACGGCAGAGTAGTCATTACGGAGGGACGGCTGGACAGACACAATAACGGCTCGTCATCATCATTTCAGCCGAAAGACGTCCACTGCTGGACATAGCCCTCCCCCAAAAAAGGGGGGGGGATTTGCCATAATCGCCACGCTTGGCGCCTGCGGGTTGGCGATCGCAGTATGGTTTTAAAATGCATAGAGAACGCTGCTGCCCATTCTCTAGTAAGTCCCTTAGTCGCCTTTTACGACACCCACAGGATGAAACCGGATCGTGCTATTCTTTACGTCCGTCACCAAATGGAACCAAACGTCCGGCACCAAACGGAACCAAACGTCCGGCACCAAACGGAAGAAACAATAATGTCTATCTAATACTAATATCTCACAGAGATAATTTACTATTCTGACGAAGTAACTTTACAATATGAAATCTAGTACCCAAAGATAGCATCATGCTATTTTTGAAAAGTACTGAATATTAATTAATATTGTGCAACAAAACGTTGCAGCATTGGTTCTGTGTTATGATTATTAAGAAGTAGTAGTTTTATATAACTTTTTTCCTCAACGGTTTTATCAATGAATTGCGTTAAGGAAGAAGTTCATTGTTATTATAAATCTATGTAGGTAAATAATGAATATTAAATAAATTTCAGCAATGCGCAGTTATTTTGATTTTCATTTCTGTAAGTAGGTTTGTGTTTGTCTGTGTGGTGCCGGACGTAAAGAATAGCACCGCCCCATTTCTTCCCGTGGGTGTCGTAAAATGCGACTAAGGGACTTACTAGAGAATGGGCAGTAGCGATCTCTATGCATTTTAACACCATACTGCGATCGCCAACCCGCCTGTTAAGCGTGGCGATTATGGTAAACCCTCCCTTTGGGGGTGGCCTATGTCCAGCAGTGGACGTCTTTTGGCTGTGATGATGCTGATGATGAAGTAGGTTTGTACGAACACTTTTACACGTCAATCATATTTTAAAAACTAGATGAGGTGTGTGGCGTGTGGCTAATCATTTTAAATTATGATTGTTTATTATTAGGATTGATTCCTTGAACAACATAATATCGCAACCTATCTTATCTTATCCCGATTAGTCGTTCTCCTTCACATTTATTAAGCTCACGGAAGTGTGGATTTCTCTGTCAGCAACACTGCCCTAGTGACATGTCAAATTTTTGTTCCGTATTTTAAAATTAATTTTAATTAGTATTTAGGTAAAATTAAGGTGTAATTGTGTGTGTAAACGTAATATAATTGCATAAATGCTCAGGAGTATTGTTTTCCTGTATATATATAAAGTAAAACACAGTGTTTAGTTACACACCGGTAACCTAAAACCAACAGCTGACGTTCGGATTAAAACGGCGGATTTAAACGGGGAGTATTGCTTTACTTTTACTTTATAATAGCACACAATCGTTATTTTAACTTTGTTACACGTCATCGTTAAGTTTTAACATAAATAATTCGCTGATTTAACACTGCATTGGGTCTAAATCGCATTGTTTACTTCGTAGAAAACAAAACTTAGCGAAGAGTCTGGTATTCATAATCTGTTCTTTAATATAATATAATAATTATACAACAATTAAAACGTTCATGATCGTTAGTTTGCATTGTCGTTTTAACAAATACTTAATAACTTTAAAATTTAGGCAACCTACCCACAGGGAAAAGTAAAATCCTAAGGGAACAAAAGCATTAAAATTGTACATGCAATTTAATAACATAGTTTAGATAATAGCTCTTCAAGCCAATTCAGTATAGCCTACCTCATTTTTTTCCATTAAACAACTCTAACTTCTCCCATTTTCTCTTTCAATTCCAACTGTATTTTATTTATCTATCCAACTTGTTCTCACCGTTTCTTCATTCTAATTTCAGTAACAAATCCTGAAACCATGCCTGTGATGACCCGTAGGGCTACTGCTCAGGATATGGAGCTTAAATTGAGAACAGCCCTCCAAGAACTTGAAACATCTAAACTCCAATGTAAACAATTATTACAAGAGATTGATGAGAGTGAGGAGGAAGTCAAGAAGATAGTCAACAAAAACTCAAGCCTTAAACGGGAGCTAGTAGACCTTCACCAGCAATATCTGAATGTTGTTGATGAACGCAATCAACTGAAGGTAGTCACGGATGGTTTCAGCAACTGTAGTAACTTGTATGAGGAGGCTTTGAGCAAAGTTAGGGACCTAGAAGATGAATTGATTTATGCTAAAAGTCGTATTATCCAGTTAGAGAAAGAAAAAGAGTGTACTCAGGTTAAAGAAACTAACCACTTATTTAATGAATTATTAAATACTAATTGTAACCCTCATTCCATAGTAACTATTGACCTTACTGAAGATTCCTTGCTGAAACAGAATTACAGTTATAAAGTTAGTCATAAGAAAATGAAAAAATATGCAAAACTGAATAGAATAATTAAAAAATGTAATCAAATTAGGAAACAACAAAAACACCTTTCCAAAAATATTCCACAGAGAAAGGAACGTGTTAATTTAATTAATAAATTAAACAATTATGAAATCAAATTAGAAGACAGCAAAAAAATCTATGAAGTTGATACACAGCGCTTACAGTCCGACTTACAGGTACTTGAGGGCAGACTTAGTTCCCTTTACATTAAATATATGGGTTCTCAGAGCCAAATTAAAGAACATATTCTTGCTGCTAATCAGTTAGTTATGTGTCAGTGTACTTGTCAGAAGGTTTCAAACCCTAGTGCTGTCCAGCCTGAGGCAACGGAGGACCCGTCCCAGACTGAGAGTTTAGCTCAAGACTGTATCCTCAACCAAGATATTCCTGATATTGTGCAAGATTTATCTCAAGTGGTACAGTCAGTAGATAGTAGTGTTTCCTCTTGTAGTAATCAAGTTTGTTATCAGTCAGTTATTTTTTCAGATAGTATAGGAAGAGGTTTAGGGAAATTAGTAAGTAACAACATGAGTTTTTCTACTCAAAACTATTGTTTACCTGGGACATCTTTCAAAGAAATAATGACATCAATTACAAGAAATCAATATGATTCTAATACCAACATTACTGTATTTGTAGGTAATAGTACCCACGTCAAAAAAAAAGATATCACTGACAGTGTTACTGAAATTCTTAAGATAAATTGTAATAAAATTATTTTGTGTGCTTTTCCATATTTTGAGAGGTTATCAAATAGAAAAAACAATTATATACATATGCTTAATAAGCATATTCAGTTCTTAGTGCGTCACTACAGTGATAACCTTATGTTTTTTGACACCAACATTTTTGTTGATAAGTTGAAATCGACAAGGAATACAGTGTATTTGCCAATTAGGTTTAGACATAAAATAGCGAGGCTATTATCTTATATAAACTCAGACATAAGTAGTATGTCGACGTCTTGTACTATAATTAACACCGCAATTATTAGTAGTAATTCTAATGCACAGGTGGTCACCTTAAATAACTGTAGCACTAATGCTATAACCATTTACAATAACTGTACGAAGGAGGACCCATGTGTCACTATGGCGAATTCTTGTCCTAATGTGGGGTCCACAAGTAGTAGGATTTCATTGCCTGGTGATGGCATGGGGCTCACTCTGGATGTTAATTTAAACTAGATAGTAAGACAACAGAAGATGCCGGTAACAATATAGTTATACCTATCAACAACAAGGTGTCTTCTTGCTCTCAAATAGTTAAGTGTAAAAAAGGTTCTAAGCAGAATTCCTTGAAATTATTTCATCAAAATATTCAAGGTTTTTCTTCCAAACAATTAGAAATTGAACTATTTTTAGAAAAAACCATGTTTGAAATTATTTGTTTAACAGAACATTGGTTGAAAGATTATGAAATGCTAATTAATTATGTCAATTATAGTGTGGGCAGTTGTTTTAACCGCAAATCTATGCTGCGTGGGGGTTCATTAATCTTAGTTAAAACTTCTATTAAATCTAAGACTCGTCAAGATATAGTTGATCTGTCGGTGGAACATAACATTGAACTCTCCTGTGTTGAGCTGGATAAGCATGTCATAGTGTGCGTTTACAGACCCCCAAATTATCAAAACTACTCGGTATTTGAGTCGGTAATGGAAGATGTTTTAGCAAAACTTGCAACAGGTAAAAAATCGCTTATTATCTGTGGTGACTTCAATATTAATATCTTAGAGAATAGTTCAAATAGCACTCGATTATTAAGTCTCTTTAAATCATTCAATTTGTCAAATGTGTTTACAGAACCAACACGCATAACTACAAGTTCTGCTACATGTATTGATAATGTTTTTTGTTGCTGCGAATACTTAGATAAAGCCATTGTAAATTATCTCCCTTCTGATCACAGCGGTCAATTCGTTGCTTTCAAGTCCATAACACCATTACAAAAAATTCAGATACAATCTAGACAAGTAACACCCAGCAATCTAAATAGATTTAATAATAACTTAATTAGTAAGTTATTTATACCGGGCCATATCAAAAACAATGTAAATGAATTTTATGAGGAATTCTTTTCGGTAGTGTGCACCGAGTTCAATGATACTTTTAAAAAGAAAACAAAATCTATTTGCCCAAATTTTTTGTTCAGTGACTGGGCAACTAAGGGTATTAGGAAAAGTAGGGAAAAATTGTTTGAGCTTTATGGCCTTAAGCCTTATATTAACTCTGAAACTTTTAATAAATACGTTGCTACTTACTCTAAAATTTTTAAAAATACCTGCAAGGTAGCTAAAGCCTTGTACATTAGCAACAAGATTAAATCAGCCGATAATAAATTAAAGACGGTTTGGAGAATTATCAATGACGAAACTAACAGGAATAAAAAACATAATAATGATTTCACTCTAGAAACCTCACGTGGTCTCGTATGCACAAACAAAGAAGTTGCGCAAGAATTTGTAAATTTCTTTACCAATATCCCACTTAAAACTACTGAAGCCATAAATTCCTCGCCCTCGCGTTCTATTGATTTATTAAGAGCAAACGTTTCATCCTGCGCGATTGAATTTAAATTCAAGCATATAAACCCCGTAACAGTAATAAAAGCTTTCAAGCATATCAAAATCAAATTAACAGAAGATCTATGGGGAATGTCTATTAAAGTTTGTACCTCCATTATTGAGACTATAGCGCCGTACTTGGCCTTACTATTTAATTTGTGTGTTGATCAAGGAGTTTTCCCGGATCTAATGAAATATAGTAAGGTAATACCACTTTTCAAGTCCGGGGATAGTGAAGACACCAATAATTATAGACCCGTATCCGTGTTGCCGGTCTTCAGCAAGGTGTTTGAAAAGGTAATGCTTAATCAAATGCTCAATCATTTTAACACCAATAAAATCTTACACGATCAACAATATGGTTTCACCAAGGGACGTTGTACGACTGACGCCGGTGTCACCTTATTAAAACACATATTTGCGGCATGGGAAGAAGCCCAAGACGCCATAGGAATATTTTGTGACCTCTCCAAGGCATTTGATTGCGTCGACCACGAAACATTACTCTTGAAACTTGAGCATTACGGCCTTGGAAAACTTGCGCTCAGTTTAGTAAAATCTTATTTAAATGATAGACAGCAGCAAGTTCAAATAAATGGAGTCAATTCACTCGGCTTAAAAGTAAAAATGGGTGTACCTCAAGGTTCGATATTGGGTCCTTTCCTCTTTTTAGTATATATTAATGATCTACCCTATTTGTTAAAAACTCAACCACAAATGGTGTTATTTGCTGACGATACTTCCTTAATTTTTAAAATTAACAGACGTGCATTAAATCTTGACGACGTAAATAATGCCCTATTGCAGGTCCAAAATTGGTTCACTGCTAATAATTTAGTATTAAATGGGAAAAAAACTAAGTACATAAGATTTTCGTTACCAAATGTCAAAAGTAGTAATTGTGAGATAATATTGAATCAAGAGAAACTAGAATTCGTCGATAAAACTGTTTTTCTGGGGATCACGCTCGACTCAAGGCTTCAATGGGGTCCTCATATAATATCCCTTGCAGGACGGCTAAGTTCGGCGGCTTATGCTGTGAGAAAAATCCGTCAATTTACTGATGTAGATACCGCGAGGCTGGTCTATTTTAGTTACTTTCATAGTATTATGTCATACGGTATTTTACTATGGGGACGGGCTGCAGACATCGAGTCTATTTTTATTCTGCAGAAAAGAGCCATCAGAGCCATTTATAATCTCCGCAGGCGCGATTCTCTTAGGGAAATGTTTAAGGATATTAACATCATGACGGTGCCTTGTCAATATATCTATGAAAACATCATGTACGTAAGAAAAAATTTACATCTTTTTAGTAAAAGAGGCGAAAGACATAATTATAGTACTAGAAGTAGGGATTTATTAGCTCAACCAGGTTTCAGACTGGCAAAAGTAGACTCGTCTTTCATGGGGTACTGTTTAAAATGTTATAATATAATTCCTCCCCACATACTTCAACTGAATGAGACGAAATTCAAATCTTGTATAAAACGCACACTATGCAAGCAGGCATACTATAATTTGGGGGATTACATCGCTGATAAAAATGCTTGGCTCAATGCTGGTCCAGCTCCACAACCTCAACTAATTGATTAACATTTGAAAATACTGTTGGAGCTGCTGAAGATTTCAAAAACTATCTTTGCTTTGTATAAATTCAATCTCTTAGTATTATATAATTGCATAGAACATGTGTGAGCACTATGTACTTACTATAAAGCTACCATTTACTGAGTACTTCTTTCATTGACTTGAATGTGCAATGGCGGCTGAGAGTATGTCATGCTCACTGTAATGTCTCGCTGATGGTGGCGGGTGTGTTGGATCATTTAGCTCCCTTCAAAATGGTTGAGTTGAATGGTGCTAATCCATGCGTCATGTTCGTGAACGGGCGCCATCAGTAGGGACTGGTCATCTCTTAGCGGCCTTGGCTTATTTTAATTTAAGTTTTGAATTGTTTTTTTTTTATATTTTTGTTACGGACGCCTTTGACGTTTTGCATCGTTCTCACATGTTTAATTTCAACACGAATGATGTAACCAATATTTTGTAACCATATGTTAATTTAAAAGAGTGTCCGTGGAGTTTCTTGCCCGTTCTTCTCCATAGGTACCTACTAAGCTTTGGAATGGGCAACTAGCTTCATTTTGATGACTGACCGACCCCCTTGACAATTCAAAAGTGCCTGTAATTGGTTTATTTGAAATAAATGCTTTGAGTTTTGAGTTTTGAGCGTCTGTGTTATTCCGCCTTAAACCCGTCAGCGTCCCTTCAAACCAAGAGTGAACAGGAATCTTCTGGATACGCTCGTTCCATCGTAGACCTCATCCATCAATTTCTGTAAGGCGAGATCGAGGTCGAGAGCTGATGCTCTTGACCTCGACCTCACCTGATAGAAAATAAAAATAAAATAATAAGTGGCAATATAAAAAGAGGCAGTAGTCACCACAATTCAACAATAACATTCATATTAGATGCTCTACAAAAACATTATAAAAACATTGTATAAAACATTGTAAAAAATCATTTTTTTTTTAAAGTAACCGTGGAGTTTCTTGCCGGCTTTTCTCCATAGGAAACGACCAGTTGGAACCGTGCACCTAGCTTCTGATGTTTCATAAGTGTCCATGTAGGCTTATGTGAAATAAAAATATTTTTGATATTTTTTTGATACAGAAATGTCCGTGACTACGTAACTGTAAAGGCCTGCGCAGACGAGGGACTTTTGTCCGCGGACAATTTGGAATCGTATAGAAATCCTATCGGCATTTAGTCTACGTGCGCGTTAGATTTCCTTTCTCGCAAGCGAGTGTGGAACGGCGCAGCACTAAAAAGTGAATGGCACGGATCGCGGGCGCAGGAATCAAGTGAACTAATCTACCCACGTCAAAAAAAAAAAATGCAGAATAAATCAAAATATTCTCAAAATAGTGTGGAATGGTGTGTACGTGTGTAGTACTACGCGTTCCTAAGTTCGCGTTCGCCACCGACGCGCGACGCCAAACGCTTCCATAACGCGCAAACGTGTTCCTATGACTCTAGAATTAGATCCAAGTATTACAACTAAATTGTGCTGCAAACCATCGAAGTTAGGTGCGTAGTCAACGGATAATGGAAGATCGTATAACGGCCGAACCCAATAACCTATATATCACCAGTTTCGGCCTACTGGAGATATAAAAATATATATCTATTGATGGTTTTAACGTCCCAATAATCTATGAATCATACCGGCCCACACTATCTACTGATAGAAGGGGGTATCGCATACAACAGATATCTCTTTGTATGAAAATGCCAAAGTATGCTTCCCAATATACGATTTGTTTGACAGGACAGTACTACAGATGGCAGATTTGGCTATTCCCCGAATTGCAGGGATAAACGTAAAGTAGCCAAACTAAAATGAACTCTTTAGTACTTGCAATAAAGATCATAGATGTGTTTTTTTATTTAAAGTAATTTAAATTGCAATTCAAATATCTCGAAAACGGTGCGCCCTAGGCAAAAAATAACAGAAATTTAACCCCCCCCCCTTTAGTGTCACCCCCCCGTTCAAGCATCATGCCAACATGGATTTAAGTTAAAACAAAAAAAACCAACGTTAATGCGCTAAGGTAGCCCGCGAAATTCAAATTTTATTACGTTTTTTGCAATTTGCAGGTCAGTAACAGGTTGTATTTTGATTCGAGGCCATAACAAATATGGCTCTACAGAATTATATCTTAATCCAGTAACTTATTTAGAACGAAGAAGTTTTAATATAACCCTAATTACACATGTTGTTTTTTAAAGTGATGTTGGTTGTAATGGAACGCACGGGAGGGCGAAGTAGAGAAACCTACTTATTGTTTTCGTTAGATAGATAGCCTTTATCAATGATTGTGAGACGCCATCCGAGCATAGATATAATTATACTGTCTATCATCAATAGCGATCTGTCTTTAACTGAAAATAAGTTATTGGGTTCGGCCGTTACTTAGCAGCAATGAAAGTGTTGCATTATATCCTATACTATGTTATAGGATGGGTATAATACAATCGTCGTCGTCGTTCAGCTTCGTAGAGCAAAGTCTCTGCCACACATAGGTACCTGTGTGGCCGTATTTTTGTGAAGCTCGCTGTGTCATCACACCCAGCTGCTGTAGCGACTGTTACGAGTGACATACCGCGAGCACTCAGCTGCGCTCGCCGCGTGTCGCCTGCGGCGAGTGTGGGCGGCCTCGAGGCGCGCACACGTGGCGCCCGACGCGCGCGGGCGCAGACAGCTTGGAGCCCGACGCGCCTGCGCCACGCACCGCCACACCTGAGTATATAGACACACCGCTATGAAATTAGTGGATGTATCACATGGCAATTTAATAAGTCTGATAGTCAATCATTTATTGCATTCCACAATGTGCTTAGGTGGTAAGTAAACATTAGTTGTACCAATCGTGGAACCTGTCGGGCACAGCAAAACAAAAATTTGAAGGAAGAGGACTTATTTATACATGCAAATCATCTTTTCTGCATCTCGCATATATTATTTAATTTGAACACAGGATTAGGAAATAATATGATCTCAGTAGATTAATTAAACATTAATAGGTAACGTTATCCAACATTGCGAATCACAAATCAAATGACTATGTGTAGCTCGTGCTGTAACATAAACACCACGGACAGAGTCCAAATAGTGGTAGAGATTACCTACTTGACTCTTCTATTCTCGCGGGCTGAGGTTTATATTGAATTACAAATAAACACTAGACTAGGCGGACACTGACTCACCGTAAACACAACGGGAAGTGATTGTTCTGTTCGGCTTACAATCAACATTGCAAGAAACAGTACTAATTAAAAACCAATGAAATGCGTATTTCCTTATCAAACTTTGGTAAGAAGTTGCTAACAGTATATGATCGGGCAAAGGGGACTTTGTACGCTTGGTTGCACTGGAATAGATAGTTAGCTCTGTATTCCATGCAGTTATGATTATTAAATAAAATTACGAAAACCGACGAGGCCGTATGAGCTTGATGCCTTTGCTTTTCCGACAAAAAAATATTAGTCTAGGAATTTGCCGCGTTTTTGTTTTATTCAAATACATAAACGTTAAGTTTATTTTAATTTATTTTTGTAAATAAGTTAATGTTCTAAAATGCTTATCTCATATTATTATTGTGTTAAGTTTTTCGCAAATGGTACGAAAAGTAGAGTATTAGTTAGGATCATAAGACGGTATATTAGTTTATTTACCCACTTATAATCGGGTGATAACGCCCTCTTACTCACTTATTCTAAAAGTTAGGGACTGTTTTTTATCATTTCTCATTCCAGATTACATTTTAACATATAATTTGAATATATTTTTATAATCACCTTTTAAAACCCTTCGTTTTGATTCCCCACTCGATAGGTTTGGGAGATATTCTTTCTCTAATAAATACGCTTTGGTTTTATTAAATTTTAATATACCTAGTGACACTCGCACAATAAAGACGAATCTAACGACATATCACTCATCAAAATCGGTTCAGCCATTTAATAATTACAAGGGAACATAGGGACGGACATACATCATACTATTCAGGTCAAACACATAACCCTCCTTTTTTAGTTTCGCCGTAATCGGGTAAAAAAGGAATTATTAAAAAGGTGGTAGAATCCTATCGCGAACATTGATCACTACAGGACGACTGAGGATAGCCAGGACAGTGTTGTTAACAGACTAGAGGACGCTGTGCTATCGTTCTCTATAGACACGCAGTCTGAGAGGTTGGAAGAGAGGTGAACTAATTATTACAAGACACCATGGATACATGGAGACAATGCTAGCCAGCAGCTCAGTTATAATACTTATAATAAAAAAAACAATAAAAAATAAGAATTAAGAAAATAATCGATAAAAAAATATGTAAATATGCAGTGATTAAATTAAATTAAATCATAAATAATTTCTTCGGAGCGCGTCAGTTGCAGTCAGCAAACGATTCACCGATGACGGACCACCAACTCAATTAGAACCTTAATAATTAAACTGCGACGTTTTGTGGGTGATATCATGCAGGTCATTATCTCACTAATAAGCGGTCATGTAATCACCGCTTGACCGAAGAGAGAAGAATCGTGAGTAACACGTGACGTGACGAGTAATATTGTGTCACCGATTTTGAGTTTGTGACAAAACGCGATCGTTCGGTAGTACCTTATGCTTGCTTTACCAATATTTTTAGAATCACTCCAAAAAACTAAATTGGCTAACCACGATTCAAGATTTTTGAAAAACAATTTTGCCAAAATTTTGGAGAGCTTTGGTCAACATTAAGAGGGATTCAGAAGGGACAAAATATATTCAACATGTTCTCCCTAATTTTTACATTTTTTGTGTACAAATCAACGTATCATGTGTTGTATGAGTAATGTAATTATTACGTTTTTTGCGTCAGTCGGACGCTTGTGCAGCAAACCGGGACGGGTCGGTCGCGTGATCGGCTCCCAACCACACTGGTCAGCCGACGGGTGGGGGAGTGGGCTGATGTGGTGCTACAGCCTTCACTAGCATGAGAAATTTAACTATACCTTGTGCAAATCACTTACCTTCTTTGATTACATCAGAAATGGCGTTGTTTTCGAAGCGACTACGCACTGTTTTTCGCTTCGTCCATTCGGCTGTCAATTATCAGTGTACAAACGCGCACTGAAAACATGACGAGTCAAAGCTTGTTATATTTAAGTAGGTACACACACATTAATCTGTAACCGAATGATAAACACCGGTTAGGTGTTCATCATTCGGTTACAGATTAATAGCGGAGCCCATTGGGCGGCTTACTACAGTCAGAGTAGTCAGAGAGCTGGGTGAGCCGGGTACTGAATGAGTCCTGATGACTCATTCGTTTGTTGTACATAGAGCAAATCAAAATTATTTAAGATTTTAACTTGAACGGGTTAATCTTAATTGTGCGTGGTTTAGTTAAACATTTTCGAAAATCGAGACGCAACGTTAAATACCTACCTTTATCGCTATTTTACACCCAAAACTAGTATCACATTTAACCTCGGACCAAAGTATGTACTAATACTAGTGTTTCCGTTTTGTGTGTCCAAGTGTCAATCTTTCGAAGGACAGAAGATACATGTTTACGGCGTCTGTGTGGTCTTCGCAGCTGTGACGCGTGGTCTACGCGGCTACGAAGTGGGGCTTACGCCACTATGAAGTGGGGTCTACGCCGCTACGAAGTGTGGTCTACGCCGCTCCGAAGTGTGGTTTACGTCGCTACGAAGTGATCTACGTCGCCACGAAGTGTGGTCTACGCCGCTACGAAGCGGGGTCTAGGCCGCTACGGTGCATGGTCTGCCTATACTGCCTATACTAGACCAACGCCTAATGCTAAGACAGTCATAAAACTAGAATATTTTCTGATGACACATTAGTGCGAACTTAGCAACACAACTTAGCCCGTCTAGGCTGGTCACATTATAATGTTGTTCGCATAATACGTAAAGCTATGTTAAATATTCGTGGTAAACTATAAATATTTTTGTATTAAAGTGTTGCTGGCACATCGAGCTGGGTCGTAAACGTTATATTATGCGCGTGAGTCGATACTGAACTATGTCTATTACTCATAGAAGCACCTGTTCCCGTCTGAACACATTCATATAAAGCTAAAGAAAAGAAGAAAGAACGAAAAATAATTTTAATTGTCACAGAAATTACGTGCGTATGAAAACATAATATGTAATAAACTCGAAGGTTACACAAAACAGATCTAAGTACTATCACAAACAAACAAATAGTCGAAAGCTGCGGGCCGAGCACGGGCGTGTCAAGACGTTTGTGACAAGACATGATAAATTATGTCATGTCAATTTGTATTAGCATTTTATGACAAAAACGTTTTATCGCTCAAACTGTGATAAAATGTGTGACTCAAGTCATGTCACAGTAGGCCGTGCTCGCCGCTCTGCACGTCATGACTGTGACAAGAAGGACCGAACGCTGTATAAACTCTGATATGTTTGAAAAAGTTGGTCTGTTGAGCCATTTTCATTGATGAATTCGATTAAGAAAATCACTAGTACTTTATATTATTGTGCCGAATTGCTGAAAAATAGTTGTGTTAACACATATAAAGGCATGTTTCCACGTCGTAGCCTTGAATGTGCTCCACACCATTTTTAGGAACCTACTACATACAGAGGGAAATGTTTAAGTACCGAATTGTTAGCTGTGATTGTGTGTACTTACCTACATACATTGTGTTAGTGCTTCAAATTTAAATAGTTTACGTTAATGTATATTGGAAATCTATAAATAAATACTGATGTATTGTTTTCCAGGCAACCACAGAAATAGTTCACCTTTTTTATGTGTTGTTACTGCATTATAAGCTTACGTACTGCAGCTGTGGTTGTTCTGCAAATAAAGAGCAGCAAGTAACAATGTGGTTGTACCTAGACGACGCGGCACCGCACGCATCTCTAAAGGATTGTGAAAACCGCATCAAATTCCGTTGCGTAGTTTAGTAGAACGACGCGGTCACACAGACAGACACGAAAAGCAACTTTAAATGTTATTATGAACAGATTCCGTATAACAAGTTACTTTAAATGTTATTATGAACGGATTCCGTATAACACGTTACTTTAAATGTTATTATGACCAGATTCCGTATAGCACGTTACTTAGATGTTATTATGAACAGATTCCGTATATTTATTTAATCGTTTAATTCAAGTAACAAGATTCATAGTGTTAGTAACAAAATACTTACAAACTATGTTAGTAAAACATTAACACAGAAAAAATTCGTGACATCACTGCTGCAAGGTAACAGGCCCCGCCAATACCTTGCAGCAGTGACTCACATACGCACAATCTAGCCTACTTGCTACCATAAACAGGATGCTGTTGGTGCTGCCCCGCATCCTACTAACCAGGGATGCGCACCGCTTCCGCATCACAGTGTAGAAGCAGTCAACGCGAGCTTCAGCAAACATCCCTGATGCGCTGCAATATTGAGGCAATCCCATCAGCACCCTGAAAACGTTATTGAACGGATTCCGTATGACACGTTACTTTAAATGTTATTATTAACAGATTCCGTATGACACGTTACTTTAAATGTTATTATGAACAGATTCCGTATAACACGTTACTTTAAATGTTATTATGAACAGATTCGAACACGTCACTTTAAATGTTATTATTAACAATTAACAGATTCCGTATGACACGTTACTTTAAATGTTATTATGAACAGATTCCGTATAACACGTTACTTTAAATGTTATTATTAACAGATTCCGTATGACACGTTACTTTAAATGTTATTATTAACAGATTCCGTATGACACGTTACTTTAAATGTTATTATGAACAGATTCCGTATAACACGTTACTTTAAATGTTATTATGAACAGATTCCAACACGTCACTTTAAATGTTATTATGAACAGATTCCGTATAACACGTTACTTTTCCTACATATCGCGGAAACAATTAGCTATAGTTATAGGTAAAAGCGTAAAATTGAAAAACCGCAAAGGATAAATTCAAGAATAAATCGGAAGTTTATATGCCTTTTTGGACAATCATTAAAGGCCACGGTAAGAAAATAGCTCGGGCCAAGGCTTTTGCTATGTTTTGTTAAAAGCTTGGATAAGACTTACTTGTGCTTATCTCATAGTATCTATAATACCTATTAATGTCAAGCAGTGCATAATGCCGACCGGCTATCGGAATTTCATCAGCTGTACTAGAAGAAGTGTGGACTTTGTCCGTCTGACCATCCATCGCGGCATCGGTCCGACCGCGATACATAATACGATACATAATAATTACATACACATTACTCTTCGGACCGACACAAGGATGCCATTGACCCATTTTCGAAATCAAAACATTCTATAGCTTTACACATTTACAAAATACATGTTTACTAAACATGTTAAACTCGCCCATTGTTTAGAAAAACTGAATAAAGGACAATTTTAGGTTAGTGGCAATGTGTAAAACTGTGATTAAGCTGAGAATGAGAAGTAAAAAAACCGGCCAAGTGCGAGTCGGACTCGCGCACGAAGGGTTCCGTACCATTATCTATAAAAATGGCAAAAAAAAACACGTTTGTTGTATGGGATTAAATATTTGTTTTATTTTAACTATTTATTTTTAAAGTGAATATATAACTAAATATTCTGTGAATATTTGAAGCGTCTACCTGTTGCCGTTATCAATATAGAGCAAAAACGAGCAAAAAAAAACACGTTTGTTGTATGGGAGCCCCCTTAAATATTTATTTTATTCTGTTTTTTATTTGCTGTTAAAGTGGCTATATAAATCCATCATCTTTGAAAATTTCAACAGTCTAGCTAACACGGTTCATGAGATACAGCCTGGTGACAGACAGACAGACCGACAGATAGACGGCGGAGCCTTAGTAATAGTTCCCATTTTAACCTTTGGGTACGGAACCCTAAAAATGAGTACCTACCTATACCACCATACCATACCTATCCACCGTACGTTTAGCTCGATGTCAATATTAATGGCCGAATGACAGCATGTTGGGACAACATTATTAATTTACTATGAAACTACCTGTAAGCTCCACGTGAACTTATGAATAATTTTCTTTCAATATCACGTCAGTGCTGTACAAACTCTGTCTGTGAGTGATATTATGATTTATTGTGTGATTCACCTGTCGCCGTCTGAGGTAACGTAGTGTCATGGCCGGTCACAAGGCCGAGTTTTTTTCTGAAGGTCTATGATTGTCTATAATTGCTGCTTCATGATGACTAGTGACATAACATGAACCGAGTCGATTAGAGTCCGTAAGGTTATATTGCGCTTAATTCGACACTGGTTTGGGAAATCGCGGATTGCTATATATACTACATTTTTGTGGAGAAACCGTAATTGAATACCAATGTGACCAGAGACGAGTTTTCGAAAAAAAACGTAACCTTATTTTTTAAATTAAGTTTCCAACTGCTCAATTTCTTGACAATTCATAATCCTGGTTACATAGGAATGGTTTGAATTTGATTCTATTTTGTTTAGGTAAGTCCGTACTAAACAAAATAGAATCAAATTCTAACCCCACCTTCCTAGCTCCGTAGCTAGGAAAGTATATACAGATCTACAGTTTTCGTCAGTAGGTCTGACATAGCATAAGCATAGCATAATCAGCCTATAATGTTCCCACTGCTGGGCCTCCTCTCTTCGAGAGGGAGTGGGCTGTAATCTACCACGCGGGCCCAGTGCGGGTTGCTAGATGTCACATGTCTTCGATTTTTTTGGTTCTAGGACATGCCGGTTTCCTCACGATTTTTTCCTTCACCGTTATGAGAGCAGTGGTGATTAAATAATTTACACAAAGTAAAGCGCCTGCCTGGGTTCGAACCCACGACCTACAACTCGTAAGTCGGGGCCGTTACCACCGGGCCACCACTGCTCTCCCACTGGGCCACCACTGCTCTCTGGTCTGGTCTGACATATCCCGTCGTATTACCTAAGGTTGAAAATATCAATAAGGCTTTCAGCAGAGACATACGAGTACCCAGATAAGTTGAATGTTGAACACTGCCTCGTAAAGTCGTAATTGATTGAAACGAATATCTGCTGATGTAGTACGACCTTCGTACAGAATAAATTAATGAAAAAATGATGATTTATTGGGTTTTGATAAAAGAACAAACAATCGTCAATCAAAAACTGGTATAGAAAAATCTAATAGGCCAGTTTCAATGTCATGTCATTCGTATGTCATGACAGCAAGTTACCCAGCAACATGCCCTAACAACATAATTTACATTAACAACCGATAATAGTTCAATATTATGACGTATCTTTGATCCATCACAGCATCACACATGATTACTATTACATTTAAAGCCGTCACAGATTCTTTTAAATCTATATATAGAACTCCGTGCGAAAATAAACGCGTTTTAAACGCGTTGGGGCAAAAACTGTCATTATAGCTCCGTCATGAGTGACGGGGTGGAGCCATGACGATGACGTCTGCGAGGTTAGAAGTCATGACGACTGATCATCATGTTGATGGACGATGGTGAGGGGTTTCGTAATTGACGTGTTATAGAGGCCTGTTTGCGTTAGTTTACTGCTTTTGTTGAATACCGTAATAAGCAAATTTTAATGCTTCTTAAACAGTTTTGTTTTGAATTAATTTAAGACGGAGATATGTGCCAGTGACCTTGAGTGGTTATCTTGCGTGTTCTGTACTGAGCTCACGCAACGCGTCGTACGCTCAGCCAGTAAAAGGACTCGCCTATCAAGGAGCGCTGTCCCCAATATGACGCATTATTAATTTATTATACACAAACCAAAAGGTATTTTAATAATATGCGTCAGATCAATAATCAAATTATCTTGCGCCATTCTCAGTTTTTTTATCCGTGTTAGACATAACTTTACAAATTAATTTCAATTTAAATCTAAAATATTCACATATTAAGTTATTGAGAAAATGCTCTAATTTAATATATATATTTTTTTAATTATTATCACTACTCGTTTAGACGTGATCTTCAGTATATAATCATCAAAAGTCGGTTATCGTCGCCTTAAATGGCTTAAATAATCGTAATATGTTCATAAGAGTCCTGTTGAATGGTTGATGTTAATATAACCCACAGTCAGTGTAGCGGTCGTATATTGTTATAGAAACGTCTACTTGTTCAGCAATCATAATGGGGAAGTACAGAAGTACCCGCGGTGGTGGCAGTTAAATGGGTGATGCAAAAGTTTTGTAGTCGACGACGTCGACGTCGTCGGTTGTGTGAACGTGGTGATGAAGAGGAATTTTTCATTTAGTCTTAGCCACAGTTCCAGGTAAATAATTATGTACCTCATCATTTCAGCCGGAAGACGTCCACTGCTGGACTAGGTACCTAAATAAATATAAGTTTTACTTAGTGCTTTAATGTCAATAATAATAAATAAAAGCTCTTCTTAAAATAAAGCCAAAATTATTGTTTACTTAATAATTTTTTCATATAATTAATGTACTTAAACAAAATATTGTAAAACATTTTTAAAAGAGTAACGGTGGAGTTTCTTGCCCATTCTTCTCCATACGAAACTACCTTTTGGAAGGCAACTATAATCAATTCTATTTTTTTGTTCAAAAGTGCCTCAGACGTGCCTATTAGAAATAAATAATTTGACTTGACTTATTGACCATCAAGAATATCTCAGAAGCAGCCTCGAGTCAGGATTTGTGCCAGGTTGATGGCAGTAGGCTCGCCCCTATGGGACACAAAACATAATTGGTGAAATATGGGTGTACTGCCTAAACCCTTATTGTGTACGGTCAGAAGAGCGAGCGAAACTAGCTTGAAAATTTTCAACAATCCGCCTCGGATATGTTAGGTTTTGTTTTATATTTTCAAACAGAAATAGGCGTTACATTGTTGATATACGCAGGAAAGTCCAAGCAAGTATGAGAATGTGGAATGCAAGAGCGAGCGCAGCAAGCTCGAAAATGTTGCACACTCTCTGATAGGTTAGATTTAGGAATTAATTACTTTGTCGAGTTATGAAGAAAAACTCAAGAATCAAGAGAATGTAGAATGTAAGAGCGAGCGAAACATTGAGTAGGTTCTGTTTTCTTTTGAAATTATACAGAAAGAAATTAATTCATCGATTTATGACGAAAAGCTTAAATTCGTTTTACAGCAGTTTAGGTTTTGGAATCTGGCCTTTCGACCCTGACGTACGAGCAGCTGCCCACATCCCCGAGCTTGCTTCGTCCGCTGCAGCATCCTAGATTGCCTATTTTTGAAGTAAATCTTCTTTAGGCACGCTTGACTTGGGGAGTAAGCTGGTGAATGCATGACGAGAGCGTTACGGAAGTGACGAGAGCGTTACGGCAGAATAATTAGTATTCATATTGAAGTAAAACTTCTGCGTCGTTACGGAAACAGGCTACGGAAGTTGTTTGTTGTTTAAATTTTAAACATGGAACACTCCGCGTCACCGCCACGGGCCGTCCCGCTTATTAGGTATTTTTAGGGTTCCGTACCCAAAGGGTAAAACGGGAACCCTATTACTAAGGCTCCGCCGTCTGTCTGTCTGTCACCAGGCTGTATCTCATAAACCGTGATATATAGACAGTTGAAATTTTCACAGATGATGTATTTCTTGTTGCCGCTATAACAACAAATACTAAAAAATAGAATAAAATAAATATTTAAGGGGGCTCCCATACAACAAACGTGATTTTTTTGCTCTTTTTTGCTCTATATTGATAACGGCAACAGGTAGACGCTTGAAATATTCACAGAATATGTAGATATATATTGAATTTAAAAATAAATAACTAAATTAAAATAAAACAAATATTTAAGGGGGGCTCCCATACAACAAACGTGTTTTTTTTGCCATTTTTATAGATAATGGTACGGAACCCTTCGTGCGCGAGTCCGACTCGCACTTGGCCGGTTTTTTTTAATTCTCACTGGCTGTTTATACACTCACAAGACCGCAGCTTTTTTGAAGTAAAACTTCTTTTGCTAGCGAACGGTGATTTCTGTTTGACTTTAGACGTGTGGTCTAAAGCATATTCGTTTTTTTATTTTAGGCTTTTTTGAAGTGAATACTTCTTTAGGCGCGTCGAGCGATGTTTACAAACATTAACTCACGCCTTCTTCGGGGGTAGGCAGAAACTATAACTACTAACTATTTTTGGTAGGGGAAAATCTTATGGGTTCGTGTCACCGACTTGCCAATGTTAACAGAGACATTAAAATTTTGGATACTACTTACAATTCAATTGAAAATTAAAAAGAAAACCATGTTATTTCTTAACTTTAAGTTTTCACTTGGCAGTCCCCCGCCGACTGCCTATTTTGTTATTTATTTGTACATGCCCATCGGTGTCACCGTGGCTCAAGTATAGCTTTAAGTTAGTAAGAAAAGTAAATAATTCAGGCTCTGGACAACTTCAATGATTTTGGGGAGGTCATGACCCACGTCACCCCTATTTTTGTTTGGGAAACTATTAAATCGTGTCAGAATTTTACTGACTAAAACCCACCCGTATTCCGCCTTTGTGTCAGGGCCACAGTATCCCTTTCGGACAACCCCGCAACCCTGGCAGGCACGTGACCCCCTGGAACCACGTCTGTGGGACCGTGTCTGGACACGGGATACCACGAGGATAAGTTCAGGATAATTTATTACCTAAAAATTGACGACCGTATATATCTAAAGTAAATGATTCTCCTATACGAACACTACAAATATGATAGGTTAGTTGCTTGCAAGCTTTTGATTAAAAATCTATTTAAAGCAACAAAAATATTCTCACGATGTAATATACCGTAAAAGACGTTTTGGATTCACCATGACTATACCCTAAGTCATCAATTCAGATAATTTATGTAAACAAAGGTGATAACAGATCAAAAAAATATCGTCATAATGGTAATTCACATAAAATGGCGGAAAACAAGGCTATATTGGCTTTTATGTACTGATTTTAGAAATAATAATTAAACAATTATCATACCGTGTTAATTTTTATAAGTTTTCGGTTTTAAACAAAGTTATTAAAAAAAGAAATTTTGTGGTATAAAAAATATTATGATACTGGTAACACTACAGGAGTTCCCAACATTCTCAAATTTCATTTGACATAATTTGCAAACTCGCGTCTTTTCAATACGTTCGTTTTCTTTTCTCCAGGCAAGACATTTGCCACATGTAGGATGAAAACGGCGATATTGGGAGCGTAGGCCACGCCTGGCAGTGGACTTAAAAGGGCTGATTATAATAATAAGAAGCCGCGACTCCGACACAGAACAAACACTGTTCGGCTACGGTATTTTGTTTGCATAGCTCATCTAAATAGTTAATTAACTGTAATTAAAAGATAGAATTTTTTTATGATAAATTGTTTTGCAGCACTGTCCTGTCATTTTGACAGTGACATTTCTTTGTTTACTAAAATTATCTGAATTGATGACTTAGGGTATAGGTAAATTGGCATCCGTGGTCCATTATATTTAATGACGTCACCGATACCTACCTACTTAATGACGCAACGGATAGAGATGAGCATTTGTTTTCAGCGAAATACTACAAGTAGTTCCGTAAAGATAGGAATGTCGGCATTGTGAACAGTTGGTCCCGTCATTGTGGTTTCAATACTCTGGGGGTTCCTGAAGCTGACGTCTGTTTACATTTCATAGTCATCATACAAAGATTGAGATTCTAGCAATTTGAAGTTCCTAGTTGAGATGACCATAACAGACAAACATGAAAAGTAAAATATAACCAAATCTATGGATGTTTGTGCTACCTGCTAATTATGAATACATGCATAAACAATATCTCATGGTTGAACTGAAAACTTATTTGGACATGCAATTGACAAGGCCCAGTCCGGAAATTCAAACTCAAACTCAAAACATTTATTTCAATTAAACCTATTACAGGCACTTTTGAATTGTCAAAGAGTCGGTCAGTTAGTCAGAAAGTTGAAGCTATTTGCCCACTCCAAAACATAGATCTGGAAATAGGAAATAAATAAAGATTTTCAGTTAATATTGAAAGAAGAAGAAAGAAAAAGCATTTATTGGGACTCGCACAGATCACAAATTAAAATAAAACACACTCATAGTAACAAAAAAAACAGAACCAAAAATAAAACAAAGTAAAAAAGAAAATAAAAACAGAAAGTCCTGTACGAGGCCAAAAAGCCCGTATCTCAGCATGATGCTGCGGCACTTAAATATAAGTGTCAAAGTCAAAGTCAAAGATTTATTTGCTGATAAATATGGTTACAAAATTAGGTATTGTCGCAGCGCTTAACGCTTCGCCCTATCAATATTCTGATAGGGCCCGCTATATTGCATAAGAAGACGCAATATACTTTTGACATGATTGGACTGAGGCACATTTATGGGTTGCAGGTTAATCCATCGAAGACTCAGAGTGATTGTTGGTGGCAGTTCAAGGATGTCTCCCAATAAACTGGTCGCAGCATCCCTTTTTTTTGGGTAGAAATTTATCAAATAACTTCTCCTGTTCTGGGCGGGGCGGGAGGGCGTATAACCCACCGGTGTTCCTTCCGTTGCCTGTGTGCTAGGGCCACGATATCCCTTTCGGACAAACTTGCAACCCTGGAAGTGTCGTAGCTTCCCTAAGTTCAATTTAATTAACTCATATTCCAGAAAGCGAAAGGGTTAAGAACCTTGGAGTTTGGATCGACAAACATCTTTCTAGGTGTCCCCAGCTACAATACATAAATCGCAAAATTTTTGCATCCGGGAAGTCCCTGAGACGATTGTGGAACTTTCTTTTAACTGCCACTAAAACTGCGCTTGCACAATGCCTTTTACTACAAATCCTTGACTACGCTGATGTCAGTTATCTCGATCTCACTGAGGCAGAACTAGATAAACTTGAGCTTCAAAACTTTTGCATATCATATATATTTGGCCTGCGTGTGATCATATTTCCAAATTTCATGCAAAGCTCAAGTGGCTACCCATACGTCTTCGCCGGAATTCTCATATCTTATTTCAGCTCTACAGTATGTTGTTCAATCTTACAACCCCTTCTTATCTTAATTAATAACTTAACTTATTAATTTCAAATTCCTTCATGACACACATAATAGATATCTGTTGTCATCGGAAAACTTGAACCTAGAGATCGTGATGCATTCCACCAGCTTTTATAACAAGTCTTTTACAGTTCAAGCAGTAAAGCAGTACGGTTATTGAATGCCTTGCCAGGGTCGATAAGGCGAGCTCAATTTTGACCACTTTCGAAATTCTGAAAATAAAACACTTCCTCTCTCATAAACATCATCATTAAACAATACAGTGCCTTGCTCTTATTTCATGTTTATTATTGTACATGTATCTAAATATTTATATAGACAAGTATATGCTTTATTTTTGTATGTACCGTGTCATTAATGTATCCGATGCATATGTAAATGGTACACCACTGACTACCTGCAGTATTGTCTCTATTTCTCCCTTTAATCTATTCAAAGGTTGTCTGTAAAAGATCGCTCTTAGCGATAAGACCGCCCATTGTGTCACCCTATGTAAAATGACAACATTTATAACTGTAATTTTTATGGTGTAAATAATAATGAGTATTCTATTCTATTCTATGGCATCACTATATGGACGTCAACGCGTCGACCTAACTCACTCAATCCCACATGACTCAATGACTCAATCTCACGGACTTCGGAAGTGCCGTGTCGCACCAGTACCTATGTGCACGCCTATCTCCAGCCGGTTCCCATGCTTTCACTCGGAGTCACCCGTCTGTCTGCCGGTGAGGAGTGACTCAGCATCAACGCGGATTTCCCACAAGTCCCACAACGCACCTGATCTATTTCCCATTCCCGAAGCATAACGCAGTTGACAATATTTCATCAGTGCGTGACTTTAGGGTTACCGCTTTTTGCAATTGGATCTATGATATTCTATTATTGTATATTGTAATATCTCTGTTTTTTTTTGTAAAACGGTAATGAATAAGTAATATGGATCTTGTGTCAAAACCGCAAAAAAGGTTTACCACATTACGGTAAATCCATTTTTCCACTTGGCTCTGAGGTACAGTATGATGCATGGCAAACACAGATGTCTAAATAAGGTAATATTTGTCTAGCCTACATGATCTGATCTCTAACGTTCAGACGTCATAAACAGTCGTCACAAAAAAAACAGCGAGTCACTGCATTCCATCGTCAAAAGTTCGTGATGACCCTAGCAGTAAGTATCGCCGCCCACCGCGCTTGACGCATCAGTATTTGCGCGAAATCTCCGGCGTGATCTAGGCAAAGCCGCCGCCGAGTGACACAGCCATTGTTCCTGCACATATCATGCCGATACCACTATTTACATACATCTACATAATTTCTGTTATCAAGTTCAAGTTGATCTAATTTGTTATGTCAATGGAGCTTATTTTATACGCCGACAAAAGCTTGAATGACGACGTCACCGTCTTCGTCATTCAACGATTGTCTAGAATTCCCTATAGGCGTGTATTATTGGATACCTCACGAAATACCGCACTAAGACTTTACAGTTTACAGTCACTTTCACGAGCGTCTTCCGACGAGACCGTCGTACCTACTTATGTAGTTACTATTTCTGTTCTCGAATCTTATACCGTCTGGGGGTGTGGCATTGTGTCTGTTTATTGTGTAATTTATATTTCTTGTCCGCGATTTATTCATTCACTTAACCATTTACAATGTTGTATGTATTAACTATTGTTATATATAATGTTACAAATTGCGTTATAGATGCATAGTTATATTTCATGTATTATCGTGGAACTGATTCCGTGATAATGCAGTAGACAGCCGCCAGACGAACATGACCTACCATAATATCAATTGTTAATATGTATGTGTACTTAGGCTAAGGTATTCATCTATGGGTCTTGGTAACCTGAAAATAAATGGATTTATTATTATTATTATTTATTTATATCAACCTTCAATGAAATATACGTAGTCGTGTGAACAGAAATCTCTCCATGCAGCAACTCGAATTAAGGCTAAATAACTGTCGTATAAATTCGTCTGGATAAGGAACGGGAAGATTTTCATCAAAAAGTATGAAACCGATCAAACCAAACAAGTCTGTCTTCTAGTGCAGATTGTCTTGTGTATTTTAGGTTTTTTTTTTAAACTCGTACTGAAACACGAAATTGTCATATCTACTGATATGTTGCACGTAAGTACTAGCGCCTCATTCAATTTAAAAAAACACCTAAAGACCACTACATTGATAACGTGAATAAAAACTTACACAAAACAAAGTCGTCATCCTCGGTGATTTCAACCTAAGAATAACAAAATAATTATGGATAAAGTTGGCATTCAGGTTGTGTAATTCTTAAACGGAGCTTATGGTATAAAGTAATGGGAAAAAGAAAGGCGGCCACCATTTCAATGTTATAGCAACAAAACCTATTTTATATCCATCGCACCTACACAAATCGTTAGGATGCTTCGAGGGTATAAAGAATCCCACATACAAAGTTACATAGATACGCGTGAAATACATAACCCTGCCGTTGCTGTCGCGCAGTCGAGTAATAAACAGAGCTTCCTAACGACCTGCGGTGGCTTTATTGTCACAGTCACTCGCATTAGGGATCACAGTGTAGAAGTGTCAGTACGACACTACGGCTGGTTGGACAGAAATATATCGCTGCTCACTTGCAGTAACCAGGCTGCCGAGATGCTTTTTTTAAGTCCTTCTCTGGATAAAACTACTGGGTGTTGATTTATCTCCAAGTTATTAATTAAAGTTGGACATAGGCGTAAGTAGGTACCGCAGCAACATTTTATGTAATCACAGATTTTTACGACTGATATACAGTTTCGGCAATTCCTCCTCACCTCCTATTAGCATGCCACATACGACGTTATCAAGTGTTTCCACAGAATCACCTGAATTTGTTCGCATTACTGTCGTGAGGTTACCAATTCGCGCCCACTCGCTGCGGTTACATTTACATGAAGTTCTCCACAGATTTGGGTCGCATCACTACCACACAGCCACGTAGCAACAAACCACAACACTAAAATACATACAGACCCGTCTACATTACTCTGTCTCTTTAACTTTATTTGTGGCACCGCTGCAAGAGTCAGCAATGGACCCCTATTTCAGTTCAAGAGTTAAAGGTTTCGGATTCTGCAACAGTATCACAATCTTGTTCGAAGTTCGCCTTTAGACGCTGGCTGCACGTCCGGCGGACATTCCATGAATGCATGTCTCGATTGTTAACGCACTACTGCGGAGTATGTATGTGAGATGTGGTAGGTAGCGGGGAGGTAAGTGTCAATGGATGGCGCAGGAGAAGGTAGCCTGGAGGGAGTGCAGGTCGTGGGAGCTCGCCAGTGTGACGCACCGGAAGGTCTACGCATTCCGCTGGGCGGTGTCGCAGTGCAAAAGCTCTACAAAAGAAAATATGGTGTGCGCGGTATTGTGTGCTCTAGGAACAGGTTGTAGGACCCCTACCTCTGCCCGTTAGAGATACCGCTGTTTGTAAACACTTGTCTTAATAGATACGCGTATGATTCAAAAATATTATCTCAAGACTACGAACTACGAACGACTATGAACCTAATTCCGAAATAGATACGAACGTTTTTTTCGCCGCCTACGGCTACGGAATGGGTTGGCTTTTATCAAATCAAATTAATATACAAAAAAAAAAAAATAACATACAAAAAGTTCTTTAAACCATATCCTACATAAACAGGTGTGCAATTCAGGCAACCCACAGAACCATAAGAATAAGAAAGGTATATTCTGAGTTTAAATGTTACTTTGGCTGGAATACCTACGACACCTCTTCCTATAATTTTTAGTAGAGATTTCTAGGAGAGGACGCTTCTCACCCAAATAAATATCACAGACCGGCCAAGTGCGAGTCGTAGTGGCACAACATAGTTGTACCGACAATAAAACGGGGTTTTTATGGTTCCGTAGTCAACAAGGATAATTATAGTTTCGCCATGTCCGTCTGTCTGTCCGTGGGTATAACATATTAACCACGCCGACAATTTTTTTTAAGGTAGGTACCTCACTTGCAAGACGAAGGGATGATATTTTTTTCTCGTCTATCCCATAGTGTGGGGTATTGTTGAATAGGCCGTTCAAAAATATCGTGGGTCTTTGGAAACCATTTTCCGATTCAGGTATACTTTTGCGTAATATTTAGCTTTAAAGTACTAATGTTTGTTAGAGGCTAGGCCGCCCTGCCAGTTCAATGGTTCAAAATTACATAAGACAGCCCCCCAAACACGGGGCACCCGTCAGCACTTCCTCCTGCTTTAGCTGGGAAGAAGAAGTGGCGCAACAGAAAAGAAGATTCTAGATTTAGAAAAACTTGATTCTATAAAATAGTATGTAAAATAATTTACATTATGCATCACAAAAACATTAAATTAAATTATTTGCCATATGTTAGCTAGCACACGCCACCTTACCAACAAAAAAAAATCATGAAAAGCTATACTGAAGCAGAAAAACAACAGTCTTACCAACAGTCATAACTATTTTTAACCGACTTCTAAAAAAGGTTTCGACCGTATATATGTTTTTTTATGTTTGTTCGCCGATATCTCCGTCAATTACGGACCAATTAAAAAAAAAAAATTCAATACACTTCCTCGAAAACTGGTTCATATCGCACTACGATTCGGTTCACAATGCAATGTATTTCACACGCGTGCGATTTATTATTTTCCAACACGTGTGCGGGAATAAAAATTACCACAGATAACTTATACCTATACTTAGTCCAAATTGGTTCAATGCCTCACACCGGTCCGCGCCTGAGACTGTCCGCTCTATTCGGAGGTGATTTTTTTTTAATCTCGGTAAAGATGCGTATTTACGGCGTTAATATTTTTGGAATATTTAATTAAATAATGTTTATAAATATAAAGAATACCATGATTATTACAGTAAAAAAACGTTTATGAACAAAATGACATTTATTTGTGTTCTAAACTCAAAAATATTTGAATTTTCTATTTTTCATATTAGGCTGTTTATCGGCTTTATACCTTTGCTTCTCCTTCAACCTGGCGAAAGCAAAGCGCGGAAAAAAAAGAAAATTAAATCATAGTTTCCTAATAAGTCATGACAAAATCACAAAAATATTTTTCGTTATTTCATTTTATTTCTTCTAAAGGGTATTAAAAAACGTCGATTGATACACGTGGACATTTGTTATTGCAGTTCTCGGCTCAAAAACAACCTCGCCTACGGCTTGGGTGTTAATTCCGCCTCGAATGCAACAACAAACATTCTCCACTTGTATCAAAATGTACTATTTTTGTTTGAAAGGGTATGTTCCCGAGGTGGTCCCATTGCCACCAAATCAGAATCTGATGAGAGGATCTCATGGAAATCGAGGGAAACCCTCGAGTTTTAAAGGCAAAACTATAGCGATTTGGGGATTTTTTATAGTAACTCGTGCATTTGCTCCCGAAAATCACCATTTGGTGAAGTGGAATTGATGATGGAGACCACAGATGGCCACCGGAACAACATAATAATAAGTATTTAACGGGTTGCGATTCGATTAGGTACTTTAATATGGTTGCTAAGCAATTTATGCTCGTCACAATGTGTATGGTGAGTGGCAGTTCTCCTGGTTCTTACCAGGAGAACCTCAACAATTAACGTCCCAGCATCGGGAAAAGCAATATTTTGTAAAAGGTGATGAGCAATTGACTTCAGGCTATTGTAACTTAGATAAATTAAAAACTGACCCACTAAAAAGTGAAAAATAAAAAACTTTTGTAAAAAAAAAATAACCGACTTCCAAAAAACACTACAAAGTGAAAAAACTTTTCACTTTGTAGTGTATCAAAGTAAACTAAAGTTATTTTTCACTTTGTAGTGTTTTTTGGTAGTCTGTTATAATTTTTTTTGTAAAAAGTTTTTTATTTTTCACTTTTTAGTGGGTCAGTTTTTAATTTATCTAAGTTACAATAGCCTAATGTTAACTGCTCATCACCTTTTACAAAATATTGCTTTTCCCGATGCTGGAACGTTTATTGTTGAGGAGTTCTCCTGGGAAGAACCAGGAGAACAGCCACTCACCATATGCATAGTGACGAGCATAAATTGCTTAATCGCAACCCGTTAAATAGGTACTCATTATTATATTGTTCCGGCGGCCATCTGTAGTATCCATCATCAGTTCCACTTCACAAAATAGTGCTTTCCGAGAGCAAATGCACGAGTTACTACAAAAAATACCCAAATCGCTATAGGTTTGCATATAAAATTTGAGGGTTTCCCTCGATTTCCATAGGATTCCCTCATCAGATTCTGATTTGGTGGCAATGGGACCACCTCGGGAGTATACCCTTTTAAACAAAAAAAGAATTTTCAAAATCGGTTCATAATTGACGGAGTAATCACGTAATAAACATAAAAAAAAAAAGAAAAAAAAAAACATACAGCCGAATTGAGAACCTCGTCCTTTTTGGAAGTCGGTTAAAAATAACTTTAATTTCGGAAGTCGGTGGCAAAAAACTAAAATACAGAACCAAAGACACCGACTTCCGAAATTAAAGTTATTTTTCACATTGTAGTGTTTTTTGGAAATCGGTTATTTATTTTTACAAAAAGTTTTTATTTTTATGATTTGATATGTATTACATAGATGGCATAGACAAAATAAAGATCAATAATAAAATCCTAACGGTTAAACGACTTATGACTAAAAAGAATATAGTTTTTTTTGTTTCCGTTAGGATTTTATTATTGATCTTTATTTTTTCTATGCCATCTGTGTAATACATATCAAATGCAATAAAGATTTTTTTTTTATGATTTTGTTATATTAAAATTGTATTTACTGTTTAACTGACCATTGTAATTATTTTAGTGTCCATTAAATATTTGCATGCCATCAGTGCACGGCGGAATGTCTTTGCTCATGTCTTTGCACTGAATTTTATACGTAACATCTTTTGTACCGCGAACAGAGTACCTACCTACGTGCACGAACCTGACGTTCGTGCACGACCACGTAGGTAAGTACTTGTTGGAATCCTATAATTCAAATTTCATTGATATTGATTTACATTCAGTCAAAAAAGTATCAGGAATGGATGATTTGTATAAGGTTCCAAATATTTGTTTTTGTTGTTGATTGATTGTCACAACTGTTTTCCATTTTGGCGTGAAGTTTGAGTTGCATGTGGTATTTAAATTCACTACAGTGCTTGTTTTAGTTAGATCAATCTAGTGTGTATTGCGAATTTTATAATGGATAAAAACATCAAACAAAGAGTTTGTCTTAAATTGTGCATCGCCGATGGAATTTCGTGTTCGAAGTCACTGAAAATGTTACAGGAGGCTTACGGTGAATCGACCTTATAAAAACAGGCGCTTATGAGTGGTACAAAGCGTTTAAAACCGGTCGAGATATGCTGGAAGATTTGCCTCGCCCTAGTGGGCCATCAACGTCTTCAACTGAAGTTAACATCGCAAAAGTAAAGGAAATAGTGACTGAAAATCCTCATTCAAGTTTGAGAGAGATAGCAGCTGAACTTTTTGTGTCTCACGAGTCGATCCGTATCATTTTAAATAATCACTCGGGTATGAAACATGTTGCCGCTCGGCTAGACCCAAAAAACCTGAATTTTCTCCAAAAACTCAATCGCATTAGAGTCGCTGAAGACATGCTAGAACGAGTCAATTCCGACCCAACATTCATGAAACGCATTGTTACTGGTGACGAGACGTGGGTTTACGAGTTTGACATGCAAACTAGTCAACAAACTTCGGAGTGGCACCTTCCAACTGAACCGAAACCGAAAAAACCACGCCAAAGTCGGTCAAAGGTCAAAGTCATGTTGACTGTTTTCTTTGACTATCGCGGTGTTGTGCACTTGGAATTCTTTCCGGAAGGTCAAACGGTAAATAAAGTTTATTATTTGAGTGTTATGCGGCGCTTAAGAGAGCGAACTCGAGGAAAAAGGCCAGATTTGAGAAATGAAAATTCTTGGATTTTGCACCACGATTCTTGGATTTTGCGCCTTCGCACAAGGCCATCATTGTGAACGAATTTTTGACCAAAAACTCAACAAATACCATCGAGCAACCACCTTATTCACCAGATATGGCTCCAGCCATCATCTTTCTTTCTCCTAAACTCAAATTACCACTTCGTCGCACCCGTTTTCATTCGGTAGAAGACATAAAGGTGAATTCGCGGCAAGAACTAAACTCAATTCCGGAAAAAACGTTTAAAAATGTTTTGATGATTTGATTATTCGTTGGCGTATGTGTATCGTTCCTGAAGGAGCATACTTTGAAGGCGATAAATAAATTTGGATGAATAACTAACATTTTGTGTATTATTGATCTTTTCCCGGTACTTTTTAAACAGAGTAGTATTTGCATGCTTGAAAAAAAAAAAAAAAAAAAAATTCTTGGCGGCATGGAGATTGCGATTGTCGCAACCCAGCGCTGGGCACGCCACAACTGTGGCGATAAGTCCCCTCTTTGAGGAGTGGCTAGATAGGCGCCACGGCGTCCTCACCTTCCGCCTGACGCAGGTCCTCACCGGACATGGTTGTTTCGGGAGGTTCCTGTTCAGGATAAAGCGGGAGGAAACGCCCGGGTGTCACCACTGTGTGGATCACCCGGAGGACACGGTGGAGCATACGGTGGAGGTCTGCCCGGCTTGGGTGGAGCACCGCCGTGTCCTCACGGAGGCGATCGTCGGCGGCGATCTCTCGCGTCCGGCCCTGGTTCGGGCCATGGTTCGGAGCGAGAGTGCATGGGAGGCCGTCACCTCCTTCTGCGAAGCAGTAATGCTTGCGAAGGAGGGGGCGGAACGTGTGAGGGAGAGGCAAGGTTCGCGCCCTCGCGCCCCTAGTCGCCGCAGGAGACGCCCCGGGCGTCGGGAGTCGCAAGCCGATTTCCGGCCACCGTAGGTGCGGGCTTGCGGACAGTGAGCGATGGGTAGTTCACCGTCCGATAAGGACCAGGCCCGGGTCGACGGCGCGTTGTATTCCACGCGCGCCTCAAAGAGTTGTCAGCAGCAACTGACGGGGTCCGTTAGGGCCAATGCCTGCCAGGGTTGCGAGTTTGTCCGAAAGGGATATCGTGGCCCTGGCACACAGGCAAATGAAGGAATACGGGTGGGTTTTAGTCAGTAAAAGTCTGACACGCCCTCCCGCTCCACCCAGAGCGGGAGAAGTTATTTGATAATTTGCCACCAAAAAAAAAAACAAAAAAATGCTTGAAAAATAAATTTTAATCTAATATTATAAAAATTCTATCTTAATTGTATCTTACTATTATTACTAATTTATTGCATAATTTAAGTAAATGAAACTGTTTCTGATGTGATTTGGTTTTGTAGCTATAGCTAGCTTTATAGTAACTTATTTATTTATTTCAAAACATTTGTTAATTGTGGTAATGCTCGTCTAGTGGCAACCAATGATCTTTAAATATGTCTTACCTGCGGATAATGCAGTAATAAAAATAAAAAATAATAAAACTATGTTTATTTATCTCCACAAATTACATCTTATACTAGTTATACATATAGTTGACAGGTATTTTGAAAATATTTTGTGATTTGTGGGAGATCTGCAGTGGACTGCAACATTGCTACTTAAAGTATTGTTCACATTATGTATTATATATGTTGTAGTTGTTAATTATACCTTAATAAATAAAATAAAATAAAATAAAAACAACACCCTTATCGAAACATCATCACAAAATCACGACAACCATCTTTTCGCGCAAGTGGATTTGCGCAAGTGTACCAGATCCGATGCATCAACCCTCAGTTGGTCCAAATGTCTCTTATGAAACTGGATCTATTGGCATCATAAATATTTTTGGTGAAAATTGCCCATTTTCTTGCTGACTGTACAGTTTTTTTCAAAATCTGTGTATGCAGATCAAAATGGCTCAAAAAGTTAACAACAGTCTCCTAAGAGCGATTTCGTGTAGCTGCAACTGTTACATCTTAAAAATCCAGCCTGTCGATATGTCACGATGATTGACTGGTTAGCACCGTATAGATATAGCGTGATGATAATCATTTAAAAGGTTAAATCTGTAACTATCTGCAATGTTCTAACCGTTTGGCTTGTCTATGTACAATTTGCTGTAAACCATAGAGGAATACAAACATAATGCAATATTGCTCATCCCCCATTGATAATATATAGCCTACCGGCTGCCCAGCCTAATAGGCCCATATGCAAAATTAGAACAGACTCTATACAGTAGAATTTGCGTGAATTCTGTAATAAGAGGTATTTTTTTCCGACTTGCAAGACAAAAATTTTCATAGCTTAGCTAATATATATATTATGATTGATTTATATATCATTTATAGTTTAGAGCACTCATGAATAATGTAGGTTTCTACCAGTGAATCAAATTTTTGAATTGGATCATTAGTTCCGGAGTTTACCCACTACATACAAACAAACAAACTTACAAACAAATACCTATTTATAATATTAGTATGGAAGTATAGATGACATGAATATTTACTTTGTAAAGTATTGACTTTGACTTTGGCTTCCCTGGTACCTCATTAACGGCAAAATAATGTGTAAATGTCTAATAACTGCTCCCAAATTACGATGTTTATTTTAATTTTATTTTTTTTTACATATTTCCTTGACATAATATTGTTTTTTTATTTGACATTATATACCTACAATTTTAATTTAAACAAGGTTCTAAATTTTATTATTTTAATAATATTTTATATCGTTTTTTTTTGTAATGTTTTGTAATGTGAGAACAGACTGTAGCTTTGTAAACCATTTTCTATTTTGTTATGTACTTGGTACTTGTTGACGGGCCTACACTGTCCTCCCATACCAAGTAACACTGTAACTTGAAAACATTGTAAAAGCCCATTATTGGGTAAAGAGTAACTGTGGAGTTTCTTGCCGGCTCTTCTCCATAGGAAACGACCAACTGGAACCGTGCACCTAGCTTTTGACGTTTCACAAGTGCCCAGTTACGTTTATGTGAAATAAAATATTTTGATTTTGATTGTTTTGTTTTTGTTTTTTTTTCTCAGTAATTTTTTATCATGGTTTGGCAGTTTGAGTAATTTGCGGCCTACCCAAATGTCCTTTCTTTGGTTTTGTTCGTTGAATCGTTGAGCTCGCTAAGTTCTGAGTTGAGCCACTTTTCTTTAATTAAACGTAAACACATATTTTTCGTTGACTGTACTAAACTGACGAACCAACGAAACTAGCGAACACTGGAAACTGTCGAGTTGACGCAACTGTATAATCCGCAAAACTGACCAATCAGCAAAACTGACTAATCAACTAAACTGACGAATTAAATAAACTGACGAGTGAGGGAAACTGGCCAGTGATACGCGGACTCGAAACGCTGAGAATCCACTTTACCGACAACATTAGGCTACAAGCTATAAGTAGGTATACCTACCGATTGGCAATAGTTTTGATCGTAACAAAAATCCCTTAAAACGCATATATGAACATTCAAAAGTTAACAAATACTGACTACAATCACAAAGAACCAAGGTTCAACCACGTTGTCACTACACCTTCGCACTGCTCGCGCCCTCTAATACAGATTGATGTGGCACATTACAATAATCTCATCTAAATTCACCTTCACCGTGGGCCCGTGTGGGCCCTGCACGCGTGCTACCTACGTGACGCGACGCACGTGGCGCCCTTACCAGACCGTCTGATGCGGATTCAAAGCCCTTAATTATCAGTTATTGGAGAAAAAACGAAATAATTCGATTTTAAAATGCAGCTCTGTATCCACCGTGCACCGTGCTTGCCTTTTAGAAGGTGGTTTACTTGAAATGTGTCTGATAAGTTCGTTGAACTGATTTAGGTAGGTAGGTATGTGTATAACTTAGTAAGGTAGTAGAGTATAGACTAGTAGAGTATAGACCAGTAAGGAAATAAATTACTGTCTCCATTCTGCGAAACAATATTTAAAACTATCCTCTTTTATCCCATCAGGTAATTGATGATCAACTGTATGATAAGACTGTAGTTGTCTAGGAAACAGGCAGCAGTGTACCGAGAGAGTTGTATAGAAAAGTGTCAGAATGTATTCCGAAGAGAAATTCAAATCAATAGCGGTATCATATAAGTGTAGCGTGCCTCAGGTATTATATAAGTGTAGCGTGCCTCAGGGAACATTCTCGGTCCTTTACTTTTCTTACTTTATAAAAATGATCTCAAGATACCACCTTGCAGAAATGTATAGTTTTTGCAGATAATACAGTTGTCATCAAATGTAAGTATAAAAGCGACTGCAAATCATTCACGGAAAAGACCCTAAAAGATACAATAAGTTGGATGCAAAATAAAAACTTAAATATAGCAAGACCAAATTAATTGAATTTAACTCTTATATAATTATGATATCAAACTAGCTTTGGATATTCTGTGCAATGGTGAAACGGTACAACAAGAGGAACAATTAAAATTTTTAGGAATGCGTGTTAACAACAACCTGAATTGGAAAAGCCATAATTATGGCGCATAGGTATAGGTCAGAAACTAGATGCGTTCGTTTTTGCTTTAAAAAAGCTGAGCAAAATGTGTCTGTAGACTGTAGAAGCTGCTCTTGCAGCTTACCATGGTCACGTGTCATTTGTTCAAAGCTATGGACTAATCATGGTTGCCGTGGTAACTTGCCCGATGCCGACAGAGTTTTTAAAGCTCCAAAAACGCTGCATCCAGGTATTAAACAGGGCATGGTTCTTGGATAGCTGTAAACCCCTCTTTAAATGAATGAATGAAACGCACCGACCCCAGCATGGTTAAACCAGATTCGATGAGAGAAACATGATGAGGCTCCAGAGCCTCATATTTCATGGGACCACAGAGACCATTGCATATCTTACAACAAGCCCTTTCATTTGATATGTCACACATGTTTGCAATACTTTTTGTTTTAATTTGCTAGTTTGCCCCCACATTCAAAATTAATTTATTTACATTACACATCCGTGTTTGGGTCACAGAAATTCATATGTATACCAAATTTCAACTTAATCGGTCTTGTAGATTCGGAGCAAATCAGCTGCGACAGACGGACAGACAGACAGACAGATAGACAGCCAGAGAGACAGACACACGAGAGATCCTATAAGGGTTCCGTTTTTTTCTTTTGAGGTATGGAACAGCCCAAGGAATCAAAATGCAAATGTGAAACATAAAATACTATTTACCTATTTCTGAAGTTTCAACGGCCTCGTGTCGTCAAACGCGTCATCTTGGAAACGAGACACACCCCGTTATTCAACACAGTTACAGCTAAACAGCAAGAAATTCTACGAAAACCGACCGAGGACAACCCATGGAGGAATAGTAAAATAATTAATTTATAATTTGGATGATATGCTCAATTTTCATGGTTCTATTTAATCCAATTTTCTTTAATTTGTTGCGGCTGCTAGCTGAGGTGCTAATGGAAAAATAGATAAATAAAAGTGTGTAATAATAAATCAAGTTACAAACTTGCCGAAACATTTGACTAGTCGTCTCACTCGAAAGCTCGGTACTCTCCGTGACGCTATTGTGTAATAAAGTTAATAATACAGTTTTATTTTAGGTGCATCGTCTTCACGTATAATTATTGTACCTATACAAAATATTGTAAAACATTTAAAAAGAGTACCGGTGGAGTTTCTTGCCCATTCTTCTCCATACAAAACTACCTTTTGGAAGGGGCGACTGGAATCAATTCTATATTTTGAAGTGAAAACTTCTTTAGGCGCATTGAGCACTTTTTGGGTGAACATAACCGGTCAAGAGTGAGTCGGACTCGTGCACCGAGGGTTCCGTACGAATATTGATTCACCATTAATGATTTTTTGATGATTTCTGAAAAACTGTGCTATTTTGAGGCATCGTTTTATTTTTCCTGTAATCTTTACATAAGCTTCTATCATATAGAATAATTTCAGATTTTTATCTCTGCAAACTTCGGAGATAAGGGGGGAAGGGTATTTTTTTTTCATCAAAAGTCGGAAAATATGCTGCCTAAAAAAAAAGCTTTTGAGAATGTGCAAACAGCGTTCTTTCATATGATACCCCACATACCCTAGTAGCCCCACTTTAAATTTTTAAGACCCCTTTTCAGTCCCATTTGCAAAAAAGATATTTTTTTTTTTCTTGCTTGCAAAATAGTTGGGCAAACGTCATCTAAAACTATTCTAAATTTCAAGTTGATAGCATTAGTAGTTCTTGAGATATCCAGGTGTGACAGACAGACACACTTAGTCTCGAAGAATAAGGGTTCCTTTTTACCATTTTGGTACGGAACTCTAAAAATCATGGAACTCGCTTCTTCGTCCCCGAACGCTTTTCATGAGCTATTACACTGTTTTCACTTCTATCGGCAGTCCCCAAAGACTGCCCCGCATGTTTTTTTTTGTAAATTTTGACGTTCAAAAGGTCCTTTTATGTGCCTATTTGACTTTGACTTTGCTATTCTTACTACACATTAATGTGCTACGGAATGACGACTAACAGAGTATGGAAGAATAGTACATTTTGATACAAGTGGGACTGCAATAACAAATGTCCACGTGTATCAAACGACGTTTTTCAATACACTTTTGAAGAAATAAAATAAAATAACGAAAAATATTTTTGTCATGAATTAATACAAAACTATGATTTAATTTTCTTTTCTTTCCGCGCTTTGCTTTCTCAAGGTTGAAGTAGAAGCAAAGGTATAAAACCGATAACAGCCTAATATGAAAAATAGAAAATACAAATATTTTTGAGTTTACAACACAAATAAATGTTAATTTGTTCATAAACGTTTTTTTAAATGTAATAATCATGGTATTCTATTTAGAAACAAATAAATATAACAAAAATATTAACGCCGTAAAGACGCATCTTTGCCGCGATTAAAAAAAAACACCTTTGAATAGAGAGGACCTAATCGTAGTGCGTTAAAAACCAGTTTTGGAGGAAGTGTATTGAAAAAATACATGTTGCGCTGACCCTAAATAAATTGGAATTAGGACAAGAGAATGATGATGACCTATAGACCTTCAAGACCCTGCACTGATCCCGTCTAGAATCCATGGTGGGACGCTTGAACTTGTCGTTGAAGGCAAACTCCGAATTGAGTGATGCTAACTCGGTCAAGTTCAATGCTATAATACTAGGGTCAAGATCTATAAACGTAAATTAGCGGGTAACTTGGCTAAACGTTATTCCTGTCACTGTCACACAACTGTCAAACTACAAGTGCAGGATCGAGATGGGAACATGTTTAAGCCAATGAAAGAGCTCAGTAACTTTCATAGATCTCGATTTAAGTCTGAAGCGAGTCTCCTATCCTATACGCATTATCTTTATTATTCTGAACTAGCTGTGTCAGCGATTTTGTTCACGTGCATGTACGAAAACAATAATATGTACTTAGTACTTATATAGAAGGTGTAGGTAGGTACCATTCCTCTATTGAAAATTAAGAATCTTCCGATCTTGCCTGCTGGGAAGCGCTACCTGGGGTTCTCTATCACAGCCCTCTTAGATGTTTGAGAATAAATAAAAATCAAGGCGCCTGGTCGGGCGGGACTCATTATCTGTGCACCTGTCGTTTTAACAACTTTTTCTATGGGACTAAATCTGAAATCTTAACAAAAAAAATCAGCAGTTCCCTACATCTATGTTTGAATAACTTGTTAAAATGTATGGAACAGCTGATTTTTTTTTCGCGGTTTCAGGTTTGGTCCCATAGTAAAAGTTGTTCATAATGATGAGTACAATGACCCCTTAAGAGGTTGTGCGTTAATTCTGAGTAATTACAAAAACAATATAACCGACTTCCATACAAAAACACTAACACAAAGTGCAAAATTACTTTAGTTTGGGAAATCGAACAAAACTCCCCGCGACTTGACCCGCACCAATTCCGTTTTTTCAATTTTTGAATTCAATTTTTTTTTTCTTAAGAACCTAATTTGGACTATTACCTACAAAAGAATTAGCCAAATCGGTTCAGCAGTTCTCGAGTTTTGCGCTTAGCAACACATTTAGCCATTCATGTTTATATAGAGATATAGATTATCTTCGCGTCTGGGCAGCACTGCATGTGTTTATCCACACGATCCACACGAATACACACAATGACACGATGATCAATGATGATACAACTTTTTATGAGTAAAAAGGCCGTGCCCAGCTGATACCGAATCAAAGGATTCATCTGTTCTCCTGATCTCAACGGGTGACACACGGGACACTCTGTTACAGTTATATGACTGTTATCTCCAAGAGAAAACAGATAGAGAAAACCTGCAAGTCATGGTACGTAAATTGAATGTACAAATTGATGCCCTGCAGGAACAAGTTCAGACACTTCAAGGAGAATTGAACTGCATCAAAGAAACAAAAGGGACTACAGAACCTGCTCAGACTACAAAAAACGACGTGGAATACTGTACAGACGAGGATGACCTTGCTAAAGAGACTGAGTGGATTAGGGCCAAGAGCAGGAAGAAAAGGAAGCTTAACACCTCCCTCTCTCCAAAACAACAACCCGGAAGCGCCCAACAAGACAATCAACAAAAAAATGAGAAAGTGACTTCGGTCAAAAAAGTGCCCTTACCACCGCCAATCATAATAGACGGAATCAAGAACTATCAAACGTTCTACGATTCGTTAATTGAAAGCCAACCAGCGGAATCATTTACAGCAAAAATGATGAATGGGGATTGTGTGAAGGTTAACGCCAAATCAGAAGACTCATATAGAGTAATTGCTAGGTTCTTGTCTGAAAAAGACTACCACTGGCATTCATACGAAAACAAGCAGGCTAGACCAATTAGAGTTGTGGTAAAGAAACTGCACTCTTCTTGCCAACCAGATCGAATTAAGGAAGATTTAACAACCCAAGGCCTAAAAATAGAAAAGGTAGATAGTAAATTGAGCTGGAAGACCAAAGAACCACTCAACATGTTCGTTTTATCATTTTATAACGATGAAGATGTCAACAAAATCTACGGCATTAAGTACATATTAGGGTGTAAAATTGAAATACATCCACTCAAAAATCCAGCACTCATTCCCCAATGCAAGAGATGCCAAGCTTATGGGCATACACATAAATATTGTCAAAAAGAGCCAAGGTGTGTGAAATGCACTGGCAAGCATCTTACAGCCAATTGTACCAAATCTCCGCAAGAGAAACCAAAATGTATCCACTGCGGCCTACCTCACCCTGCCAATTATAGAGGGTGTGAAGTAGCCAAACAGATGCAAATTATGAAAAATAAAGTTTTAAAAAAGAAACCTACGGTGCCTAATACCCAACAGTTTCCTCCTATAACACACCCTGGTAAACAGGCGCAGAAAGCAAGTGTCCAGTCAACTGCAAAACAACCAGCCATGCAAGTAACCAACATTGGTACTTACGCACAAATTGCAAAACAAGGATCTCAACCTCTGAACTTAGAGGATAAGATTAACCAGATCTTGAAGTGCATTACCTCATTTGATAAGAGATTAGAGAAGCTAGAATCCAGCACTAAAACAGCTGTCTTGAATAATCAAAAATGAATAACACACTCAAAATAATGGCGTGGAACTCCAATGGACTCCTCAAACATCAGCATGAGTTGCAGGCGGTCCTAGATACAGAAAATATAGACGTGTGTTTAATCTCCGAAACGCATTTCACAAAGCAATCTTTTATCAAATTTAGAGGATACATGATATATAATTCCCTCCACCCTAGCAACTCTGCCAGGGGGGGTAGTGCGGTTATAATTAAAGAAAACATTAGTCACTACGTGCAGTGTAAATATGAAGAAGAAGACATTCAAGCAGTGGCAGTATCTGTTAAAACTAAGTTTTGTCAAGTGTCCATTGCAGCCATATACTCGCCTCCTAGGCACATGATAAGAAAAGAGCGATACTTACATCTTTTTGAATTATTAGGCCAGCGATTTATCCTAGGCGGCGATTTTAATGCTAAGCATACGCATTGGGGTTCAAGACTTACTACAACTAAAGGAAGACAGCTCTTAAGTGCAGTTAAAGAAACACATTGTGAAGTAATGAGTACAGGCAAACCTACATACTGGCCCACTGACCACCAGAAAATACCGGATCTTATAGATTTTTTCATCTGCAAAAATATATCCACCAATTACATCAGTTTGGAGGAAAGTTTTACTATGAACTCTGACCATTCTCCGATTATACTAATGCTAAGTCAAAAAATCCTATTAAAAGAAAGCCACTTAACCTTGGTTAATAAGTCCACAGATTGGGACAGTTTTGCTCTTGATCTAGATAATATTATCGACCTTAAAACTCCGATAAAATCGCAAGATCAGCTTGACTCAGAAGTAAACAAATTTATTATTAATATTCAACAATGTGCGTGGAGCAATACACCTCAGCTAAAACGCAAATATAAGGGATTTATCCATCCTAAAGAAATTGTGGATTTACTATCAGAGAAAAGAAAACAAAGGAAGTTGTGGCAGCAAACAAGGTTCCCGCGTCATAAAACAACACTAAATAACCTAACTAAACGACTAAAGAGAAAAATTCTACAATTTGAGGATGAATCTCTGAATACCAACCTTCTGCAGCTTACCAATGACAAATCAACGGATTACTCACTTTGGAAAGCAACGAGAAATCTAAAAAGGCAGATTATACAAATACCGCCCATCAGAGATAGCAACGGAAAATGGGCAATAAGCAATGACCAAAAGGCGGTCCGATTTGCTCAACATTTAGAAGAAACCTTTCAACCCAACGAAAGCTCTGTAGAAATACATGAGAGTGTAAATTTATCACAAAACCAAAGAATCAAGCTTGTGACTCCTAAGGAAGTAATGAGAGAAATTCAAAACAACATTAGCTCAAAAAAGTCTCCCGGTTACGACCTCATCACAGGGGAAATTCTAAAACGCCTCCCACGCAAAGCCATAGTAAAGCTGACCAAACTAATAAATGCTTCATTTATCTTAAAATATGTACCTGAGCCATGGAAGGTTGCTGAAGTCATTATGATTGCGAAGCCTGGGAAACCTCCCCACGAAGCATCATCATACAGACCCATTTCTCTGTTACCCGTACTATCAAAGTTATTTGAAAAACTGTTATTAAAACGGATAAAACCAGTAATAGAAGATAAAAACCTAGTTCCAGATCACCAGTTTGGCTTCAGAGAAAAACACTCAACGTTAGACCAGGTACATAGAATAACTAATGTTATTGGAAAAACGCTAGAAAATAAAGAAGTCTGTGCTACCGTGTTCTTAGACGTCGCGCAAGCTTTTGACAAAGTTTGGCATGAGGGTCTCATATTTAAGCTCAGACGCATGCTACCAGAATTTGTAGATATCCTAGAGTCGTATTTAACTAAAAGAATGTTTAGAATACGCCAAGAGGACGCATATTCCGAGCTAAAAACCATAAAAGCTGGGGTGCCTCAAGGAAGTGTGCTTGGCCCAATTTTGTACTTGTTATACACTTGTGACATCCCAGAGCTGGAAAACAGCACCATAGCGACCTTTGCAGATGATACTGCTATTATGGCCACCGGATCAAGCCACAGAGAAGCGGTAGAGAAAGTTCAACTAGCTGTGAACAAAGTTTACGACTGGACACAAAAGTGGAAGATCAATCTGAATGAGTCAAAATCAGTTCACATTAACTTCACAAACAAACACAGTGACTACCACCCACTCTACATAAATGGTATGCAAATACCTTATGCTAATACAGCCAAATACCTTGGCATAACTCTCGACGCCAAGCTGCGTTGGAAAGCCCATATCAAAAAGAAAAAACAGGAACTCGATATTCGTTATAAACGTTTGCATTGGTTACTGGGAAGGAAATCCTGTTTATCAATACATAATAAGCTGATAATATACAAGCATATTCTGATGCCAATTTGGACGTATGGTATCCAACTTTGGGGCTGTACTAAGCCAACCAACGTCAAAATAATTCAACAGTTCCAGAATAAAGTACTCAGGGCTGCTGTAAATGCACCCTGGTACATAAGAAACGATGACCTCCACCGTGACCTCGACATGGAATTCGTCACCACCATCACACAAAAATTTGCTGAAGCCCACGAACACAGACTTCATCGACACGTGAATGTTGAGGCAATCCAGCTGTTAGACAACACAGGCATAGTGCGTAGACTAAAGAGAACTAAACCATTTGAATTAGTGTAGTGTAAGTGAATCAATAATAGTAACAATGTTGTGCTATTTATATAACACATGAACAAAGTGTTTTATCAATTTTACCAGACTCTAAGGAAGTGTTACGAACGTGTGTAAAAGTGCATACCTAATTATGGACACTATTCTTAGCATTAACAAAATTTATAACGTAGCATAATAAGTTAGATTTAAATTGTTTATTAGTCTTCTTAGGCTAGATTGCAATTAACTAGTAAGAACTTGGTTCTTACTAATAAGGAAAAAAAAAAAAAAAAAATATACATAGGGACTAGTCAGTTAGCGGCTGCTAAACTAATTACTTGTCTTCGCCGAAGCGTTCAGTGACTGTTCAATTAGGGATGGCCACACATCTGACCTATACCAACATGTGTATGTCGACGGGCTAGTGACTGGTCCCGTGACTCACCCGGGAGCGGGGTGTTCCGTCCCAACGTCGTATTGCTTTTATAACAACATAAAGCTAGGGTGCCCACATGCATTGGGTTTTATTCTGTGTCGGTTAAAGATTATTTCTGTATGGTTTTAATTTTAAATGCATAATTTCTTTACATCGATTGTCTTGTGATTTATTAATAAGAAAACGTAAGATGTAAAGAGCAACATTGTTTTTACCTAACAATATAATATACAGCGTGCCGGTTTAATGTCGACATTGATTTAATACACCATTACGGCTTAGCGTTTTCTTTTTATGAATATATTTTAATTTAATTTAAAAACGTTATTATTGATTGATTTATTAAACTGTACTTAAAGAACTGTAGCGCAGAGGTCATTTGCCGGGGTCACGGTCATAACATCGCATCAATGAAATTAAAACAAATAACGTGCAAAGATCAGGGGGCCTAAAATGGACGCTTTGGCAGAATCATAATATGATCTGCGTACAATTCGTAAATAGTGAATTGAAGAAAAAAGAGAGCGCTTGTTATTTAGTTAGTATGAAAATTTTAATTTTACAATGTGCAAATTATTTTATAAATTATATTTTTTATGATTAGTGGCCACTATCCCTTTTTTTTTTTCGAGTGGAAAATTATCAAATAACTTCTCCCGCTCTGGGCTGAGCGGGAGAAGTTATTTGATAACTTTTACTGACTAAAACCCATCCGTGTTCCTTCCGTTGCCTGTGTGCCAGGGCCACGATATCCCTTGCGGACAAACTCGCAACCCTGGCAGGCATTGGCTCTAACGGACCCCGTTAGTTGGTGCTGACTAGGGGGTCCAAACGTCTCCTGCCGGAGGCTCTACGCGGGGATCGTGTGGTCCATGGCCTTTTACGGGGCACCGGTGTGGGCGCACTCTCTTTGAGGCGCGCGTGAAACACAACGCGCCGTCGACCCGGGCCTGGTCCTTATCGGACGGCAAGCTACCCATCGCTCACCGTCCGCAGGGCCGCGCCTACGGTGGCCGGAAATCAGCTTACGACTCCTGACGCCCGGGGCGTCTCCTGCGACGGCTAAGGGCGTGAGGGCGCGACCCTGCCTCACCCTCACGCGTTCCGCCTCCTCCTTCGCGAGCATTACTGCTTCGCAGAAGGAGGTGACGGCCTCCTATGCACTCTCGCTCCGAACCATGGCCTGAACCAGGGCCGGACGCGAGAGATCGCTGCTGCCGATCGCCTCCGTGAGGACACGGCGGTGCTCCACCCAAGCTGGGAAGACCTCCACCGTATGCTCCACCGTGTTCTCCGGGCGATCCACACAGTGGTGACACCCGGGCGTTTCCTCCCGATTTATCCTGAACAGGAACCTCCCGAAACCGTGTCCGGTGAGGACCTGCGTCAGACGGAAGGTGAGGACGCCGCTGGCGCCTGTCTAGCCACTCCTCAAAGAGGGGACTTATCGCCACAATTGTAGCGTGCCCAGCGCTGGGTTGCGACAATCGCACTCTCCATGCCTCCATGAGATCCCGCCGGAGCTCCGTCCGCTGTGCCGTGATTTCTCGCGGCAGCGGAGTTTCACCCCAGCGTTTCGCCTCCTCGCGCCACTCCCAGATGTGCGCGAGGACTTTTGCCTCCAGATCCCGCGGTGGCAGTTTGGTAAGGAGGCTCGAAGCCTCACGAGAGACCGTGCGGTAGCCCCGTACCAGCCTGATGGCCATGACCCTTTGGGACGCGTTCAACCGCTGGGCTAATCGCAGCCTCAGAGAACGCGCCCACACCGGTGCCCCGTAAAAGTAGTAGTAGTAGTAGAGCCTCTGGCAGGAGACGTTTGGACCCCCTAGATTGGGCTGAAGCCGCTTCAAAGCAGCCCCGGCCCTCTTCAGTCTGGGAGTCAAACGTCGGAAGTGCTCCACGAAGTTCCCCCGGCTGTCGATGACGAGTCCCAAGTACTTCATCGTCGACTCAACACCGATGTGAACTCCTCCCGCGGTTTTCTGGGAACCCGACAGTGGCGCGTTCCGAGGACCATAAAAGCGCATGGCCTCGGACTTGTGCAAGGCCACCTCGAGTCCCAATTGCCGGATCCTATCGACGATTGTCGCAACCCCACGTGCCGCCAGTTCGGCTGCCACCTCATGACCTCCCCTGCGCCAGCACGCGCGTGTCGTCAGCGTAGCCGACTACGGTGACGCTGCGGTCGGCGCGCAGCACCCAGTCGTACCCGATGTCCCACAGATGCGGCTCCAGGACCGATCCCTGTGGGACACCGCACAACATCTCTCGCTGGTTCCACTCTCCTTGGTGACCGGGGTAGATGACGGCCCTGTCCGTCAAATAGGCCTCAACCACGCGACAGAGGTAGGTCCGCATCCGGTGATACCGAAGTGCCGCCCTAATGCAACTCCAGGGCAGGGTATTTTATTTATTTATTTAATTCGAACACATGCTTCATATTGTTGTTAGTAACACTTATAAAACTATGTTAGTAACATTTCTCCATAAAACAAAAATAATAATAATAATAAATCTATTTTTTTTTGTCAAATAATTATTTTTTATTTTATTTTTCGGTAAGACGTATTTACACTACCCAACACCCTAACACCTTCCACTACTCTACACCTACACAAAATTACAAGCACATACACACAGACACACACATTCATTTATGTATGGTTATAGTTTTTTTCTCTTTTATTTTTTCTTTTTCTTGTTTAAGATCATTCAATGATGCATCTTTTTGCATGTCTTTTGGGCTAATATTTATTGTCTGTTTTGAGGGGTCTGGCGCTGTATGCCGAGATACAGGACTCGTCCTAGTTCGGCTACAGATGCTACCTTGTTATATACTCCCATATTACTAGCCTATAAGTTTGTGTTATCCGCTGTATTGTTTTTAGTGAAACAAATAAATTATAAAAAATTATAAATTTAAATATTTAAAACTATGTCCGTTCCCTGCTGCACCAGACCTGCAGCTGTGCAAACGGGTCCAGTGCCCCAGGAACGGGCCATCAGGTTTATTCACAATTACCTTTAAAATGCTGTTGGTGCTCCCCCGAATTCTTCGCATCAGGGATACTGTCTTTTTCGCTTAATAGCTTGAAAGCTATCTGTGTGTGCTTCAGCAAACATGCCCGATGCGCTACAGAACCGCGTGAGCCCCAACAGCACCCTAAAGGCGTTATTGTACTGAACCCGAAGAACGTTGTAGGCCCTCTGCGTATGTCTAACCCACAGGCTGCACGTGTAGAAGGACTGACAAAATGCCTTGAACAGCGTGAGTTTCACTTCTCTAGTACATCGTGCAAACCTACGGGCCAGCATATTACATCGGACCGACAACGCTCTTCGCTCCCTTTCTATGTCACTCACGTACTGAACGTATTGAAGGCATTGGCGATGTCAAGAGACACCGCCAAGACGACCCCACCCCGGGCAACAGCATCCGCCACTAGCCCTACCCGCATGTTAAAATAATGTCACCATTGTAGCGGCACGTTGTATAATGCTTTTTGCGAATGAGTTCGTCAGAGAAAGTAAGAATTACTGCCCAAATTAATTAAGGTGGTGCTGCCACGGCGGATCCACCTTAAACAATTTTTGTTATTGTTAGTTACCTGCATGCGATCAGTAAAATCATAACTTCTATACTTATAGTAAAATCGTAGGGAAGTCAAAACTATATATTAATATTTTTGAACCAAAAGTACCTAATCGCTACGAGGCCTGGAACGATTCTAATGCCGAAACAATCGTTTTTAATTTTTTGTCTGTTTGTCTGAATGTAAGTTTCAGCATCACACAATTACGACCTAGATGGATTTTGTTAACAAATTACTATAGATATTCCCTATAGGTAAGTCCGCTCAGTCTGTAGCCTATAAATTATCACGTTATTTGCTATGGGTTGAGTAATATTGCATTAAGTTTGGATTCTTATATGGTTTAACGCAAATTGTAAAAAGACGAGGTTAGAATATTGCAGATAGTTACAGATTTAACCTTTTAAATGATTTTCATACCTTTATGCAGCTAAGCAGTCAATCATGACTTAAACAGGGTGGATATGTACGATATGGACGGTGGAATATTTAGTTATATATTCACTTTAAAAATAAATAATTAAATTAAAATAAAACAAATATTTAATTTCCTGTGTTTTTTTTGCAATTTTTATAGATAATGGTACGGAACCCTTCGTGCGCGAGTCCGACTCGCAGTTGGCCGGTGTTTTTATGAAAATGTGGCTGTTATATTAGTAGTGTGGTGTCTTACGACTTCCACGCGAACGAAGTCGCTGAAGCTAGTCTATCATAAATATAAAAATGAAATGATGTTGTTGTTGTGTTGATGTGCGCGCGTCGCTTGCGAGCGGCTGGACCGAATTGGTTATTTTTTGTTTTATGTTCGTTACGTAATAGACTGAATGAGGTTTTCATGCAAATAAAACAAATATTTTACAATATTTAACACAGCTAACTATTTACACTAGGTACTTAATTAAATTTATGCTAACTATACGTATACAAATAAAAATTGGAAAAGTTTCCGGGAAAATTTTCAAATTCTTACAACTTAACATCCTTTTTTCTTTGGGATTTTTTGTAGGAATTATTAAAATATTGAAACGGCGCCTGTCGGGTCAGCTAGCAGAAGAGATATTTTTGAAAAAAAAATCTGCAAATAGAAATAGAAGTCATTCATTTGCTTATTCAACTTCATAAGCAATTTCAGTTCAGATAATACCCTCAACGCTTTCGATATGCCTGTGCTTTATTCAATCAGGAATATCCAGCAGAAACCAACATTGTACTCATATCTCTCCACGTAAAGGCTTCTACATACCGGGGCGACTTGTCGCGCGACGCGACGCGACACAAAGGCACCGCTCGTCCCGCGACACGCGGGGCCTTTGTGCCGTGTCGCGTCGCGCGACAAGTCGCGCTGGTATGTAGAAGCCTTAACGGGCCCAGCCAGACGAAGCCGTAGATACCTACCGAACTACCAAAATCGCGGTGGGATGATGCTTGACGTCACGGGATATGATTCACTGTTGTTTCGGTATAAACTGGTGAGATCTTTGTGAATTACTGCCAAAATGGAGTTCCCAAATATCAGACAGACTATGAGTCTGACTCATAAAAAGTTCGAAATTCCGACGATCTAAGAACTGATCGGTTTTCCGAATAACTTTCTTATCAATGCCGTCTGTGACTGATAAGAAATACGATAAAAAAACCGGCCAAGTGCGTGTCGGACCACGCACAATACAGGATTCCGTAGTTAGGATGAATTTATCCCAAAAACAAACTTAACATTGTAGTTGAAAAACATGCTCTCCTATATATCGATATACGTTACGGTCAATTCTTCAACTGCAAATTTAAGTTGGTCGACTATTACTCGTTAACTTGTAAACCCTACTTAGCTGTGATAGTTTTCCTTTTAATTTCGTTATATATACTACTGCCATGAATTTTTTTAGATATCCAAAAGCAACCATTGAGCTGGCAGGGGGGGGGGATACTTGACTCTAACAAAAAATAGCACTTTAAAGCTTATTATTACGCAAACGGATCTCAGAATTGAAAAATGTTTTTCACAGACCCACAATATGTTTAAACGGCCTATCCAACGATACTCCACACCATGCATTAGACGAGAAAAAACAATATCATCCCCGTTTTACGTGCAAGGGAGGTACCCTAAACGAAAATGTTTTTCATGGTTTTATTTTATGACTTTTTCGGCGTGATTAATATGTACACCCATGCCAAATTACGGCTTTCTAGGACTACGGATGGACGAACGAACTGACAGACAGACGGACATGGTGAAACTATAAGGGTTCCTTGATTACTGCGGAACCCTAAAAAGAAAGAAAACCAGTCGACAAGTTTTATTTTTAATTCCTTAGTATATAACACATTTTTTTTTTTACATAATTTTAACTAGGCACCTCTCGACGAGTATAGGCCTCCTCCATCTCACTCCATTTTTTGCCTATCTTGGGCTGTTCTCATCCAGTCGTCGTTTGTAGATCTTATAAGTTCGTCTTTCCATCTTTCCAAGGGGCGACCTCTTTTCCTTTTTCCGAGGGGGGCAACCCATGTAGTAATTTTTTTAGTCCATCTCTCTTTATCCTGACGTCTAATGTGACCAGCCCACTACCATTTAAGTTTCTTGCAGCCGGTTAACGCATCAATAACTTTTGTCCTTTCTCTCATTTAATTGCATTGTGGTCGACAAGTAGATAACAATAATTTTACGTTATAGGTAATTTATAAATACCTCACCTGCATTGCAGGTGAGGTATTTGTATGTATCTAACTAATATGTCAATAATAAAAAGTGACAGCGTTTCACATTATTATTTACAGAGTTGCTTCGTTCAGTGCAAGTATGTGGGGAGGTATTTTATTGTAACATTTAAACAGTAGGTACCCAATCAATGTTGAGTCTACTTTAGCCACGCTCAAACCTGTTTGAACTAAATTGGTGTCGTATTTATATTGTTACAATTGTGCCTTTCACCTCTTTTACTAAAAAGATGTATATTTTTCCTTACGTACATGATGTTTTCATAAATATATTGACAAGGTACCGTCATGATGTTAATATCTTTACACGATTCATGTAAAGAATAGCGCATGTGGAGGTTATATATAATTATATGGCTCTGATGGCTCTTTTCTGCAGAATATAAATAGACTCGATATCTGTAGCCCGTCCCCATAGTAAAATACAGTAAGACATGTACTATAAAAGTAACTAAAAAAATAGACTAGCCCCGGTATCTACATCAGTAAATTACTGAATTGGCTTAACAGCATAATTATGCCGCATAAGTTAGCCGCCCTGCAAGAGATGTTAAATGAGGACCCCACTGTAGCCTTAAGTCGAGCGTGATCCCCAGGGAAATAGTTTTATCGACGAGTTCTAGTTTCTGTTTATTCAATACCATGTCACAATCACTACTTTTGACATTCGGTAAAACAAATCTTATACACTTCGGTTTTTACCCATTGGATACTAAATTATTAACAGTGAAACAATTATGGACCGAGCAATAAGCACATAATTTGTAATAAGACGTTATTTACATCGTCAACATTTTGTGGCGCGTCTATTTATCGTAAAAATCAAGTATCGTTGGCAAATAACACAATTTTTGGTTGGTTTTTTTAATAAAAAATGGGGTAAATCATTAATATTATACCTATACCAAAAAAAATGGCCAAGTGCGTATCGGACCACGGAAAATGAAGGGTTCCTTAGTTAGGATGAATTTATCCCAAGAACAAACATAACATTGTAGTTAGGATGAATTTATCCCAAGAACAAACATAACATTGTAGTTAAAAAACATGATCCCTATACATTCCAACTGCAAATCTAAGTTTGTACGCACAATATTGAGTGATTTACCATGTTATTTTAAGACCACAGACTTCTTATAGGTTTACCTGTATACGTAAAGAACTATTTTCTGTATTTTTATCAAAATTTTAGGCTCAGTAGTTTCGGAGATACCCACTTATCTCCAAAACTACTGAACCTAAAATTTTGATAAAATACAGACAGGGGGAATGGGCATTTTTCAAGTATTTGTAAAAAAAATATGTAAAATCCTTAACACAAGCCCTTTTATTTCTTATGTCATACGGTAGGTACAGTCAGCAAAACTTTTTTTTTTGTTTTCTAATTTGCCCCCCAAAAGGTACTTCAAAAGGAAAATCATAAAATTACACTAATTTAAATAATATAATTCGTCTTTAAAATAAATAATTAAATTAAAATAAAACAACTATATATGGGGGGCTCCCATACAACAGACATGCTTTTTTTTGCCGTTTTTATAGATAAAGGGACCCTTCGTGCAAGAGTCCGACTCGCATTTAGCCGTTTTTTTATATATATATTACATTTTTACATAATAATACCCGAGAATTGACGCCATTTATTTGAACTTTCTATTATCTATCATCTAAGTAAGATTTCACTAAACTGAGCGCAAGTTTACCTAGTCCTTATTGGTCAAGTTTCAAGAGTAAGGTTTAGACATTTATACAGTCAAATGCCTTGGAGAGGTCAGTAATGATTCCTATGGCATCATGGCATCTTCCCAAGCTTTATGTATCTAAGTGTTTTAATAAAGTTGACACCGACATTAGTAATTAATTAATTAATTAGTCGAACAACGTTCTTTGGTGAAACCATACTGTTGATCGTGTAAGATTTTGGTGGTGTTAAAATGTTTGAGCAATTGATTGCGCATTATTTTTTCAAACACTTTGTTAAAAACCGGCAACACGGATACTGGTCTACAATTATTGGTGTCTTTACTGTCCCCAGATTTAAAAAGTGGTATTACCTTACTGTATTTCATTAAATCCGGGAAGACTCCTTGATCCACACACAAATTAAATATTAAGAGTAAGTAAGGCGCTATTGTCTCAATTATGGAGGTAGAGATTTTAATGGACATTCTCCAAAGATTTTTGGACAATTTGATCTTGATTTGCTTAAAAGCTTTTCTATCTGTTATAGGGTTTATAGGATTAAACTGTTCAACCAGGCAGCCTGGAACGTTCACTCTTAATAAATCAATTGAGACATCGGTTGAGGATTTTAAAGCTGCAAGTAGTTTTTGATGGTATATTAGTAAAGAATTCGACGAAATCTAAGTTAGACCTTATGGCGCGACGTGAACTCTTACGTAATCAGTATTTCGTACTTTTTCCCCGCTAGTTTCCTTCTCCGTGGGTGCCCCAAGCAGGACGCAAGCGGTTTCAACATCAATATAGCAGCCTATTTAGAACTTAGAGTTCTTTTAGAGACATACAAGAGTGTAAAAAAATATGTTGTGTTTGTGAGAGTTATTTATGAGTACTAGATATAGCTCAAACTGTACAAAATCTTAAATAGAATATTAAAACTCTACTATACAACTTTAAGTATCTTGTGACAGTTCAATCTGGTTTTACCGTTAAAGCTGTTTACAGGCTGTATTTAGCTCTAAGTGTTATGTATCGCTTGTTTCTGTACAGTGGTAGATGTATCGCTTGTTTCTGTACAGTGGTAGATGTATCGCTTGTTTCTGTACAGTGGTAGATGTATCGCTTGTTTCTGTACAGTGGTAGATGTATCGCTTGTTTCTGTACAGTGGTAGATGTATCGCTTGTTTCTGTACAGTGGTAGATGTATCGCTTGTTTCTGTACAGTGGTAGATGTATCGCTTGTTTCTGTACAGTGGTAGATGCTAACTCCGTCCTCAAACGTATGTTTATGGCGTAATGGTACACTCTTGTAAATACTGTGGTTTTATGACTTCTATCTATGAGGGTGTTCTAAAACTTAAAAGATAAATGACAGGTAGGTATAGTACAGCTTTAGTCTTCTAATTAATGTTTCCATTGTGAACAACAAGAGAAGGATTGAAAGGGAATATTTGAATAATACGAATTACCAACCAAATAACAGTAATGATAGTGAACCATCATATAATGAGGAAGTTAGAGAATCATTAATAATATTTTTTTTATTTTATTCAAATTCAAAATTCAAAATAAACGCTGGCAACAGGTAAACCGCTGTCACTGTCAGACTGCATAGAAAAGAAAGAGAAGCGCGATGACACAACGCTTGTAATTTAATGCAAAATAAGAAGCAATTATTTATTTACTCAAATATGCGTTGAATAATCGAAAATAAAAAACAACCAAATTCTGCATACAAATAAGACGTTCTTGTTATTAATTAAATAGCAACCGTACGTTGATAATTAATACAGATATTTTGGATTGAAACTCAAAGTAAAGGGTTAGTTTACCGTTAATGTTTATCAAGATTTTTTATAAGTACGTGTTTTGGTAACAACCAAGTTCTGAGAAATATGTTCGAGAATAACATATATTTTTTCCGCTACAAAAAACTGTATAGATTTGGAATTTTATGATTTGCCTCTTATCAGCGCCTTAAACAGTGATATTTTGATCCATGAAATCTAGTACTGCTTTGTCATATGACGATAATAATACCTAACCTTTTCACACAGCATTTTGAGGTGGACCAATTATCTAAAGACAGAGATGTTTCATCCTGTAGGGGGGGGGGTCCCTACACTAGTGATATGATAACGGGGCGATTCTATTGGGATGATGTAATAAACCTGACACCATTGAATGTTGGTTAAACACTGATTAAAGGCTTCTACAGACCAGAGCGACTCGTGACGCGACACAAAGGCACCGCTCGTCGCGCGACACGCAGTATGTAGAAGCCTTTATTTAAATATATTTTTACGTATTATTTGCAATAATAGGTACAAATGTTGTGTGTGCAGAATGCATGGCACGTAAGACGGTAAAATAATGTACGATGTAGTACACATCCTTTACTAATCGGTTAACATCTAATCGGTTTCTCGGCAATCGGAAACTTGGTACAATGCAAAGTTTAGACCTTTCTCTTCTCTTTTTAAACGGCATATTTTCCTTCAAATAAAGTAAAACAGGTATAATACAACAATACACTAATAATACTTTAGTTTAAGTACATAAGTATAAAATAAAACAGTTAATTCTTTTGGTTCGTACGTAACGTACGTAACGTACGTAACGTACGAGCACGACCATGACGGCGCTCGCGGCGTGGCGCGGCGCGCGGCGTCGCGAGCGAATGATATAATAAACGAAATGCGTGTGCGCTTGCCAGGACCTCTAATAATGTATAGTTATTAGATTCTGAGGATCTGCGTTTAGATAGTCAGATTTAGTAAAAGATTTGTTTATTCTTTTTTTTCTTTGTGCAACTTAACACTTTCACTGTCCACAGAGCCACATATGGTTCAGGAAACGTGCGCTTGAAAGGCACTAATACGCTCCTGAGCTATATGTGCGTCAGGAGACATATACAACTTCTAAGGCGAATAATTCCACTGGACGTGCTGGAACTGTACTGTTTCTGCATTGGACGTGCTGGTACGATTATAAAGTAAAGAAAAACGCCGGAACAATTAAATAAATCCAGGAAATTCGGGGAAATTATTAAAAAAATCCTATTGGACTTGTCGGTCAATTTTGCATTTTTGTATTGGGACAGGAAACGTGTTAATAAAAAAGCTGATGCATGAAAATTAAAGCCCCGTAACTGTTTCATATATTGTACAAAATTTCATTCATGAACCCTTCTGAAATTAAGCGGCACCAAAACTATCATTCTTCAAAACACTCAAAAACATAAAACGTCTTATTACAAAACTAGATTTATATTTTGACATGGTACTCGTATAAACCATGGAGCCCGTTTTTGTAATAAGAACGTAACAGTGATTGAAATACCGTTCTTTATACTAAACTGAAAACTTAGTTCGGTACTAAGTTGTCAGTTTTGTATTATGAACTTTACCATACTCGGAATAAAGTTCGAAATTCAATAATGGCTCAATGGTTTAACGTGGGTCTGAAGATAACCCTTGTTTTGTAATAAGGCCGCAAGAGTTTTCTTACCAATAAGTACTTAATATAAATATTATACACATGAATGATGCAATAAACAAAGGTTGTACACCTAGCTATATGAGTATTAATGGAAAATGTATGTCTAGACTCGTCATACTATGGGAAAGTGATCAAGGCAGGCGCTCGGTATGAATGTGATCAAGGCAGGCGCTCGGTATGAATGTGATCAAGGTAGGCACTCGGTATGAATGTGATCAAGGTAGGCACTCGGTATGAATGTGATCAAGGTAGGCGCTCGGTATGAATGTGATCAAGGTAGGCGCTCGGTATGAATGACTACATGCCCCTATGGTTCATTTTAATATGTTTTCCCTAGAATTTAAACATAACAATGTTATGAAATTGACAGTCATCATGACGCTATTTATTTGTTTTACGTTTACAGTACTCGTAAGTGCATTTATAAGTACCTAGGTACATACCTACGGACTTAGGTATTCAGAGGAGTAGGGACGGTCACAACACGTACTTAGGTGCATTTGGATTTATGCTCACATTTAGGTACCTAGCTTTTGCTTGTGGTTTAGGTAGTAAAATAAACACTTCAAATTCCTACTATTATCATAATTTTCTCTCTACCTGCGTCTGTGTTTCCGAACGCATACAACCCTAATCTCTTCAAAGTTAGAGTAAACAGGCATCTTCTGGGTAAGCTCGCTCCATCGTCGACTTTGTCTCGGTCACCTGTGCCCTGGACTAAAGTAAAGAGCAAACCCATCCTAAATAAAAAAATTGTGGGTTGATTATAAGTCAAACAGTAAAGATATCAATCACTGTACAGTTTTATAGCTAAACTAATATAGATTCGTACAATGTGTTTGTCAAATCGTCCGTTCAAAAATTGGTCATGCTTGGTCAGATCACTAAATGAAAACGGGACATAACATAAACGAATATTTGACATGTTACACACAACACGAGTCACCAATGGTCGGACACCTGGGATATCCGCTGATTCATGTCACCCGGTGGCCTGGGACGTCCGATGTGTCCACTGTGTGTGAGTGACCACTTGATAAAAGTGTCACTGTTATTCTACGTTAGCCCATTTTTTACCGCGACGATTTTCATCCGCGCTGGATTTTTAACGCACTGCTTACCGCCGAGACTAGACAATCCAACAGTGTGGCCATAAAAAATCCAGTTCGAAAATGGTAGTTCAATACCAACTTCACAAAGTTGACGAAGTATTTTTAATTTTTAGTTTTTAATAAAATAAGTGATAGACATAATTTTAATACTAGAAATAAAGACAAAATAGATCAACCATTTTTCAGGTTATCTAAAGTACATACATCTTTTTCGTGTTAAATGTTACAACATAATACCTTGTGATTTATTGCAACTAAATGAAAGAAAATTTTAAACTCATATTAAAAGAACACTTTGTAAACAAGCATATTACAAATTAGAGGATTATATACAAGATAAGAATGTTTGGAAACATGCTGGACCTGCTCCATAGGACAATCTAGAGTCTAGACAAAATCAAACAGGTTGCTATTTTAATTGTATAATTTATTATTTTTATGACATTTATTTTAAATTCTGTGATTACCTTAACTCACACTGATATTGTTATTTTTTAGGAAATCGTAACTATATATTTTTTACAATTTTTGTAAATATGTGAGCACCATGTATCTATCAAATAATTAATTTATCTGTGATTGCTTGATTCTTAACTCTTTTTATTACCTATTGTGGTATAGTAATTTTATTATAGGTGCATCGTCTTCACATATAATTATATAATTAATGTAAGTACCTATAAAAATATTGTACAAGATTTTAAAAGAGTACCGGTGGAGTTTCTTGCCCATTTTTCTCCATACGAAACTACATTTTGGAAGGGGCGACTAGAATCAATTCTATTTTTTTGTAAATATTGACGTTCAAAAGTGCCTTTATTGCCTATTTGAAATAAACAATTTGACTTTGACTTTATAGATAGTGCAAAATGTCTAGGCATAATTATCGATAGGCAGCTCAACTGGAAGGATCACTTTGGAAGCGCTATGTAAGAAAATTAGTAGTTCATCTTATGATTATTTATATTATGCTTAAACTTGCTCCAACAGTAAACACAGATGCACTACTCACAGCTTACCATGGTCTCGTTGCATCTGTATTAAGATACTCGTACGGTATTATATTTTGGGGTAACTCTACAAACAGAGAAGCCGCTTTTAAAGCGCAAAAGCGATCCATCAGAGCCATGTTTGGACTACAAATAATGGACAGTTGTGAACCATACTTAAAAAAATACAAAGTTCTTCGTAACAGGCGGAATAATATGTTACGCGGACGGAGAGCCAAAACAGCCTTAATGTGGAATAGTAGATTATTAACCAAGGGGATAAAGCAGTGTCTTCTGTCACGGATGACGATTTAAATCGCGAGCGTAACGAAGGACTCGAGGTTTACTCCCGAGCGCAGCGAGGGTGTTAAAAACTTAAATCACGAGCGAAGCGAGGGATTTAAGACAAGTCCTGAGTGTAGCGAGGGATTTAAGTTCACCCAAGACTAAGACAGCTTTATCACCGAGGAAAATACTCTACTTTTCGTACCATTTGCGAAAAAAAAATTCTTTCCCTGTTATTAACAGATTAAAAATGACTATTGTTATGTTCGCTTTTTGTGGCATAGAATGTCACTTTTTTGAGCAAGCAACTATTTGAATTATACTTTGACATCCTAATTGAATTGTAATCTTTTAAACTTTGACATCTAACTCTTTGATAATCTGACATTAAATGATACATTGATATTCTAAATAAATTGTGTGTGTTTATGATATTATTTTTAACTGACACGCATCAAATTGTAATTTTAATACTAACCTAATAATTGTATGTGCCGTATATTTGCCCGCCACACTTGGCAGAATGTGATGATACCATGGACTAATCTTAAGACCATAAAATGTACCATATTCGGACAAATAAATGATTATGATTATGTGAAAGTTGAATATAAAAATCGTTGCGTTAAAAAATCGCCCGCGCATACGAGGGCTTACCCTTCGAGTCTCGACGGAGAAAGGTCACGCGTTATCTAATTGAATGAGTGTATGGTTTCCTGACAATCTCACGTCCACACACGTTCACCGTTTACTCATAGCAGTTAGGAATTTCTTACGAATGTCATGCACTAACACGTGGTAATTTACCTACATATTCCTACCCCTTAACCTGAAACAACTATCATCTGTGAGGTAGTCAAACGTTTTTGTTAACCACATGGAAAACTAACCCCATTATACGAAAACCAGTAGCAAATGTTTTCACAATCTCGTCATTGCAACAAAGATTCTGAGGACGTGTCTACAGACAAGTCTGAAACTATTATTATGCTGAAAAGGCAAGGTCCTTCGAACACAAAAAAAGCTCGAGCAATAAGTAATAATATATAAGTTGGCAAAACACACTAGAAACTTGAGATGCGTGATAGAGCTGACGCTTAAATTTCGGTCAGTACAGTAAGGAAAATCTCAGATCCCATTTCAAATCAGGTAAAAGATTAAATTAAATTAAATAAACGTTTATTTTTATAAAAGATTTAATGTTATAAACCTAGAAACTGATTAAGACCTAAAATTTACTTTTGCCCCCAACTTACAACCAGTGACTAATACCATAAGAATGTACCTGCGTGTTCAGACTCAACGTCAATCGAATTTTAGTTTATTATCCGCCATCAATCACAGCCTCACGCGCCGAGTTCCAGTGAAACTGATAAATAAATCAACTCCTCAGAAGTTCAAAGCTACTAGAAAGGCTTTGACTTGGGGATAATCATTAGAATCAGACCATTTCTCCGAATAAGTAATCAAGCCCTAAAAAAATTGGCTCCCATTAAAATTGCTGCGTACGTTAGATACGTTCTGGGAAAGGCTGCGCAGACAGACGAACCGAGAGGGGAAGACAGGGATTTCAGAGGATGAGATGCTGGGGTAACCGGAATGCGTTCATGTTTTTCGGTAACGGGCAAAAAAGAAAATTAATTTTTCGTACCACTTGCTCAAAAAAGTGACATTCTATGCCACAAAAAGCGAACATAACAATAGTCATTTTTAATCTGTTAAAAACAGGGAAAGAAAATTGTACTGAATTTCATTCATCCTCTAGGGGGAGAATGTGATTTAAATTTGGAATACTTACCGAAATTTATATTGAACTACATCTGTGTTTACACGATTGAGTTTGTATATAAAGCATTATACATCTTTTTGAAAAAGGAATGCGCATTTATTATGCAGTTATGATTATTAAATAAAATTACGAAAACCAACGAGGCCGTATGAGCTTGATGCCTTTGCTTTTCCGACAAAAAAATATTAGTCTAGGAATTTGCCGCGTTTTTGTTTTATTCAAATATATAAACGTTAAGTTTATTTTAATTTATTTTTATAAATAAGTTAATGTTCTAAAATGCTTATCTCATATTATTATTGTGTTAATTTGTTCGCAAATGGTACGAAAAGTAGAGTATTTTCCTCAGTGATAAAGCTGTATTAGTCTTGGATGAACTTAAATCCCTCGCTACACTCAGGAATCGTCTTAAATCCCTCGCTTCGCTCGTGATTTAAGTTTTTAACACCCTCGCTACGCTCGGGAGTAAACTTCGAATCCTTCGTTACGCTCGCGATTTAAATCGTCATCCGCGACAGAAGACACTGCTTTATCCCTTTGGTTAACACAGTAATACTGTAAGATAGTTTGCGCGTTGTGCATTTCTGCATACAAATAGTTTTATCGATGAATACAAATTCAGTTTCTAGACAAAAAAAAAATTTATTCAATTTTTAGACAAAAAAAGATAAGTAGATTCGTTGAGCGTTCTTTATTTTGTATTTTTTCTATGGCAATTATAAATTCATAAGTTTATTTCAATAATTGTTTGTTATGAATGATATACATGTCATAAAGGCTACAATTTTCTTGTTACAAATTAATTAGACATCTGTAGCCGAACTAGATGAAAGCCTGTATTTCGGCTATCAGCCGAAGCAGAAGCCGTTTGTTTCGGCCTTTCTTCTCAGAGTAGTCAGATAGGATACGGCGACCTCATCTAGTTTTTAAAATATGATAGTCGTGTAAAAGTGTTCGTACAAATCTACTTACAAATATATAAGTTTATAGTAAAAAACATTGTTAAAAACAAGCTTTTATTTAAACAGTTTTTTACTATTAACTTATTTTTAATTTTTTGTCATTTTATTTTTCGTATTCTTAGCAAACCCTTTCATTTATTATGATGGGAGTGCACTTATATAACTAGTCAGGCATCTTGGGCCATCCGCCATATTGGATTTAGAATGACGTCACTTAGCTAACCAAGCAGTGTTAAACGTGTATGCAAAATTTCCTCTCATTCGGTTGAGATTATGATATTTAGGTGTACCGTTGAGACTTCAGAACGAACTATCATAAATAAATTGGTATATAAATTTTCCTGTCTGTACTGTTGACCAATGAGGAGCTCCAACACCTGGAGCCAATGCTGAGTGTAGAATCAGATTATGCTTCTCATAATAATGTATTTTCTTTGAAATCGATCCAATATGTAAAATTCCAACTCTGTAGGGTATGAGGAAGTGGTTTTAATTCAGTTTGCAAGTCCACCATGACCGACAGACAGACAAAAACAAGAAAGCGACTTAAGAGTCTATAATACCTCAGCGCCACCTCACTCTTTATCTCGCTCGCTAAAGCACTAGGAAGTGGTGAAGGGTGGGCGTTTTTGGGGGACTGTCTGATGTAATTTTTGACGTTCGAAAAGTGCTGATTCTCAGCCTAGTTTGAATAAATGACTTTTGATTTGATTTGACTACTGCTGGCGGTCACGCGAGCAAGCGAGACAGGGTGGCAGGTGGTGGCACCGATAGTTTAGTTTATTTCTATTTACGGTGAAAATAATGGCTATTAAAAAAATATATATACCTGCTTTAACACCATACTGTGATCGCCAACCCGCCTGCCAAGCGTGGTGATTATGGCAATTATTCCCCCCCCTTTGGAGGAGGCCTATGTCCAGCAGTGGACGTCTCTCGGCTGAAATGATGATGATGATGATGAAGGCCTGCTTTATAGATATTTCAGTTAATATGCAAAGTTACACGATCTCATTTGAAGTATTTCAGTTAATATGCAAAGTTACACTATCTCATTTGAAGTATTTCAGTTAATATGCAAAGTTACACTATCTCATTTGAAGTATTTCAGTTAATATGCAAAGTTACACTATCTCATTTGAAGTATTTCAGTTAATATGCAAAGTTACACTATCTCATTTGAAGTATTTCAGTTAATATGCAAAGTTGCACTATCTCATTTGAAGTATTTCAGTTAATATGCAAAGTGACACTATCTCATTTGAAGTATTTCAGTTAATATGCAAAGTTACACTATCTCATTTGAAGTATTTCAGTTAATATGCAAAGTTACACTATCTCATTTGAAGTATTTCAGTTAATATGCAAAGTTACACTATCTAATTTGAAGTATTTTTTAATACCAGCGGTTTATTGTTCGGTTTGGAGGTAACTTTGGATTTTTTTCTAACAAGAAAATTTTATGGAATCGTGTTTTCGTCAAACTTAGTCAAATAAAAAATAAATACATTTAATTCAGACCTAATTTTGGTCCATATTTTGTTAGTAAATATTACAGTAATATCTTAAAACTATGTTAGTCATGACACGTTCAATTAATGCGCTAATAACATAAAACTAATCGTAGTACTTAACATTAATCCTCAACTTTACCATAATATTTATTTCAAATTAATGCTGCAGTATTTTCGACATAACGGAGGATCATGCTAAGCCATTTGATGTAGTATTAGTAGAATATCACAATATTGCATTGTCACAAGACTTACATAAGTAGGTATGTTAGTTTGGGGATCACCGTTAAAATTGATATGTATGATGTACTCGATGATTAATAAATTATTTCATAATTCATTTCATTTGTTTGCAAATTTGAAACGGACGGAAGCTTTTATTTTTATTCTTTATTTAACTTGCAATGTTCGTATGCACATACGAACATTGCAAGTTAAATAAAAGCTTCTAATAATAATAAAAGTATAAATAATTTATCAATGACAGGGCCTGTGCTTGATGCTGAAACAATTCATGGACCCGGTGAAGAGAAAGTAAAGTTTCTATTCACCGGGTGAATGAATTGTAAAAAATTACTTAATAATGAAAATGGAAGGTCCATACACATATTTTTTAAATTCAGTAAGTCATAAGGCGGCGACACCAAAAGGCATATAATACAAGATATCCCTGAAAAACTTCCCAGAAAAGATTCGCATCGCCTACAGTCTGCGCAAACGCCTGATCAGGTTGATGGGATACCTGGAATCAACGCATAGCAATTTCAGGAAAATATTAGGTACCTACTTATTATCCCTTTGGCGGTGTATAAATCTCGAAAGCTCACAAGCGCAGACGCATTGATAGGATTTTTTGGTTATTTTAATTGAACAACAATTCCTTTTGTGTGAGAAATAAAATGGACCCCTGTAATCATCTGCCTAGCCTTTTCCCAACCATGTTGGGGTCGGCTTCCAGTCTAACGCGAACCGCTTCCTGATATCAAGTTTATTTTTTCTAAAAATACACGATTTTTACATCATATCATATATTTAAACCCCGATATATCTCAAGGTATACATTTGGCATGTTGCATACCAAAATAATATCTGAAAAATTACCTATCCACTGAGGGTACTATGGTAGCTGTATCTTTTCCCGCTAAAAATATATTTTTGTATAAAGTTCTATTTTTTAAATAAACACTGTTTTACATATTAATTTACTGAAAAAGTACTGAACCGATTCCCAAGTTACATATAGAAGATCTGGTCTGTTGCTTTAGAGAAAACTAGTATTTTAAACGTTACATCTAAATTTCTCAGCAAGTGAAGGGCATTTGAATACCAGCACACTAATTGCGTAACACAGTTTGAATCACAATCGGAATGATTTTGAATTATATTGCTTATCCGTTGCTTCATAGGAGAAAAAGTTGTGTGCTCAACAACGTAAACAACGCAATGCATTTTGTTGAACTGTCAAATTGAAACCGATTCCTACTGACGTTACGCAATTAGCCTGCGGATGATTAAACCATATTTACATGAAAAACTAACGAATGTGTTACAACACATATACTTACTCAATTAATAGGCTTTTCTAAAGGGCATTTGAAAGTTAGGTCCAGGTGTAAATTATGGCTATATAGCCCCACTTATTGAGATTATATGGGTACTTACGAGTTTAACGTAGTATCACTTATTTAAGAACTATTTTGATGCTAACTAGAACAATTAATAAATATCCTATCTTGAATCTAAGTTAATTAAGGGAATACTATAGAATACCTATACACTTTTTGGTGACACACATAGTCGCGACCAATTCCATTCCGAATCTGTGCGCGCAGCTGTCAGAAATCTATTTGTAGCACTGACTGGACACTTGGACAGGTCCACTCAAATCTGTTCTGTGGTTCTTTCTTCAAAAGACCATCTCAGACACGACTCTGCATGGTCTTTTTATGGCTTAACCAAGATTATGTTTGGACTTTAAAAGAGACTGATTTCGTATCGGTTTTTCTTCTCAAAGTAGTAGGTTAGGAAAAATCGAACAACAAATAATAGACCGTCCCACAGGAAGAATGTGGGAAAGTCTCCGCACCAATTAGGAATGCTGGCACTTTTCATGTACGTATCAATATAAGCGAGCATGACATGAAAGAAGCTTTTTAAAAGCTTTTTGTTAAAACCAAACCTATTTTACATGTGTTTTCATTTGTCTGCAGACATTAAATAGGTATAAAGATAACGTTAAATGTGTTAAAAAACTGAATTAAAACAAAACAGAGTAGAAGATCATAAATGAGAATAGAAAAGGCTTAAAGTTTTTTAACCTACTCAAAATCACGGTAAAAGCGAATTTTTACCTCATTGCCTACACACCTAGTCTAAAAAATTTCCTTAAAATAGGCCCGAAAGTATACTTTAACTTCTACGAATAAATTAGTATGTTCCAAAAAATATAAAGTACTATTGCCTGCGGCAAGAACAAAAGGTAGTCTCGGCTGTTAGCCGTAGACTATGGTCGTTAGTAAATCTTGGTTTAACCGTGGAAACCACGGTCAAAGCGGACCATGGGACGCTAGTTAGTTGTGGACAAGGCAGAGGATTCCCCATAAAATCTGCGATTGTCTCCGAATCAATTCCCGCGATAGAACAACGGTTTAGACAATGACGCTGATCAACCGGAAAATTATCGGAAATTACGCTTAACATTAACATGGCGTGAACTTTAAATGGTTTCATCTTAGGAGCTGAAACCATTCGTTCTTGATAAGTCCAAAACTTATAATTATTCGTATCTATAGTCAGATTCTATTTATTTTACATAACCGTAGGTAAATTTTTGGTCTATCGTTTTCATAAGATCAATAAAGTCAAAGTAAAAGTAATTTATTTGCCAGAAACACGTTTATGTAAACAATGTTTCACCATTAACTGCAAAATAAATATTAGTTACACTTAAAAGATTTTATATTATTATTATATCGGGTGTAAAAAGGCCCTTTCCGAAGCCGAAAGCTACATATTCTACCCATTATTTGGATCGTTTTTTTCCACTAGACCATACCTGGGAATCCACTGGTTCTGGAGATATTGAAGGCCAAACTCGCATATTTTTTTTTTCGAAAACGAATTCCAAGTGGATAAAACTTTTTTTCAAACAAACATTAGCTGAATTTTTCGATTTTTCTTACATTAATTTCGTTCATAGCCGCGAGTATTCGACAAGGACCTACGCGTACCGCGTAGAACGAAGGGGCGGGGCTTAACTCACACAACACTTCACAACAGCACTGAGTCCGTTTGCCTGGGTTCGCGTTACATTGCGCGCAATAAAAATTGGGTCCTATAAAAAGGGGGCGTTTATGAAAATTGATCATCAGTCCAATATTTCACGTCACTGAGAATACTGAAGCTAAAAGAAAATGGAAACCACACCTATAGAAGCCGCTCAAGTCGTCATCCTAATCCAGCAAGGATTGTCTCAGCGTACTATCGACAGCTTCACTTCAAAATATCTTGAGCAACGCGCGATGAAGTGATTCCAGTTTATTGCTCGCGAGTGAAGATTCTTTTTTAATTTTGTGAATGTGATACCATGTCCTCCCATACCTATTAACACTGTAATTTGAAAACATTGTAAAAGCCCATTATTTAAAAAAAGTAACCGTGGAATTTCTTGCCGGCTCTTCTCCATAGCTAGGAAACGACCAATAGGAACCGTGCAGCTAGCTTCTGACGTTTCATAAGTGCACATGTAGGCTTATGTGAAATGAAATATTTTGATTGAAGAATATTTTCAGACTGTCACCCTAACGACACACATTATATTTATAAACTAATTAATATTCGACATCAGAATTTCAAAGTGGGTAATTTTGAGATTACCAGTTCAAACAACTTAACATAAAATATCAATTTGGAAAATCCGCATAATTTCGACTGGTTAAAACTTTACCGCCAGCATATTAGCCAGGTAGAGGAAGATGATGAGTAGACAATTATTATTGTAGCAGAACATTTTCCTTAAGGGATTATAAATAGTGTATTAGATAAATGTAGTAATTATAATAATACGACATAGATAAGTAGCTAATTGTGAACATAAAGAACCGTTACATTACGTAAGGTAGACAAGGTGAGCGAGTATGAGCTGGCGCGGCATGCGGACACACGCGGCACGTCATGCGGCCTAAACCTTGTCCTTGTGAAGGCCGCACGGCGCGTGCCGCTAGCCGCGTCTGGTGATAAACCATTTCGCAAGTTTGTAGTCCTTAGTTCCTGAAGGACAAAAAGCTGGTGATAAATTGCAAAGTTTGGACAGTTTCATTTTTAATCTTTATACGAATCTAAAATTTTCCTAGTTGGAAAGTCAGACCAAATGAATACTCCGGATGGGACGCCAAAAAGCCGTACCTAACCCGCCGCGACGTGGCCCGCGACTGTTGACGGGCCGGCCGGCACCTACAACACTGACTGATGGTAATACCGGGCGGGAAAACGATCAGCGCATTACTTACATCATGTTTCAAAATATTGTAACCATTATTTACCTGCAAGCTTGAGCACGTGCGCGGGAATCCCTTTCATTTTCCATTTCATACCTATTTTCGTAGCGTTATTTTACCGCTACTTTATCGTCATAAAAGTTTATATGTATTTCAATTCCTTATGTTGTTTAAGTAAGAAAATATAATATATATTCTGTGTTTCTATTAACATATTTCAATAATTTAATAATTAATTTTACAATAATTTATATCTTCTTTTAACTATAGGACATACCTACTACAAATTAAAGTTAAAAAGTTTTCCGCGCCTGTCTGTGTCACCGCGTTGATCTTCTAAAATGCAAAACGGATTTTGATGCGGTTTGTAGTTTTGGACCATCATTTAGAGAATTCGGACGGTTTATGTGGATAAAAGGTATAATAACATTAAACATACATAATAATATTATAATGAATAAAAATCTCGATGTTTTTATCGGCGCTAGTTTATTTTATACTTCAGATATTATGATCCAATAATGTATCTATATTTTGCAGTAGGTAGATGATAAATGATTTTTATTTCAGTAAGTAGGTTTGTACAAACACTTTTACATGTCGAATATAGTTTAAAAACTAGATGAGGTCGGCGTTTCCTATCTGACTAGTCTGAGAAGAACGGCCGAAACAAACTCAGAGGTCACAGTCTCTTTCAAAGTCCAGACATAATCTTGGTCAGATCAGATGTGATGGCCATAAAGAGTGGTGTCTGAAATGGTCTTTTGAGGAAAGAACCACACAGATTGAGTGGACCTGACCAGTCAGTGCACGCATTTGTTAGTAATCGCGCAGCTCAACTCAGAACTTAAGAAGCTCAACGATGTGAAGAACAATAACAAAGAAAGGTCATTTAGGTAGGCTGCAATAATTACTCTAACTGCCAGAGCATGATTAAAGCTAACTGAGAAAAGAAAATAACAATGACCCACACAGTCATCAAATAGATAGTGCTAGTCATCTTATTAAGGCGATACCAAAATAAATTGGGGACTTTTTCGTACCTAACCATTTATTTCACTATTACTGCATTTATGGATTTAACTATTGGGTAGGTATATGTTTATTGACTATAAAATAAAAATAAAAAAGAATTTAATTCCGAAAAGACCTCTACTTATTTATATTTTTTTTTCTGTAATTTTAAAATCCTAAATAATTTCATTGCAAAGTTGCATTCAAAATGTGCGTATTAGGTCATTGAAAACTCTGGCTGAACATATTTTTGATACATAGCTTAATTTATTTTTAAACAGTTTGCATTTGGTGTGGCGCTCTTACGTTGTTATACTCGTATTTTGGTTCCAGCGCATTGTTGCGCTCTCTTTTTTTCGCATGGGGAAGTAATTGACTGTCATTTTCTTATGCCCGCCCAGGTTGCTATGATTTATTTTTTACGTATGACCTTAATGTTTACGTTAGGTTTTATTTAGAAGATTGATTTCTTTAGGCCATCCTCTCTCCTACTCCCACAACCAATAACTAAATCTAAATCTCAGTCACGCGCGTTCAGATTTGAAACTTTTTTCGTAACAAATATTCGATATCTGTGTGTGACTGTGTCATTTCCAAAAGTAAGTATCTACCTACTTTTATTGACAGTGTTCTCGCAAAAACGACCGCGGCATCGCTAAATAATAGAAACGTTTGATTATTGGAGCTAAATTTAAAATTATAGTACGTAATGAATGAATTATTGTAACTACCTAGAGGTAGCGTAGAGGTACAGCATATGGGCGTACTGGCTGTATTGTAGTCGATAACGGTTACGAGTAACAACAGATATGTAATACCATGCGGTGCCGGTTAGTGTGTCACAATCGTGGGACAGGTGATGAACCGTTTACCTCGTGTTCAAGGTGCAGTTGAAAGGCCTGTGACGTCAGTAGTGGTGACGACTGGTTGCACCGCTGTGAGTCAATTATGCAGGTAAGTAGTTTGCATAAACGCACATTGCACGGGTCGCGAATATCTACCGCGCGAAAGGGCCGTTCACACACAGTGGCAGCAGCGAAGCTATTATCAGAGTTCTAGCAACACTCTATTGTTTTGTAGTTAGGCTCGCCTCTGCTGTTTAACCTTTGCAGCTCTGCTGCTCAACCGGCTTATCGAGCGACTGAGCGGTACACATGGCGGCTGCCACACTGACGGAACGTGTGTCAACAATATAAGCTATGCAGACGAGGGTGCTTCTCAGTCCATCGATAGGTGGGTTGAGGAAGTTGTTATCGACCTGCGAGGCCTATGCGGAGGAGCATGCAGGCTTCATATACAACTCGAAGAAGAGTGAGCTTCTTGTATTCAAAGCACATAAGGCGACGATAACCGACTTTTAATGATTTTATACTGAAGATCACGTCTAAACGAGTAGGGTTAATGATTTGAAAAAAATATATGTTAAACCAGAGCATTTTTCCAATAACTTTATATGTGAATATTTTAGATTATGTTTATATTACATAGTGAAATTATTTTGTAAAGTTATGTCTAACGCAGATAAAAAACTGAGAATGGCGCAAAATCTACCAAGCGTATTTTTCTGAAACCTTCACCAATTTAAAGATAATTTAATTATTGATCTCTTAGTATACGCGTTTTATAAAAATACCTTTTGTTTTGTGTATAATAAATTAATAATGCGTCAAAGAGGGGACAGCGCTCCTTGAAGGGGAGTCCTATTACTAGCTGAACGTACGACGCGTTGCGTGAGCTCAGTACAGAACACGCAAGCTAACCACTCAAGGTTACTGGCAAATATCTGCGTGTTAAGCAGCAGCCGCGCAGTGTTCCGTCCATAAGTTGCAACGGCGTAGCACTAAAGATTGTGGATAGTTTTAGATACCTTGGCCACATTGTCACGAGCGACCTAAGAGATGACATAGATATAGAGAGGGAGCGCAGGGCGGTGTCTGTGAGGAGCAATATGCTTGCCCGCAGGTTCGCTCGTTGTGCTACATGACTACAAACGTCAAAGTTACCCTTTTTAAGTCGTTCTGTCAATCGTTTTACGAGTTGCCTGTGAGTGTCATACACGCGCCGAGCCTACAACGTCCTGCGTGTTCAATTTAATAATGCTTTTAGGATGCTGTTGGGACTGCCATGGCGTTGTGGCGCTTCGGGAACGTTTGCGGAGGCTCGCACAGATGGTTTCCATGCCACCATGTTAAAGAAAGCGGCACCCTTACTACAGCGCATGCATGGTAGTGACACCAGCATTCTCAAAATCATCGCTGCCAGAGCGGACTGTCCCTTTCACACTGGGTGGGGATGGGGACAGTCATAGGTCTGATAATTTGTGAAAAGTAACAATACAAACCTATTTAACTAGCTATTGTTACTAACACCAAAATACTATCAAAATTATGGATCTTAGGACTGAAATAAAGTTTTAATTTATTGAATTATAAAAAAAAATAACATCACTAAATGCTAAGTGCATAATTTTTTTTTTTTTGCGCTAAACGAATTTAAAACATCGTTCTATTTGTGTCAATCGTTTGAAAAAAGAGACATTAAAATTAGTGTTAAATGCATTTAACGTAATAGTTGTGACTTTGTCTTATTTGGTGGATAGGTTACACTCTTATTACAACATTCTCTTACATATGAATAAACATTTCATAACAAACATCATGACTTGCAATTTACTTTTTATTGATATTTTCCGCACACTTTTCCGCTTTCCTTGTTAGATCAACAAGTCTCGCACGAGTGAGCCCCACCACGTAGATCACAGCCTCAATGACGCCCGTCTTTTCCCCAGTACGCCCATATGCTGTAGCTACCTGCAAGTATGCGGAACGGAATATCACTTACTCTAGTTTACCGGACTTTATTCTAATTACTCATCAATATTTGTCATATTGTACAGATGAATGCAATAAAGAATTTGAATTTGTTATTGTTCTTATTTAATTAATTGTGGAATTACCTTGTGTGAATGTAAGGAAAGTTAGAAGTGTCAGTGAGACGCAAGAGAAATGTGTCACCAAACATTTCTTGCGTCTCACTGACATCAAACGCATTTACCCATAGCTAAAGTGCACGTGAGTCTCATTTTCGTTTTACCTAGTGCCCAGTAGGTACCTACCTAGTCTAGTGCCTTCTAAGAGAGAGGAATTTTCTCATCTCCCCTAAGTTCGGAAATCCAAAGACTGAATTGCTAGCCGCGAAATATGAAAGCATTTCTTTTCAAAAGACTTAAAGAAAAGCAGCAGCAAATCATCTACCAGGGCCCATATGAACAGATAATGCTAAATTATTCCAGCGAGGTTGAAATACTGAAATGGCGCATAGACAACTTCAATAAAAATTAAACAAACACTAATTTAGTTTATCTACAAAAAAACATGTCCAGACCAAAATCTTGAGTACCAGAGGTTGTTGACCCCAAAAAAAGAACTTTGAATCTTTTTTTTAGGGTTCCGTACCCAAAGGGTAAAATGGGATCCCTATTACTAAGGCTCCGCTGTCCATCCGTCTGTCCGTCTGTCACCAGGCTGTATCTCATGAACCGTGATAGTTTGAGAGTTGAAATTTTCACAGATGATGTATTTTTGTTGCCGCTATAACAACAAATACTAAAAAACAGAATAAAATAAATATTTAAGGGGGCTCCCATACAACAAACGTGATATTTTTGCCGTTTTTATAGATAATGGTACGGAATCCTTCGTGCGCGAGTCCGACTCGCACTTGGGCTCCCAGCCGGCGCCACAACACCCGGCGGATTATCATTAGCAAATTTCTTTGACCTTATATACAGGCTGACTGTGAAAACATGCTCCTGGTTCTTACCAGGAGAACTCCTCAACAATTAACGCCCCTGCATTGGGAAAAGCAATATTTTGTAAAAGGTTATGAGCATTTGACATTAGGCTATTGTAACTTAGATAAATTACAAATTGACCCACTAAAAAGAGAAAAATAAAATACTTTTTACAAAAAAAAATTACCGACCTTCTAATTTCAGAAGTCGGTGGCAAAAAACTAAAATACAGATGCAAAGACATTGACTTCCGAAATTAAAATTATTTTTCACATTGTAGTGTTTTAATGTCGGTTTTTTTTTTTTTTGAAAAAAACTTTTTTGGTGATTGTTTTTTTGCGGCCAACTTGGATACAGTATTTTTAAGGTTTTCCAAGTTTGCCATACTGTAACTTATGCACGGATGGGACGCACGATAGCAAATATAAGAAGTAAGTATATCTATAGCATAGCGGGCACATGCTACGAAACTTACAACCCGTTATCAGTGGCGCGTGCGAGCAGTTCAGTGGAAATGCCGCAGGAAGGTGTCGCCTGGCTGCGCGGGCGTCGGTTCTGCAGGCTCGCAGGGAAATACGCGCACGCGTCAGCGTTGGAAAACCCTAGTGGTTTTCCCGACTTATTGACCCTTCTATTGCCGTTGCGAGGCAATGACGCCAGCATTTGTTTGTAAACATTGCGATGATTAGACGCTCTATGGTGTAATATCGAATTAAAGAAAGTTCAAAGTTACTTGAAACTCGTAACAAGTAGGTAAGTAGGTACGTTTAGAACGTTAGGTACCGGGTAAAACGGGGTTAATAGAAATGCAGAGTTGAATCGAGACGCAACTTTAAAATGATTTTAGCCATGAAATAATATCTTTTGTTGCCAAAAAGGACTATAATGTGTTACCTGTACTATAATTAACGATTAAGTGTCCTTGTTGGCAACAAACTACAATAATCAAGGTTAAAATCCAGTTTAAAGTTGCGTCTCGATTCACCCCGTTTTACGGTACGTTATTAGAAGTTATGAAAGATTTACTTTCAGTGTTACAGCAATGGATATTAAGCGGAATTTCATACGAACCGTTTTTTTTAATTTCCCCAGTCATAGTTAAACGTTTAGACATAGGATGGGCGAAGGAATTTCGTTTTCGGTTTTCGACAATTTATGAAAAAAAAAACAGAAAAGGGCGTGTCGGACCACGCACAATAATGGGTTCCGTAGTTGGGATTAGTATATCCCAAAAAAACTCAACATTGTAGTTGTAAGATCATGTTTTCCCTTACATTCCAACTGCAAATGTAACTTTGTAGCCACAATGTTGAGAGATTTACCATGTTATTTGAATACCATAGACTTCTTATAGGTTTTCCTCTTTAGATGTAAAGAAAGATTTTGTCTTTGTTTTTTCAAAAGTTTTGTTTCAGTAGTTTCAGAGATAAGGGTGGGGAACATATTATGGTCAATTAACAGCTATTTTCATAAATAATTTTAAATGTAAGTATTTATTTTTAAACTAGCATTTTCCCGCGGTTTCGTCCGCGTGGTTGTCGGGAAAGTATCCCACGGGAAGGTACTATCGGGACTAAAATTAAACGAAGCAATCGTATTGCGCCCGCCGACGCCGTTAACTATAATTATTTTTACTGTGATATCTTTTAAATTAAATGCCCGGCTTAGCTCATAAACTGCGAGGGTTGATATCGTGGCCCTGGCACACAGGCAAATGAAGGAATGCGGCTGGGTTTTAGAGAAGGAGAAGTTATTTGTTAGTACTAGACAACTGTAATTTGGTATGGGTATATTTATTAATCACACCGAGAAAGTGGCAAAATAAAATCTTAAATAAAAAAAAAAACCGGTCAAGAGCGAGTCGGACTCGCGCACCGAGGGTTCCGTTCGAATATATGATGTTGATGATTTCTGAAAAACTGTGCTGTTTAGAGACATTGTTTTATTTTTCCTGTAATCTTTACATAAGTTTCTATCACATAGAATAATTTCAGATTTTGATCTCTGCAAACTTCGGAGATAAGGGGGGGGGGGGGGGGGGTATATTTTTTTAATTATGGTACCTTCCTTACACGTAAAGTGCGGATGATTTTTTTGTTCTCGTTTGTCCCATGATGTGACCATGTGGGGTATCGTTGGATAGGCCGTTCAAATATATTGAGGGTCTGTCCAGACCAGTTCTCGATTCAGGGATCCGTTTTGCGGAATATTAAGCTTTAAAGTGCAAATTTTTGTTTTTATCGATCTATCTGCCCGCCTTTTCCCAGCTACGTTAGGGGCGGCTTCCAGTCTGACCGGATGCAGCTGAATACAAGTATTTTACATGAAGCGGCGGCCTGGTGGACTGTTCACTTATACCGTATTGTATACAGGCAGGGCCGGATTTAGGGCAGGGCAACGGGGGCTCTAGCCCTGGGCCTCCACAAAGAAGGGACCTCCACAATTTTTTTTTGTCTCTTCTAAATATATTTTTGGGACCTCCACTTCTTAGTATTTTTTTTTTTTTTTTTTTAATAACTAAAATACTTATATTATTAAAAGGAGTCCCTTTAGGCAAGGTTCCGAAGATACTGGCAGAGTTCCCCCTTTGAATAGCTAGACTAATTCTTTGTCCGAGGTAGCTGCCAGATCTTCGATCTCCTGTGATTTCGCCTAACCTTTTTGTCGCCTTTTTGTGACCTTTTTTTATTTCCTTAAAAAGCCTTATAGCGCTCGGACCAAGGGTCTCGACACCGAATGGGACAAAATCATATTCGGAGCCTAGACCCCTGTATTTGGATGCTTTAGCTTTTTCAGCCGCTTCACAAGCCGCACCAGCTCTGTTGCTGGTTCCATGCAGATGGGAAGGGGCCAGCGTGTCTGAACAGGTTGCAACCAACTTCTTAGTTGCCCCAGGGCCTCCACACTTCTAAATCCGGCCCTGTATACAGGGTCCTATTATATTGTGTAGCATAACTCCGCAGAAGGGATGGGCATCGTTATCTAAACATGATAAGTCAAAAAAACTTTTTACAAAAAAATAATAACCGACTACCAAACATAACACTACAAAGTGAAAAATAACTTTAATTTCGGAAGTCGGTGTCTTTGGATCTGTATTTGAGTTTTTGGCCACCGACTTCCGAAATTAAAGTTATTTTTCACTTTGTAGTGTTATGTTTGGTAGTCGGTTATTATTTTTTTGTAAAAAGTTTTTTATTTTTCACTTTTTAGTGGGTCAGTTTTGAATTTATCTAAGTTACAATAGCCTAATGTTAACTGCTCATCACCTTTTACAAAATATTGCATTTCCCGATGCTGGGACGTTGATTGTTGAGGAGTTCTCTTGGTAAGAACCAGGAGAACTGCCACTCACCATTATGCATAGTGACGAGCATAAATTGCTTAATCGCAACACGTTAAATAGGTACTAATTATTATTCCGGTGGCCTCCATCATCAGTTCCACTTCACCAAATGGTGCTTTCGGAGAGCAAATGCACGAGTTACTATAAAAAATACCCAAATCGCTATAGGTTTGCATATAAAATTTGAGGGTTTCCCTCGATTTCCATGGGATCCCCTCATTAGATTCTGATTTGGTGGCAATGGGACCACCTCGGAAGTATACCCTTTCAAACAACAATTTTTTTTTTTAAATCGGTTCATAATTGACGGAGTAATAGCGTAACAAACATACAAAAAAAAAAAACATACAGCCGAATTGAGAACCTCCTCCTTTTTGGAAGTCGGTTAAAAACAAATTAATCTGATGATGTTTGTATGTGGGGTCATGGAGGAGTAACGTGGTCAATTGTGTTATAACAGAATAATATTATAAATAATGAATTGCTTAAACAGTGGACTAGAAACCCAAGTAGGTAGTATAATAGTCATACTAATATTATAAAGACGAAATTTTGTGAGTGTGTGTGTGTGTGTTTGTTACTTCTTCACGCTCAAACGGCTGGATCAATTTTGATAAAATGTTATGTGGACTTAGCTGACATCCTGGATTAACATATAGGCTACTTTTTACCCGATATTCTTACGGGATCGAGACTTACGCGGGTGAAACCACGGGACGCAGCTAGTTTTGTATAAAATAGACAATATAAATGAAAATGAACTAGACTAGAGAAAAGTTCGCTATGGACTGGGCTATGCTTGGAGTCTCTCTGAAGGATAACATCAGGAATGAAATTATCCGGAAAAGAACCGGAGTTACCGACATAGCTTGCAGAGTAAGCAAACTGAAGTGGCAGTGGGCTGGCCATGTTTGTCGATGGACCGATGGCCGATGGAGCAGACGAGTCCTGGAGTGAGACCGGCAAGCGTAGTATTGGACGCTCAGCTAGATGGGCCAACGACCTTAAGAAGGTGGCGCAGACAGACTGGATGCGGAAGGCGGAGGACAGAGTGTTGTGGCGCAGCCAGCAGTGGACTGTGATAAGCTGAGATGATTGAGAGGAAAGTTCACATCAAATCGTTTCCTAGACCTGTTTTCCTAGTTAACAAGGGATAGGCCCTTGCTAAGTGGGAGAAGGATAAAAGAGTTAAGCACTAATTGTGAGTGAATCACTATCACTAATCGTGAAGATAACATTGGAAACTACACGAATGAATCACAGCACTAACACTTAGAGCTCACGTGACATAACCGACTCACCTCTATAGTAGTACCTATGTCCTTGTTTATTTCGCCAAATCACGAAGCCTGTCGGTTAATGACATAATAAACAAGGTTTGCGAATTGGTAAACCCGTGTGTGCACACTAATAGAGACGATTGTTCAGACCCAATAGATCCTAAGATGGAAGCAAACATTCATAGCTTATCAAATTAATGTTATCTAAGTAAGTCATCATGAAAACAAAACGCGCACTTTGTGTGCATAACAGTAACTTCATAGGAACGGTTCCGCTATAAATCTGAGCTTTTAAAGTTTAAACACTACCGAAGAGTTTAATTACCATTTTTGCAAAAACTGGAAATTAATATCGACAGTGGACATCGCTGTCCCCGATAAAAACGAGGCGGCACGTGTTACTGCAAATTAAAGCTAAACTCTAAAATGAAATTCGAGATCAAAAATATAACCAAAGGTGTTGCTAATTTAAAATAATAACCTCTATTGTGTAGTTTGTCGAAAAGTACTATAATATAGTGTGTGCATATCTTATACAGGTAAAATATAATACCTATTGTAGGTATCTAATAGTTTTCAGCTTTAAAGTGACGTAAACTACGATACAAGAATAAGAAAATACATACAAATAAAATCGTGCAAATTATTTTTTTGCTACTGGCAATAAGGCAGAAGCTCTAAACATTTAAACTTTCATTTATTATTTTCTATATAGGACATCATGATTCTGCCGTTGCGGGTGCCAGCTGTTTTAGAACCCAACGGCTTGTCAGGCGACGATGGGAAGAGACCATACGGAACGACCATAAAGCCTTGTAAGTTGGGCAGGCCTTTGGTGTGAAATGCAACATGTGTCAACACCCTTACGCCATCCCGTTCCTAGTGCGGCGGGCTGTGCTGGGGCAGCTGCGAAAGGTGCGGAAAACCTCAAACGGCTAAAATGTTCCAATCTTATTAGGAGTTATATTGTCAGAGTGCCCACTTGGTTTTTCCAAACATCGCCAAGCGATTGGTCGACTCTTCACGTGACCATAGGGCTGGCCTATTTTTTGGCCAAAGAATCAGCATCGCCATACAACCTGGCAATGCTGCCAGCCTTTTGGGCATTTTTCCTGTTGACAGTGATGCGGAAGAATTTTTTGATTCCCTATGATTTTTTCTCCTCTTTTTAGGGTTACTTACCTCAAAAGGAAAAAGCGGAACCCTTACAGGATCAGTCCTCTGTCTGGCTGTCTGTCTGTCCGCTACCTACCTGTGTACCGCTACGAATCTACTTGACTGATTGAGTTGAAATTTGGTATACATATGAATTTCTGTGACTCAAACACGGACGTGTAACGTAAATAAATTATTTTTTAGAATGTGGATCACTTTTGGGGGGCAAACTAGAAAACAAATTGCATGCTGCACCGTGTGACATATCAAAAAAAAAAAAAAATAGTTAAAAGTGATTGAAAATAGATGAAAATTGACCATTGACATTGCCTTATCTCCGAGACTACCGAGTCTAAAATGTTGAAAAGTCAATTTAAACATCCGAGGGTACAAAAAATCGCACCCAGCTCTAAAAAATCCTCATCGATCAGATACTTGGACAAAAAATTACTCTGGGTCAAAGCTCACAAAAACGGGTTACACGATTTTCAGCAAAACAGTAAGTTTTATCATAAAATTAGTTCAGACAAAAACTGTAGATCAGATAATTATCTATAAAAATGTCTAAATACTTGTTTTCCGAAGAGCCACCGTTTCTGAGATATAACGATTCAAAAAGTTGGAAGAGTTGCAATCGTCATATATATAAGTACACCACGTATATACATCACTAAAGCTGTAATACAAGTCAAAATATTATTCTGTCGGTCAGTGTAACTTACACGTATAAAATATTAAGTATAAATATAAGAATGTCAGGTAAAAAGAAACCAGTCCCTCATTTTATAGCCAGTGTAACCTTGAGCAACAGCTGTCTCCTATTAAAAAACTACATTCTTAGATAAATTTCGTGCATGTTTCGTTAAAAATACTCGAAATAAAAAACAAGTGCAATTAGTTTGTCAAAGTCAAATTATTTTATTTCAAATAGGCACATAGGAGGCACTTTTGAACGTCAAAATTTACAAAAAAATAGAATTGATTCTAGTTGCCTCTTCCAAAATGTAGTTTCGTATGGAGAAGAATGGGCAAGAAACTCCACCGGTACTCTTTTAAAAATGTTTTACTGAAAAAGCTAAAGCTTGAGGAAGTGATGATGATGATGATGACGTCACGCTGAAGTAGTTGCACGAAGGCAGCGCTGACGTTCATACTCGGGGTCACCAGTTTGGTGGTATGAGGAACAGGGTGTAAAGTTCACTCATCCTCTATTGAAAAGGGAGGATCCTCCGACCAGACGGGTGTTGTGTCTGGTGGGCAACTGCCCGACGGTTGATGTCGGGACGTTGTATATATGCTAGTTGCGTGGTAAACTCTGCTTGCGCGATGCAGGATTCGCGTGACGTCAGTGTGACGCGTAGTTCGTATGTAGCGATGTTGATGCCGCTACAACGGTATATAAAGAAAGAAAGAAAGAAAAATATTTTATTCGGGACACGCACAAGAAATACAAATATAGCATTTAAAACTAACTTAAACAATAAAAACAACCAAAGCTTGTGCGATGCCAAAAAGGTCCCTATCTCAGCATAATGCCGCGATATTTAAAAAATAAATACCGCAGCGCTGGTATTCTGATAGGGCCCGCTGTGATGCCACGGACTCACCTACGGATACGCATAAATGCCACTAGTGTAATAAAAATAAATAAAACAACACCTACAATAAATAAAAAGAAAACAAAATTAATAATAAATAATAATAATATTTTTTTTTTATTAATTATTAATTTATATGGACTACGTCTGAAATAAATGATAATAATAATAATAAAAACATGTTAGATAACATATTCATTGTACAAAAAAACCCTCACCACGCGAGTTCAACTCGCACTTGTCCAGTTTTTTATACACATATACATATTATTATTATTAGTTTCAGTCTGATAACCTATATTTTATGTAAATATTATATCCCGAAATAAAATCACTTATGTATTTAATGAAATAAAGGGCTTCAAAGTTTATAAAATGTTTTACAATACACTTCCCCGAAAACTGGTTCTTATCGCACTACGATTAGGTTCAATGAGATTTGTAACGATGAGATGCAGTACTAACGCCTTTTTTTTTTGTAACTGGGTGGAAATTCTCGTGGATGTCCTCCGCGCTGGGGCGGACGGAGGGTTCTGTCAGACTTCTACTGACTAAAACCACCGTGTGTTCCCTCGCACACTTGCACCGGAGGCTACGGCGGCACTTCTTCAACGCAGCGCCCGACTGGTGCCCGCCTCTGCGGGACCCGTCTGGTCAAGCGGAGGGAGTGAGGTACTTGACTCCCCCCTCTAAGAGGGGTGCGCGTGGAACATTACGCGCCACCACCTCGGGTCTTGTATAATAGGGGCGGCGGACGTCCCCGAGTCGGCCGTCCTTGGACCCATTTAGGGGGGTGGATAGGTCATTATCTGCCCTCTGCCGACGCCCGGTGCACCTGCTGCGGGCCGAGAGAGGTCTCGAAATCTCACTCTCCCTTTCCGCTGCCTCCTTCTGCGACATGACATTTGACCATAGAACGAATCACAGCCGACAGCGACAGGTCGCTTCCCATTTCCGAAACGAAGGCACGGCGCGGCTCCGCCCAAGCTGCACACTCTGCAAGCGTATACCACGCCGTGTCAAGACAAATAAATAAATAATTGATCGTCACTAATCTAACCTAACCTAAATGGTTCACCAACAATAGAGGGGTGCCTGGCGCTCGGCGGCCGCTGCCGTGACACGCTCGCTTCGCTCACTCGCCTTCGCGCTTCAATGGTCACAGTTCTAACCTTTTTTTTTTTGTTCACGGTGTGGATAATCCTCATAGATGTCCTCCACCCTGGGGCGGGCGGAGGGGTCTGTCAGACTCTTACTGACTTAAAACCGCCCCTGTGTTCCCTTCTCACACTTGCACCGGGGATCTTGGGATCTGTTATTACTTCCGTAATCCCCGGCTAGTGCCGGCCCGTCTCTGCGGGCCTCCTCAAGTCTGGTGGAGGGGTGAGGTGTATGACCCCCTCCCGCGGCGTCTGAAAGGGGCGCGCGTGGAACACTATGCACCGCCACCTCGGGTCCAGTGTGATAGGGGGCGGCGGACGTCCCCAAGTCCGCCGTCCCTGGACCCATTTAAGGGGGCTGGAAGAGGGCGTTGTCCCGCTCCCTTTCCGCAGCCTCCTTCTGCAATACGACTGTTTCGCAGAAGGAAACCACCGCGTCCCAGGACTCCTCGGTGCCGACCATCGAATCGACCACGGCCGGCAGCGATAGGTCACTGCCTACTCTTGCGATGAGGGCATGGCGTGGCTCCTCCCAAGTGGCACACTCTGCCAGCGTATGCCGCGCCGTGTCCTCCCCGCAGTCGACGCAGTGGTGACACCGGGCGTGGGGGCATGGTTGCTTCCCGAAGCAACCATGCCCCGAGAGCACCTGTGTCACCCGAATCGACAGGGAGCCGTGCCTCCTCCCGAGCCAGGGTTCGAGTACCGCCATAAGCCTGTCCCGCCATTCCGCCACCAGGGCTGCTCGAAGCTGTGACCGACGCAACTCCACATGTCGCTGCATCAGCCACTCGCCCCACGCCCTCGCTTCCTCGCGCCACCGATACGGTGACGTGAGTACTTTCGCCTCGAGGTCCCATGGCAGGGATCCAGCCAGTACGCAAGCCGCCTCGTAGGAGATCGTGCGATATCCCCTGATGACTCTGACGGCCATCGCTCTCTGCGGCTTTCGCAGAACAGCGATGCTCCCGGCTGTCAGGTCAGCCGCCCAGATCGAGGCCCCATACAGGGCCATCGATCACACGATCCCCACGTAGAGCCGCCTACAGGCGGCGCTCGGCCCCCCAGATTGGGAAGCAGCGTTGATAACGCCCCAGACACGCAGGCGCCAGCCGCCGGAAGTGGGGGCCAAAATCCCACCGGTTGTCGAGCACCAATCCTAGGTACTTCATGGTGGACTCGACAGCGATTTGAGCCCCCCCGACTATGATGTATGTTCCCAGCGGCTGCTGCGGCGCCCGCCAGGGGTCACTGTTCTAACCTAACCCAAAAGATTCAATAACAGTAGATGGTACCCGACGCAGGTATATAATGAGAAGAAGAAAACACAAGAAATAAATAATTATAGATTTTGAATGTATAAGCTTAACTGAATTTATGCTAATTGAACCAGTATCAGAATCCTAATTTTAGCAGTTTATTCGAAGTACTGAATACCGAGAACCCGTTGAGCATTTGATTTTTCGAACGTATGATAATCGGAAAACAAACAAGTCGCATTTGACTTTCGGTAAAATAAATTTCGTGATTTTTAGGTATTATGTAAATCGGAAGTTCGAAATTTGGAATAAAATATTTCGGAGTATTTGGGTGTGCCCTATTTATATATCTATGAAAATATCCTGGTATCGCTGTAGGTGACTGTTAAAGCCAGACCGTTACTGATCTCCCGTGTTTTATCAATCTACTGATAATGACCTATTTTAGTGATAGCCGTTAAAACACACTCATTGTACATCAATGAGTGTGTTTTAACGGCTATCACTAAAATAAAAGCACCGAAAGAGAAGACAGTCATCTTACACGTGTTTTGGCGTCAAATCTGTGCCAAAAGAATATCAAGACACCAATTATCAAAAAACAGATACAGCAGTCCGTCAAGCGATGCGGCCATTATGCGGTCAGCTTGAACTATGCTAATACTCCGCCATAAACAGCTTTAAATTAATTATAACCGCAGAACCGCTATATTACATGAACTTCGAATGTTTTTTCAGATTATTATAGTTTATCAATTACTGCATTCTTTGAAACTACCTAGTTATCAGATGACTCTGTGTCATTCTATAAGGTAAGTACTTTATAACTCCATGTTTTTGTTATTAATGCATCTTAGTAACTAATTGTTTTGGGGAATACCGTAACATTAGGCATAATCGGTCACGGATCTACTGAATCGATCAGCGACCGGTCGTTGCTGTGAACAGTGTAATAGAGGCGCACCTTTAATCGATTTGATATGGTTGAGAGATGACGCCGCGTCTGCGAGTTGACAATGCTACAGGTACTGTCTCATCATCCGTCGCACCTCTTGTCCGGTCTAATTGCATGCGAATAGCGGACATACGTAGGTATCGCAAGTAAGATCAAGAATTAGGTTCTTATCGATATTTTACACAAAGCGACTTTTGACTTCCTGTGACTGTCTAATTATCGGTTTATATTTTAAAATGGCGTTAAAGTCCGCGAACAATATTTATGGTTTTTATAGCTGCACCATGGCTTGATTGTGTATGTGGTTCGAACGAGACCGTTGGTCCGGATTTTTAATGGCAAACACGTGGATATGGGATACCTTCTTTTCGAGTTCTCGTTTGACCGTAGGTATTTAATTTGTTGTTAAAACTATAAATATAGAATTACACAGGTACTTAAGTATAATATAATTACCTACTAGTAACGATACAAATCCCTACTTATTTTTAACAGAATTATGTTCTTCACTTCATAAAGTAAAATATAACAAAGTGTTCGTCCTAAACGTTCTAAACAATCGCTACTTAAATGATAAATGATTTATTTTCTGTAAGTAGGTTTGTACAAACACTTTAACACGTCAATCATATTTAAAAATAAAAATAAACTAGATGAGGTCGGCGTTTCGTAACTGACTACTCTGAGAAGAAAGGCCGAAACAAACTCAGAGGTCACAGTCTCTTTTAAAGTCCAGACATAATCTTGGTCAAATCATGTGAAGACCATGCAGATTGGTGCCTGAAATGATCTTTTGATGAAAGAATCACACAGATTGAAGAGACTTGTCCAGTCAGTGCACGCATTTGTCAGTAGTCGTGCTGCTCAACTCAGAACTTGAGGAGCTCAACGATTCAACGAACAATACCAAAGAAAGGACATTTGGGTAGGCCGCATAAATTACTCAAACTGCCAGACAATGATGAAAACTAACTGAGTAAAAACAAAAATAAACAATAACCCACATAGTCTTCACATTTACAATACTTAATTAAAACAATATAATACTTAACAAAGTAAATATTCATGTAATTGTATATATAAAATTCATCAATGTCAATTTGTATATAAAATACGGATATAATATTGGTCAGATCATTTGAGGACCATATAGATTGGTGTCTGAAAATGGTCTTTTGATGAAAGAACCACACAGATTTGAGTGGACCTGTCCAGTCAGTACACGCATTTGTCAGTTATCGTGCAGCTCAACTCAAAACTTAAGGAGCTCTACGATTCGACGAACAATACCAAAGAAAGGACATTTGGGTAGGCCACATAAAGTACTCAAACTACCAGACCATCATTAAAACTAAGAGAAAGAAAAAAAAACAAAAACAATGACCCACATAGTCCTCACATTCATAATAATTAAAATAATATAATACTTTACGAAGTAAATATTCATGTCATTGTTAATGTAAAATGGTATATAAATAACAAAAAGAAAAATATAAATAGTTGGCAAAAAAAATGTATATAATCAAATCAAGATTCACTGTAAATTTATTGGAGCAGCTCAATCCCAAGCCTTTTTGTCCTCAATATAGTCTTTAACAGTACAAAAGGCGAAAGCCTTTTATACTGTTATAGACTAAAACTGGCACAGTTTCCGCTTTATAAAACATTTGAATTTATTAAGGCTTAATTCTTGAATATGGCTACGAAGTTTATTATAGAAACGTATACACTGGCATATAAATGAGCCACCTATTTTTTTAAGCCTGGTTGTTGGAACATCAAATTTGTGCTTGTTCCTAGTGTTTACATTATGGATATCGCTGTATTTTTTAAACATATTAATATTTTTATGTGCATACAAAAGATTTTCATAAATATACTGAGAAGCTACAGTCACTATATTAATATCTTTAAATTTGTCTCTGAGGGAGTGTCTGGGACTTCATTTATAAATTGAACGAACTGCCCTTCTTTGTAAAACAAAAATTGACTGAATATCGGCGGCATTTCCCCACAACAGAATACCGTACGACATTACGCTATGAAAATAACTAAAGTATACTAAGCGGGCTGTCTCTAAATCAGTTAAATCACGAATTTTTCTAACGGCGTATGCTGCAGAGCTAAGCTTTTTTGTCAATTTATCTATATGAGGGCCCCATTGAAGCTTGGCATCCAAAGTTATGCCTAAAAACACTGTGGTATCTTCGGGTTTCAACTCTTCACCCTTTATGAGCACACTAGTTTTTACTTGTCTAACATGAGGTAGGTATTTGTAAACTTAATACATTTAGTTTTTTTTCTCTTACTTAAATACTAACCTTTTAAATAAACACATAAAATTGATTGTGGAAAAACTATCCAAACTGCCAATTTATTGATACATCTGATAAGCGCTAATCAGTATAATTTTGTATCGAAGAGCTTTATGTGTTCTAAAATAAATATAGAAATCGACAACATAAACTACCAGAAATTAGTAACTTCACTATTGAAATCAAGATGTACCAAAAAGGGTTTGTAACTGAAGCCTATTAACAATGTTACAAAAACAAATATGTATAAAAAAGGAACTATCCCATATTATTTTAAAAAACAGCATAGTACCACTAATAATATTTCTAAACCTATAAGCAACAGTGAAAACACTAGCCCACCGATGTTTTTTCGAGGTTAGACGCAAATGTTCTCTTCTACATCAAAATATAGCTGGTGTATTGAGTAAAAAAGACCATCTAGAATTATCAATAACGGAATTAGAACAAACCAATATGAGTATTGATATTATTTGTCTCAGTGAAACTTTTATACGACAAGGGGCAGAATCCAATCTCACTATGAAAAACTATAAACTAGTGTCAGCCTTTTCAAGGCCGCACCAACGAAGAGGTGGGACTTGAATAATGACCAAAAAAGACCTTGACTGCAAACCTTTGGGTAATTTAATTGAGCCCAAGTTATATTATTTCAAATACTGTGCAATTGAAATTACAACTTTGAAACTTTATGGTATCTGCATTTACCGCACACCAAATTCAAAAATTACATTATTTTTAGAAAATTTCAACGAAAATTGATGACAAGAAATAATAAAAGCATCATATTATGTGGTGACCGGAACATAGACGCTATAAAAGCAGATAAACATTTCAAAGAGCTAGACTCTATTTTAAAAAACTATAACATAAATAATCATATAACCAATCCAACAAGAAAACTCTCTTGTATCGACTTAATCACGAGTAATATACCAAATGTTAAGCCCAAAATACACTACCTCTAGCTCTATCTGATCACGAAACAGGACACTCTATATGTTTTGAGGTAACAGTAGACACCACAAATTTTAAAAGACCATTTTATTTTGAACAAAGGCGCGATTTTAATCAAGATAATATAGATAAGTTTGTAAACTGTCTATCATCATTGTCTTTCTCAGAAATTTATCAGACTGAAGATACTGACATTGCATTTAATAATTTCCATGACATTCTACTATTATTTTATCATTTATGTTTCCCCAAAATCAAGTTTAAAATAACTATTAAGCCCTTAAAAAATAATTGGATGACAAAGGGCATAAAAAAGTGTTGTATAAACAAACGGCGGCTATATCTAAACTATCGCCTCTCAACAGCAAATAAAAACCGTCATAAAAATACCTACTGTAAATATACTGCTATTCTAAAAAGATGCATGTTGCAGGCACAAAAAGATGCATGTTGCAGGCACAAAAAGGCGAAAACACGCGTTATTTGTCTCAATCCAGCAACAAATGTAAGGCTGCCTGGAAAGTAATAAAAAGTAATACTAGCGAAAAACAAAATTCTCATGACATAAATAAAATTCAATTAGACAATAAAGCCTTCTACATACCGGGGCGACTTGTCGCGCGACGCGACGCGACACAAAGACACCGCTCGTCCCGCGATACGCGGGGCCTTTGTGCCGCGTCGCGTCGCGCGACAAGTCGCCCCGGTATGTAGAAGCCTTTAAACTTACACTCAATCTGAAAATATAGCTGACATTTTTAACAATTTTTTTATTGATTTAACGAATGACACCATTGACCCATCTATTGACTACACACCACGGATAATTTATCAGCCAAAAACTATGTTTTTGACCCCAACTGATGCCAGCATTGTATATAAAATAATAAACTCTTTAAAATCAACCATCTCTACAGGCTACGATGACATTAACACAAAAATTCTTAAATTATACTCTACATTTTTTAACCGACTTCCAAAAAGGAGGAGGTTCTCAATTCGGCTGTATGTTTGGGTGGTCCCATTGCCACCAAATCAGAATCTGATGAGGGGATCCCATGGAAATCGAGGGAAACCCTCAAATTTTATATCAAACCTATAGCGATTTGGGTATTTTTTATAGTAACTCGTGCATTTGCTCTCCGAAAGCGCCATTTGGTGAAGTGGAACTGATGATGGAGACCACAGATGGCCACCGAAATAATAATGAGTACCTATTTAACGGGTGTCGATTAAGCAATTTATGCTCGTCACTATGCATAATGGTGAGTGGCAGTTCTCCTGATTCTTACCAGGAGAACTCCTCAACAATCAACGTCCCAGCATCGGGAATTGCAATATTTTGTAAAAGGTGATGAGCAGTTAACATTAGGTTATTGTAACTTAGATAAATTGTAAACTGACCCACTAAAAAGTGAAAAATAAAAATCTTTTTCCAAAAAAATAATATATATATAAATAACAAAGTGAAAAATAACTTTAATTTCGGAAGTCGGTGGCCAAAAACTCAAATACAGATCCAAAGACACCGACTTCCGAAATTAAAGTTATTTTTCACTTTGTAGTGTTATGTTTGGTAGTCGGTTATTATTTTTTTGGAAAAAGTTTTTATCAATTCATAATGGCCATATCATTAATTTGTCATTTATGCCAGGTTTGTTCCCTTCACGGTTAAAATTCTCAATTGTTAAACCAATCCACAAGAAAGGTGACAGAAGTGATATGAATAATTACCGCCCCATAACACTAATACCAATATTATCAAAGATCTTTGAAAAGGTCATGCATGAAAAACTCTCCGGTTTTTTAACCAAATACAAAATTCTGAATGAAGATCAATTTGGTTTCAGAAAAAATAAATCCACCACAGCAGCTTGTTTTGCTCTATTCAAATTAATAACGAAAAGCCTTAATGGTAAACTACCAATTGTCTCCATTTTTCTAGGTATGTCCAAGGCTTTTGACTTCGTGAACCATACACTGTTACTTTATAAATTAGACCGATATGGCATAAGGGGAAACGCGTTAAAATGGCTCAAAAGCTACCTTACACATCGACAGCAATTTGTTGAGATTTTAGGACAAACAGGAAATCAAAAGCTCGTATATAGGTCTCAGTATCGTGAAAATAACTGCGGTGTTCTCCAAGGGACCATACTAGGGCCGCCTTTATTCTTGCTATATGTTAATGACTTGCCTAGTGTAACTTCCCACAATTGCATACTATACGCTGACGATACGACCCTCAGTATTATAAACGAAAATGACGACATTGTTGAGTACCAAAATGAAATAAACATGACATTAAATAAAATAATTACATGGCTTGAACACAATAATCTTTATATTATTATTAACAAAACAAAAATGATACAATTCCAGACATATAACAGTACCCGTCCACCACTTAAAATACGATATGGAAATGAGACGATAGAAGAGGTCGATTACGCAAAATTCTTGGGGATAATAATTGATAAAAACTGTAACTGGAAATCTCATATTGATGATCTATGTAAGAAGATATGTAGATTTGTATTCGTTATATATAGACTTAACACGTGTGGCTAGTGTGAATGCGGCACTATGTGCATTCAATTTTTATGTGTCATCAATTTTGCGCTATGGTATTATAATATGGGGTAATTCGGTTGACCTTAAACGAGTGTTTCGAGCTCAGAAAAAATGCGTACGCTCAATATGTGGAGCGCACCCACTAGATAGTTGTGTGCCACTATTTAAAAATCTTAAAATACTGCCACTTCCAGCACTATACATTTTTGAAATTTGTATCTTTGTACACCTAAACAGACAAGAATTTGACTTGTTTAATGATGTCGTTTCCAGACCCAGCCGCAAAGTATGTACATATGATTAATGTTCCGAGGCGTAGAATTAAATTATTTTCTAATAATGTATACTGCATTTTCACTATTGTTTATAACAAATTACCTGATGGCTTTAAAACTCTCAGCCTCAGAACATTTAAATGTAAATTATTTAACTTTCTATTAAGCAAATGTTACTACTCGACTGAAGATTTTATGAATGAAAAATGTACCTAAATATTTGACATGATTGCCTCTACATCATCATTTTTATCTACTTGACCTTAATGCACTTTGACTTATATAATTAATCTGTTTTACAACTATTGTTCAATTTATTTAAATTATTTGTAATTCTAATGTTTCATAGTTTAATTTTAATGTAATAATGACCCATAATTTTACAAACAATATTTGTACGCCGGAAACGGCTGAATATATGATCGTAATACATAATGCACAACAACTTTGTACAATATTCTCACAAATAAATGCATTCTATTCTACTACTTACTCAAAAAGCATACCTTCTCGAGCTTTAAGCAAAGCTTTGGGTTTGTCCGAATGAACTTTTCAATAGCCTTAAATTATGACTGGCACTGTTTCACTGGAAACTTCGAAGGAAGTTTGTAAAGGTAAAAACCATCTTAGAATACGTGAGAGCTGTGCATCTTGAAGTAGGTAGCTATTAAGCACTTTACTGCTGTATTTGAAAGAGCTTTGAATATATAATGATATCTGGGGTTAAAGCTTAGAAATTCCTTCCTTTTATATTTTAATAAAACCCGGAGATTGCTACGGCTAGTGATAAGTATAAGTTTAAATAATATCATCAAAAAATCATTTTACCTGCAGCGTTTAGAAAGCTTCAGAAAGTCATTATAATATCGAAAAATTAAAAAGCCAATTATTAAAATGATAGTTAAAATTACTCGCACGATTCCTCAACCCACTTGACTGGACGAGTGACACAACAACAACAGTGGGTCACCTGGTTACCGTTCATCGACCACATCAGACATCGACCACGCGATGGTCATGACGTCTAACAACCCGCAAAAAACAGCCACCACAATCCAAATGCCGGACAAAATCCGGCCAAGTGTGGCAGAAGTTGCAAATGGCCGGATTTTTTTTGCGGGTCGGACGGACTTACACCCCGATGTAAGTCCGTCAGACCTTCCGACCAGACACGATGCGGTAAATGAACTATTCCGGATGTTGAGTCTGAACCCGGACACAATCGATAACTAACAGATAGGTACTTAAAATTGCTGGCGAATATTTCAACTGTCGAAACAGTCGATGGAGACTGCAGGGGGCCTAAAATGGACGCTTTGGCAGAATCATAATAAGATCTGCGTACAATTCATACATCCCGCAATTCATCTGTTTGAAAGCTGCTATTGGACTTCAATAAAGCAATTCATAATTTGTGGACCATATTACGAAACTTCATACAAAACTGTCAAACCGATGAATTGCGGGATATGAATTGTACGCAGATTATATTATAATTCTGCCAAAGCGTCCATTTTAGGCCCCCTGGTCAGTGCTGGTCTACGATCCTAAAACAGAGATTCGGAGCTGTTGGTCTGTAGGTGTGTAACTCACCTATACGTACTTATAATTATAATTTTATCAACTATCGATCATAACCATGTTATAAAACAAGTAATAGAAAAAAATATTGAATAAGGAAACATACTATTTGGCCTTTGTAAACTATAATAAAGCATTTTATTCCCTGAAACAGCTCAAAAGAAATACATCCTAAAAATATCTGAATAATGAAAAATATAAACAAGGAATCCAGACGAAGGTTCGCGTTCAAAATAAAAAAAGGAGTACGCCAAGGAGACCCTTTATCGCCAAAGGTATTTTCGGCAGTATCTATTAGAACATAATTATATTCACGAAAATGGATTGGGATACATTTGGAATCAATATAATTATAATCGGTGAAAAGCTAAAAAAAAACATCTAAGATTCGCAGATGACCTGATTCTGCTCAGTGAACATCGTGAGAGCTTGGAAATAATGTTAACGCAATTATAAAGTGAAACCTAAATGATGGGTTTGACTATGAATGTAGACTAAACCAAACTAATGACAAATCATGTAAAAACACCTATCTTACGAAATTCCAACCAATTAGAATATGTTGACATATACACTTAGAGGTCAAATAATTTCACCAAAAAACCAAATGAAAAAGAAAATAGCCACCAAAATAAGCAATGCATGGAAAAGATGTCATGAAGAAGTCCCTCAAAGAAGTCATGAAGAATCTACACATACCAATGGTTTTTTGATTATCTTTCTCAGTTAGTTCTAATCATGGTCTGGCAGTTTGAGTGATTTATGCGGCCTAACCAAATGTCCTTTATTTGGTATTGTTCGTCGAATCGTTGAGCTCCTTAAGTTACGAGTTGGGCTGCACGATTACACACAAATGCGTACACTGACTAGATAGGTCCACTCAATCTGTGTGGTTATTTCCTCAAAAACCATTTCAGACACCAATCTACATGGTCTTCACATGATCTGACCAAGATTATTATGTCTGGACTTTAAAAGAGACTGTGACCTGAGTTTGTTTCGGCCTTTCTTCTCAGAGTAGTCAGATAGAAAACGCCGACCTCATCTAGTGTTTAAAATATGATTGGCGTGTAAAAGTGTTTGTACAAACCTACTTACAGAAATAAAATCATTTCATTTCAATGAAAATAAGACTAAAATATTCAACTCATGCGTACTGCCATGTTTAATCTACGGATCACAAACCTGGGCTCGCACCTACAATCATGGAGCAGCAATTAGAGTATGACAAAATAAAATGGAGAGAAGCATTCTAAACATCAAGTTACGGGCTAATCGGCTATCGGGGTAATAATAATCTACTTTAATCTAAATAAACAAACTATCAAACATAAGACGTAAGACCAAAGTTACAGATGTCACATTGAAAATACTTAAATGGAACTGGATAGGCCGCATGATAAGAAACAAGATAAATAAATGGTCTATGGTGTTATTTGCAGATGACAATCAATTCAGTATGATGTCAATCTTTAAAATAAACCGACACGACGGCCACAAAATCTTGACGACGCGACGTGAATAACTCAGTCAGAGCCATATCAAATCCAAGTCGCCGCGAATCTCTCATGGAACTATTAAAAAAAGATTAATTATTGCCAATTCATTTATGAACATATTATGTACTAGCTTTTGCCCGCGGCTTCACTTGAGTGGTTGTCGTAAAATATCCCACAGGAACGTACTACCGGGATTAAAAGGAAACGAAGCGATCGCATACTTCATAGCCGAGGAAAGGGTCATTGACTCTTAGTGCTGCGCCCGCCTCCGTCAACCATAAATCATTTTGTTACGCGTAATTTTGAATCTGTTATCTATCATTTAAATGATTCGATGTGACTATATTTTAATCTAAATTAAATTCCCAATTTAAATAACATATTTTATTGGGTAAGGATTAATATAATACCGGTTAAAATTGCTTCGGAAATAGCAATGAAATTTGTAAAAAAAATTGAAAGATAAAAATGGTTACTGTGGGTCATCATTAGGAGACAGACCATATTATGCTATTGCGGACTTTTTTTGTTGAACTTTTTAAGATACAATCCTGTAGAACATCAATTTTATTTATCTCCTACGTTTACGCGACGCCTGTAAAGCTCGCAGTCGGCATGATTTTTTCCGACATCTTCAACAATAATCGTCATATTTCAGCCAATTTACACAAAACCTTAGGTAATGAATCATACACTTATGCCTTCCTCATGAATCACTTCGTCCATAGGTGAAAACCGTTTGAAAATCCGTTCATTCGTTTTTGAGTTTATCGCGTTCAAACGGACAGACAGACAGACTCGGCGTTTTGTTTTATATTTTTTTGATAAAAAAGTAATAGAAATTTTTTGATTATTAGAAATTAAGATAAATAATAGATCAACCATTTTGAAGATTATTTAAAGTACCTAAATACCTACATCTTATATGGGTGTACGAGCATCGCCACTTAATGTATTGTTTTAGTTTTTACCTTAGCAAGCTTAAGCTTATTCACCGATAACTTGCTTTTATTCGCTGAATAAGCTATCGCGCCCACCACAAATCACTTGCTTTATGCATACCTCTATATTTTAATGTTTTTCTTAATAAATCGGTCAATTGATAACGGACACAAAACAGTGATATTTTTCCTGTAGGTACACATCCCGTGCGATTCGGAGCCATCAACAATCTACATAACATCTCAGTGTACGGACGAACTGCCCGTACATTTTTGGTCCTTCACCACTACTACATTCCACTACTGGAACAAACAGACTTGCAAGCCTCCCAGGTACGAAGTGTTTCAATGTACGATAGCGAATCGGTTTGGCGGGTCTTCCACAAACGGATCCCCCCAGTCAGATTGAGAAAGCGCACAATATCGTACGTAGAGATTCTTTCGGACCCTGCGATCGCTACAGGAAACATCAACATTTGGTGGTTCGGAAGCTAACACAACAATTCAACAGTGAAGTCAACACTGTCCATAGTGTCCATCATCAGAACACATTCATACATACAACAATTATGGACGCTAAACAACAAGAACTTTTCAAGCGGCAGGAGATTGTGGAAGTTGTAACATTTAACAGGAGAGAAATTTGTTCAATGTTCAACAAAATGGCTTGTGATGTATTGCAATTAAATGAAAGAAAACTTCAAACTGATATTAAAAGTACACTTTTGTAAAAAAGCCTATGTACATACCTATTACGAAATAGAGAATAATATCCAAGATAAGTGCTTGGAAACATGCAGGGGACCTACAATAATATCCAAGATAAGTGCTTGGAAACATGCAGGGGACCTACAATAATATCCAAGATAAGTGCTTGGAAACATGCAGGGGACCTACAATAATATCCAAGATAAGTGCTTGGAAACATGCAGGGGACCTACAATAATATCCAAGATAAGTGCTTGGAAACATGCAGGGGACCTACAATAATATCCAAGATAAGTGCTTGGAAACATGGAGGGGACCTACAATAATATCCAAGATAAGTGCTTGGAAACATGCAGGGGACCTACAATAATATCCAAGATAAGTGCTTGGAAACATGCAGGGGACCTACAATGGACGCTTTGGCAGAATCATAATTTATGATCTGCGTACAATTCATATCTCACAATTCATCAGTTTGACAGTTTTGTATGGAGTTTCGTAAAATGGTCCACAAATTTATGAATTGCTTTATTGAAGTCTAATGACAATAATAGTGGCTGTCAAACAGATGAATTGCGGGATGTATGAATTGCACGCAAACCATATTATGATTCTGCCAAAGCGTCCATTTTGGGCCCCTTGACAATCTAGACTCAAGACAAAATTAAAGGTTGCTAATTTAACTGTTTATCATTTTAAATGTTTGTTTATAAATTTTTGTGGAGGGGCTTGCAGTTTTATTTTGGATGATCTCTACATAAGTAAAATAGAGACAAAAAATACTTTTGCACTAAATACAACAACGATCAACTTTTCACTTAGCTTTTTTATAGCTGTTCAGCTACCGGCTGTAGATGATAAACCATTGCTGATAAGTTGTCGGAATTAACCGAAAACGGTCATGGCAATATTCCTAAGTTATGTACAAAATGCTGTCTGAAAGTTTGAGTTTCAATTTTTCCTGTTTCACACTTCAAGGAATAACAACCTTTAGAACACCATAGTTGTTGATATCAAATCGTTAATAGGTAGATATTAGGTAGATGGCTATTTGAGTAGGTACCTACAAAATAAAAAAACAAAACTGATCAAAATGGTAGGTAGGTTAGCTAACCTACTTAGCAATATGATCGGTTTTAATTTAATATGAAAGGTGAATTATGTACATTTTGTAAGTTGACACAGTTGATTTTATACGACTGGCATCGATATCGTATCCCATTTGGTAGACAGACATTGGGCCCCATCAAATCTCGGGGCCTAAAATGGACGCTTTCGCAGAATCATATTATGATCTGCGTTCAATTCATATCCCGCAATTCATCTGTTTGACAGTTGTCTAAGGAGTTTCGTAAAATGGTCCACAAATTAAGAATTAATATAGTGAAGTCTAATGTTAAATAGCAGCTGTCAAACAGATGAATTGCGGGCTGTATGAATTGCACGCATGATTCTGCCAAAGCGTCCATTTTAGGCTCCCTCAACTCAACAAAAATAGGTTGTTTGGCAGATTTAGCTTGAATAAATGGAAATCCCAAAATGTAAATTCACAACTCATACTTAATTATGTATTCAAAGTCATTTGTTGGATTCCCCGCCTGCAAAGAAGCAAAATTAGTTTAACTTGAGAGTTGATGCAAAAATACATCGAAAATCTAAAAAACCCGCCTGCAATAATATCTAAGTATTTTGCGCCATCTAATATAGATTTTGAGAACTATACTTGGAAACTTTGAATATTGGTTTGAAAGTGATTTCTAGATGGCGCTATATAAAAGAAAAGTTGTCGACCTGAAGTAGCCTGAGAAGTTTTTTTGTGTTTATAGTTTTACATGTATTTTAAACATTAAAATGAAGTATTTCTCACTTATTAATTTATTGGCACAAAATACAAAATTCTAAATAAAATAGTAGAACAATGGACGGTAATAATCATACTAATATCTAATAGAGTACTAAATTGAAATGGTTAGTTTTTTATATTTTAATTTGATTTTAATACATAGAATGAAAAGTATTGCGAAAAGACTGAAGGAATATTTTGAGCACGCCATCTAGTGGCCAGTAGCTTTAACAAATTTGTTTTTGACAATAATTTCTTTAGCACTATGTCATGTAATAGACCACTCCAATCATTTGCAGCAGCCTTTAGTTATGTTTGTAAGTAAACACTTCATAATCTCTGACAGTAAAGTTGTACTCCGTAGCGAGCGACGCCGGCGCCATCTGGTCACCGTACGAGTGAAGGTTGCTGTAACTCTCATTGTTGCTGTTGCAGTTGCTCGATATCAGAAGGTCTGCGCCCGCGCCGAAAATTGGACCGCAACTGTTAACAAGATAGAAATAGTCAACTTTAATACTAAACAGAGGGACTAAAATGGACGCTTTCGCAGAATCATATTATGATCTGCGAACAATTCATATCCCGCAATTCATCTGTTTGACAGTTGTGTATGGAGTTTCGTAAAATGGTCCACAAATTAAGAATTATTATAGTGAAGTCTAATGTTAAATAGCAGCTGTCAAACAGATTAATTGCGGGCTGGATGAATTGCACGCATGATTCTGCCAAAGCGTCCATTTTAGGCTCCCAGGTGTGCTATATCTTAATACGCAGCCGCTAAGGGTGCGATAGGTACATTTATATCCCCTTTCTTTGTGTGCTAGTTTATGAGGACTGATTTTAACAACGACCCGTGTCATTTAATCAGCGAACGATACTTACTCGTACTTACTGCGGATATGAGCCTGTTGGCCTCGTACGTCCTGAGGGCCTAAAATGGACGCTTTGGCAGAATCATACGTACAATTCATATCCCGCAATTCATCTGTTTGACAGTTTTGTATGGAGTTTCGTAAAATGGTCCACAAACTATGAATTGCTTTAATGAAGTCTAATGTCAAATAGCAGCTGTCAAACAGATGAATTGCGGGATGTATGAATTGTACGCAGATCATAATATGATTCTGCCAATGCGTCCATTTTAGGCCCCCAGGACTTTGTTTTTTTTTTAATATTCTTTTGTTTTTTACTTATTTTTATTTTTTTATGATTGTATCATTCTATTTAGTTTGTGTTCTTCTTGTGCCAGTCCCAATAAATACCTTTTCTTTCTTTTACTTACTCTGTATGATAACACAGCGCGAAAGCCTTCTTAAGCAGCGTATATCTCGCAGGCGGGTCGCTGAGAGTGAACAGGAAGGCGCGCTCAGCTGGGATGTAGCCGCCCGCGCCGCCGGCTGTCCACGCCGCCTCACAGTAGCCACCCACCACCTCGCCGCGCGATAACTGGAACAACGAAGAGCAACAAAACCGATATTCCTACTTGGCAAAACAAAACATTTAGTAAACATACAGATCACGCCTTTTTCCCAGGGGGGTAGGCAGAAACTACAGAAGACCACCTACTACGATTCTTACTCCTTTTGCTTTTCTTACATTTAGTAAAAGAGAAATAACATTTTAAAAGCAATAAGCGATTTAAACTTTGATGAATTATTATGTATAATCCGCTTGAATTATTTGTCCACAGATTATAGAGGATAGTTCTCACTCTATAAAAGGTTTATTATCTGTATCTTCCTCTTGTCAAAACGTCATCATGGGGTGAACATCTTTTCCTTTCCTATTAATGTGAATAATCTTCTTTTATGTTTGATACCATGTAATTAGTATACTTTATGATTTGCTATTCATGACAACTTGATGATCAAGGAATACACGAATAGTTACTTGAAGATATCGTGTTTTAATCTCACCGCATGCCACCTGTCCACGTGCCAGTAGTAACTCTCACGACTAAACCTTATATTAGCTTCGCTGTCTTAACCACACTCTGTTTAGATAGTTCGTAATAACAAACTTAACACAATTTAAACGTAAACTAAATACATTTTTAATAGACAAATGCTACTATACCATTGACGAATTCCTAGTTGACAAAATTTCATGTGACTGACCATTCTATGTATTTATTAAGGTAATACTCGATGTTAATACGTTTGTTTAAGGAACACTACTCTGTTTAATTAATTATATTTCAGATCGCCGTTCATAAAATTAGAATCAAGACTTCACATAACGTTATGTCTGTTAATTTATTGCAATGTATTATATCTTGTATTTTAATTTCTATACATAGATATTAATTACTACAGTTTTATTTCTAATATTGTAATTTAACAATGCATGCAGGGTAGATTTTTGAGGTACTATACAATATTTTTAAGACCATGTTATATCACCAATAGTCGCATTAATAAAAACTTTGACTTTGACTTTGAATAATATCATGAAAGTAATGTTCGTAGAAGTTCGTCACCATTTAAACTTGGATCAAGTGGTAAAAGACTGGCAATGTCCAGAATATATTATAAACAAAGGATGTGGTCTAGTTTCATACAACGGTTTGTCGAGCGTTCAAACAGTCAACCGTTATTACCTGTACTAGTAATAATACTGGGGCGACGCCATCGCAGTGTGAGTGGAACGCTTGAGCAGAGTAGCCGTGAGAGGATGCGCGGAATATCAGACGCCATGACTGTTTCGGAGTACCGCACCTACGAGAGGAAACATATATGAGCTATTTAAAAATTAATACTGTAAGAAATCTTTATTGAACCTAGTTCTTGTTCTCACTCGCTATTGTCTACATTTATTTTTATTTTCTTTTCGCAGGTCTGCTGGAAGAAATTTCACAAGAAATAAGCAACTTTGTACTCAAAAGTCATATTGTAATTTTTTTTTTTTTTTTACTGTGTACATAAAAAATAAAATATGTAAATATATACCATAAAACTAACTATTAAATTAAGGCTTGTTTTTGTATCCTAATTACGGTTATCTCATGAATTACCAGTTGTTGATAACAGCTTGAAAGGCACTCTTATCTTGATGCAATATTAACGATCCAGTGAACATGTTTACTGCCAAACTGAAACAAAAACATTTCGTTATTGAAATTATTGGCTCTTTGAACCAGGGGGCCTAAAATGGACGCTTTGGCAGAATCATAATATGATCTGCGTACAATTCATACATCAAACAGGTGAATTGCGGGCAATTCACCTGTTTGACCGCTGCTATTTGACATTAGACTTCAATAAAGCAATTCATAATTTGTGGACCATTTTACGAAACTCCATATAAACTGTCAAACAGATGAATTGTGGGATATGAATTGTACTCAAATCATATTATGATTCTGCCAAAGCGTCCATTTTAGGCCCCCTGCTCTTTTTGAATGTCAAAAGTTACGAAATATGTTATGAGCGTTTACGACGTACGGCAATTTCATACAAACTTTCAAGCCCTTGTTTTTCAAAATGAATGAACCGATTTTAATGAAACTTCATACGCGTATGAAGTTTAGCAGGATATAAAGGTCTAAAAATTTTAAATCGGTCTAATTTGGCTGTAACGCTCTTTTTCGAAAATGTTCTTAACTAAACTTCATTCTCCGTTCTTTTTAGACCTTTGTATCCTGTTTATGCGTTTGAAGTTTCATTAAAATCAGTTCAGTCATGTCGAAAAACAAGGGCTTGAAAGTTTGTATGAACTGCCGTACGTCGAAAACGCTCTTAAATGTATTGTCTCTGCATCATCATACGGTAGACCGATAGAAAATGCCTAAGGCATTAAGTCAGCTTTTGTACAGTTATTTTTAACGTGTAGGTACCTATAGTTAAAAAATAAATAAAAAGCCGGGCTCGATGCGTTTCGTAACACCGCACCGCACAATATTTAGCAAAAAATGCCGAAAAAAACACGATTCTTGTATTATTTTTAATATTGGTTGTTAAAGCGGCAATAGAAATACACAGTGTATGAAGGCTTAGTAATAGGATTCCGTTTGGCACCCTTCGGGTACAGAACCCTAAAAAGACAGCTCTGAACCCACCCTCCATCTACTGATGATTTCAGGAGGGTTTATCATTACCAGCACATGGTTTTATAGAACTGGGGGCCTAAAATGGACGCTTTAGCAGAATCATAATATGATCTGCGTACAATTCATATCCCGCAATTCATCTGTTTGACCGTTTTGTATGGAATTTCGTAAAATGGTCCACATTAAAACAATTGATAAAATGAAGTCTAATGTCAAATAGCAGCTGTCAAACAGATGAATTGCGGGATGTATAAATTGTACGCAGATCATATTATGATTCTGCTAAAGCGTCCATGTTAGGCCCCCAGTTCTATAAAACCATGTGCTGGTAATGATAAACCCTCCTATAGGTATGTGCTGTTATTAAAAATCGAGTGAGGTTTCGTTACCGTGGCTGCGTCCTCTTGTCACTATCGGGTCGCGGCGCGGGCGGCGGCGCGGCGTGCAGCGCGGCGCGGCGGTAGCGCTCCAGCGACAGCTCCATGGGCACGGCGCCCGTCGGCTCCACCTCCTCCGCGAAAACCGCGCTGTCTGCAATGTGACCAGAACCAGCGTTAGAGAACACAGGCATATCATGATAAATGATTCTTAGCCCCACAGCATTCTGAGCACGTTGTGCTAGGTTCGATGTTCTGTAGGTGGGGTTGTCAAATGCTGGGTCGGACTTTATACGTTTACGAGTACGTACTACATACTACGTGGATAGTGTGAAGTTCGGCTCCAGTAGCAAAAGATTATTATTAGGATCCTACATTAGTTTTGTGTTTTCTTTATTAACACTAAGGATTCTTTGCATCTAAAATAAAAGTTTAAGTATGAATTTTATAATAAAACCTAGAGTTTATTCTTCGATTTCCAGCATAACCATCTACTGTTCAACTAATCACCTCTATTACCTATCTACGCATAAGCTAGCGCGTACCACACAGAAGGTACATTGGGTTTATTTATTTATTTAAACTAGGTAGGCCAATAGCATTTATGTACCTACATTGTACATTCATTAAATTCAAGTTAACAGGTATAAGTACCTATGTATATAGGTATCTACCAACTACCTTCATCTTCTTGGACTAAGTAAAGGAGAGGTTGATTCGAGGCCTTGTACGGAATAACATGAATCTGGTAACTTATTTTATTGACCATGCCAGAGGGCCTAAAATGGAAGCTTTGGCAGAATCATAATATGATCTGCGTACAATTCATACATCCCGAAATTCATCTGTTTGACAGCTGCTATTTGACATTAGACTTCCATTGACATTAGAGGTCCACAAATTAAGAATTGATATAGTGAAGTCTAATGTTAAATAGCAGCTGTCAAACAGATGAATTGCGGGCTGTATGAATTGCACGCATGATTCTGCCAAAGCGTCCATTTTAGGCTCCCATAATTATGATTCTGCCAAAGCGTCCATTTTAGGCCCCCAGTTCAAGCCACGCTGTCACCTTATGGAAGAAGCCTATTAGCATAATATGTCGTTAACATACCAATGAGCAGCAGCCGCACATGCTGCATGAGAGGCGACAGATGATGACAGACCCGCGCTCGCTCCTCCTCAGTCCAATGTGCCGTGGGCTGCGCCACGCCAGCACGTTGTTTCGCCCACGCCAGTGCACAGCGCCAGACTTCTTCCTCTTCCAAGCACAGCTGGAAAGACACAGCAACCAAAAAAAAATATATTTACAAAATAAACACTGGTTAAATCTTCGAGAATATGGTTGAAAACAAACCTTAACACAAATAATTTTAAAATAAAGTACCTACTTTACCTACGAGTCGATCTCAAAGTTTTATAATACAATAAAATAATGCCCTTCTTATGATCGTGTTATTGCAACAATCGAAAGTGGTGTTGTTATGAACCAAATCTTGCGAAAGAATTAGTTGTTTGTTTATTATATAAACCAGGGGGCCTAAAATGGACGCTTTGGCAGAATCATATTATGATCTGCGTACAATTCATACATCCCGCAATTTATCTCTTTTTTTATTTATACTATATATACTATTATATTTACTATATATAATATAAAGTAAATATAATAGTAGTTGTGAGTTTTAATTAAACCAACAAAAAGTAAACGTACAGCGTACAGCGCCACCTGTTATGGACTAGGGAAACTATTTAACAATAGATGGTATTAAAAGTAGCACGTCGCCACTATCACAAAATGTTCGTTAATTATTAATAATGGCGGAAACTAAAACTAATAAATACACTAACAAAGTCAGAAGAGATGAGTTTGATCAGCGCTTCCTTGGGCAGGTTGAGAAAAGCGTTGGTCTTGACACAGTCAGCCGCGTTGTCGCCGATGAACGCGATGCAGCGCTCCATGAACGACGACGCACTTTTCCCGCCTGTTGAACGACGATAAGTTTCATTTCAATAAACAAACAAAAGAAAAACAGACTGTACAATTTGGTTAAATGATAAAAAAGAAATTGCTAGCTAATGTCCTCGCCTAGAGAGAGACCAACATTAGCATCACTAGTTGCTGAGAAAGGTTGTTTGGTTTAGGCAGTTTTGATTGTAGGTACTTATAAGGTTTCAATAAATTACCTATGTACCTACCATAAGTAGGTATTCGTTTTTCTTTCCAGTATCCAGTACCTACCCACCTACCATTCCGACGACCGATGTCAATTTCAATGAAATACTTACTATTTCTCACTCATTAGTCTGGTTTGCAGCATATAATTTTTCACCCGGCTCCAGCAGACAATTACCCAAATGTATTTTTCAAACATGGACTAAGAAAAGATGTGAAGATTCTGTACTTTCTCCTTGCCCCATGGCATGAGTTAATGTACGTATTTAATTTCATAAAATGTGTTGAAACCAGTCATTTATTTGATAGGTCAATCATTTATTTATTTATTTAATACTCTACGCACATAAATGTACAGAGGCAGACTTCATGCCATTGGCATTTTCTACCAGTCACCAGTCATTTAGTCGTAACTATTTGAATGAGTCTGCCTAACCCTGAGGCAGGAGTGATGTTGTGTGTTTTAATGAAAAAAGATACAAAAGCGAGCTCCAAAAGGCTTGCCTGTCACTATTCCTACAACCAGACCTTTTTAAAAAATTACTTTAGAAGTTTGTTAGATGGTTGTATTACATATCAGTTCAACAGGTAATAATATATCATTTGCCCAACAGACCTATGTTGCTACGGGCTTGCACCAGTGGTGAGGTAGCAACAGAATCATCAACATGTGAGACACAATGGCTTTTAAATTGTTTCTGTAATTACAGCATTCAACTGGTTAATTGAATTGGTGTTTCACACGTTGCACCAACCCCAAGTGACATAGCAAGGGTAGGAAGACCATGATGGTATAACAAGGCCAGTCAAACGAGCCCCACAAAAATTTGCATAAATAAAAGGTATATCCCCACGTAAAAAACTAAATACAGTAATGCTCATCTCAGTCACTCATAAGCCCCATAAACAATTAACTTTCCAGAAAATACATTCACGTTCAGACATGATGATATTTTATAGGAATTATGTAATGCGGGCTGATGTACGCAGCTCGTATTTCGTACGGGGTTACGTTATGTCCATATCAAGTTTGAGTCTGTTGGTATTAGCCTCAAAAAACACTGACACTCCATATTTTAACACAAAAAGTAATCCACACTTCAGTTAACTTTACACTACTACCCATTCATTCATTGATTAGTTCCCTTGTGGTTTTGTATTCAAGTACATTTTCAAACTCTTAAGTTAAAGTTGTATATTTTTATGGTAACAATGAAATTTTGTTTGATAGACAGTAAGCAAATAAAACTCGTTTGGCAATTAATCTTAACTTTAATTAGGTAGACACTTTTGCATTGCACTCACAAGGGTGGCAACGCTTTGCAAAAATAAAAACATGAGTTTCTTCATATACCTGCAGGAATGAACTTAGAACCAAACTTCATAACCTATCACACCGACGCATTAGGATTTACGTTCTGGATTAACGTTATATTGTCCCCTTTCATCATTATTCTTCCAATTTGCTTCCTATTCTTCGTCTTCATGTGAACTTCTTCGGCTTCATCCAAAACAATGTTCATGTACTCGTCGAATCCCACGATGTGTCCCTCAATTCGTAGATTCACGTTCTCGTACAACCAAATTTGAACTCGACTTCTGTTTTGTAAATACCTGAAGATAAGGTTGATGGGTTGGACCATCACCTTCTGGACTTTCGGTGGACCTTTGTATGCCATTTTGAATTATATTCTTACGGACAAACTAAGAATAAATAGATTGTTTTATCAAACGCTACAAGCCCGGCTTCGCGGTTTGCGTTCTGTCAATTTGTTAAATATGTTTTGTCTATGGTCGAATATGACGCTGTGCGTTGGGGTGACCAGTCGTGACTTACCATAGACATTTTAGTCGATTTCATGACATGACAATTATGATTTCATGACTGACATGATTAAGACTTCAGAAAACGTAATACTTTGTGAAAACGTACATTATCTACCAAGCACCATAAATGTGCCATAAAGTACATACTAATTTCATGTGCATTACAAAATTATCTTTTTTTTAAATAGCTCTGTGGATGTCAAATTGACAATCCAAGAGACGATAAAATTTCTGCTGGCGTCTGTACGTAGTACAAAAACGAAGAAAATATTATTGAATGGGGATAAAAACTGCCACTTACTCACTTCTGATGTTGCTACTATCCAGAGTCTAAGAATATGACAGCTAGCTGCTAGCTGACACTCTCCTGCATACATTTTGTACATACAAGCGACTTCTTTTACCCAAAATAAAAAAAATAAAAATTGAAAACCCGATATTTCCCTGAAGTCCTGAAAACTTTTATGAGAGAAATTCGTATTTATGTGATGCTCCCAAGAGAACTAAGTCTGTTTTCATTACCTACAAGCACTTGTGGTGTGCAAGCATTTGTGGTATGTTATTATGGAAAATACAGTAAAGGTGTATGCGTGTTAATATTATCGTATTAGATCAATGCTTGAATAATATCTCTGAAGATTTTCAGTCAAAAAGATCAACCTTGAGTTGGTTTTCAACTCCGATCAGTTTATTCCTATATAACTTTTTAATGTCTCCAGTCTTCAACAAAAACAGGACTTGAAGTCAACATACCTATAATTGAGGAGTGACTTTTCAAAACGGCTTATTTCGGGTTCCCAATTTTACTTATTTTTTTAATGCCAATCGGGACTTTATGTACACTCACATTATATGACGTGAAGTGTCCGGTTCTAAAGTACTTTAATCTCGAAGAAAAATGGCCATAGAAAATGCTTTCCGCAACAAAATAGCTTAATTCACGTTAATTCTCGGCCCTACTAAATTGTGATAGGAGTTTTTTCAAAATAGCTCATTTCTAGAACATTTTGTATGGAAATTTTGTTAATACGTATCAAAATGGCTTATTTCTAATCTGGTATCACAGGTTATTTTGGAGGGTTGAAAGATAGCTTTAATATCTGGAAGTGGATCCGCAAATATATTTTTATACATTGGCAACACTTTTTATTTGACTACGGCCAATTAAAAAAATATTATTATTTCTTAGGAGTGCTGAAACAAAACATCTTATTTCTTGGAGTTTGCGACTAAATGGCTTATTTCCTTAAATCATATGATAATAACTCATAATTTAGAGTATTAAAAAAAATATATACACTGTGAAACGATCTATTAACGTACCTAGATTATGTACATAGAAGTTTGTTACTAAAAATATTCATATATGAAAAGTTTTCGTATTTTTCTTGGTCCTGAAAAAAATGACCATACAGAAATAAGCCATTTTGAAAAGTCACTCCTCAATTATGAAATTACCTATAAATTATAATATTTACTTTTCCACTACAACTGCATTTTTACTAGTGGTAGACGCTTACCTTTTCTTTACCTCGTCTAGGTATAGCTTGATGTGCAGCCATGTGTACACGAAAAACAGAATGTAAATATTTTTTAAATATTGTGTTCAAATCAATGTAACACATAACTAGAACAAAAAAAAAAAATGCCTGTTTATGTTAAATACCAAAGGGTATTTAACATAAACAGGCAATTTTTTTTTCAAATTGAATATAAAATCTATAAAAGCCTAGTTTTAAATATTCTGTTTTACTTTTATCGACTCACGGAATCATTTTTACCTTATTTAATTCCTTCCTTCCTTTTTCTTTTTTTTTCAAGCTTTATTTATTTGTATTTCTCATACTAGCTATGGCTTTGGCTTCACCCGCGTGGATGTCGGAAAATAGCCCACAGGAACGTACTATCAGGATTAAAAGTAGTGAATCCTGTTTATTATGTGTTGTTGTGGTTAATAAAAGTACTATAAACATGTAGTACTTACATTATTATAAGTAGTTATCATCAATAGTTATAGCAGCGTACGCCAAATAATGACTTGTAAAGGCAAGTTTTTATTCCCTTGGGTTATTGCAATTTTCGTAAGGATTTCTAGTTTAATCTTTCTCCTCCAGTAGTTAGCACAATCCTCTCGAGGGCTATTTAAAACACTGCTTATTTTTGTCATGAATGAAATGAATGATTTCCATTGTTAATAAAACACAACACAACACGACTCTGTTTTGTCAGATCGGCTCCCAAAGTTTTTTTTTATGTTATTTGTCAAACTGTGCTTCAAACATACTTACTAGCAAAAGTTGCCAGTTTTATTCCCCAATAGTCAAGCCCCAAGGGCATCGATTGGGAAAACGACTAAATAGCATAATTTAGTCGATTTTTAATCCAAAGCTACTTCGTTTAAAAGTTGCTATTTATAAAAAAGTTAATTAAATCTATAGACAAATCTAGTAAAAAAGAAAACAAAATTGAGTTCAAAATCAAAATTTAGCAAACGCATTTTTATCGCTTTGGGTGTTAAAAATGCGAAAAGTTTCTTGCTGTGCTGAAATTACAAAATAAATGTTGATAAAACGACAAAAGTGTGCGATGGCCGGGAATCGAACCCGGATCAACTGCTTGGAAGGCAACTATGCTGACCATTACACCACCATCGCATCTTGGGTCTTTGACGAAATGTCTAGGTATAATATTGCACGTTACTACTTATTAAATTACGTACCTGGGCGATCTTGAATTTCCATAGCTGCTGCTAGCAATGTGCAAGCGCTCTCCACGCTCAATGTAGATGTCACATGATCTTCACAAGCCGATCTAAGATCTTCTACTCCTAAATCTGCAGCCAAGGTCATCATTTCGAAAACTCCAGAGTCTTGGAGCAAAAGCTGTGAATTAAGATTGTTTAGGTATTAAAATGCGTGTTTTTAAATAAAAAGTGTTAAAATGCTAAAGATAGCGCCATCTAGTGATTTAATTTGAAATTACTCGCTTAAGAAACTTTTTAATTCTACACTTGGGGCGCTGTTGTCATTTAACAAAATTAAATACACAAAATATCCCTAGCAATCTGCTCATTGCTAAATAATTATATCTCACCTTGCCAGTGTAAACATACTGAATAAAAAGCCGGAAAGTTTCAACTTGAACGTGTGGCATTCGAATCGGTGTCGGCTGCGCGCCAATAGATGGCGTTACGGAACACCCTGGAATCCGGCAAACTTCGCCTCGTTTTGTGTTTTGAAAGCTCTTGCACCTAAAACAAAGACAATTTGATTTTTGTTTAAATTTGCTAATATATCAATTAACGATGTAAATCACTTTTTGAGAAATTCACCACATAATTGAACTTATTTGTACATTGTACTATGAAAGAAATGCATTTGTATTTCTTTCCTAATAAAATGTACAATAAAGTTAAAAATCAATACCTATCCCACCAATAGAGTTTCTACATACAAAAGTTGCAGCTTTTATTAAAAACTTAGCTATCAACAAGTTTAATATTTCACAAAGGCGAGGAGCATCGTGCACTCGGTAATTAAAAACCGATAATCCCCCCTCTGAAGAAATTATAAGCGTTGAGCATAGTTCGGATAGCTCCCTGGGAAAAACTTAAAGTTGTCAAGTGGTACTCAAACTTAAGATACGCGAAAGTTGCAGAGCTGAGCAGCGCCCCCTGGCGGCGTGGAGTGCACTCGTGCCACGTTTAATAAAATAACGGTACAAGACCTGAGGGCCTAAAATGGACGCTTTCGCAGAATCATATTATGATCTGCGTTCAATTCATATCCCGCAATTCATCTGTTTGACAGTTGTTTATGGAGTTTCGACAGTTCTGTATGAATTGCACGCATGATTCTGCCAAAGCGTCAATTTTAGGCTCCCAGGGGGCCTAAAATTGACGCTTTCGCAGAATCATAATATGATCTGCGTACAATTCATATCCCGCAATTCATCTGTTTGACAGCTGCTATTTAACATTAGACTTCACTATATTAATTCTTAATTTGTGGACCATTTTACGAAACTCCCTATTCAACTGTCAAACAGATGAATTGCGGGATATGAATTGTACGCAGATCATAATATGATTCTGCGAAAGCGTCCATTTTAGGCCCCAAGTTATTTTCACGTGGTAAGTTTATGAATAATGGCCGAAAAGAATTTTATTAATACAATAGTCTTCATAATTAACTTCTACCTAGGTAGGTTAGGTAACTAAGTAATTACCTAACTAAAAGATAAAAAATAAATTGTTAATGCCTATTCCTTGCTTGCAAAATTGAATTAGTTACTTACTTACCTGTTAATAAGATAAATGTAACTAATCTAAAAGTCTTCATTCTTGATGTTACTATCAAGAATGCGCTGGGAGGTGAGTGAGTGGGAGGTGAAGACATTATAATTATGTCTATTAGAAATATCCCAATAGTTGGCGGATTACGAATTTACGAGTAGATTAATGTCGAGTATCAGTATCGTGACACGTTCGTTATTTAGAGTTGATTAGACAAGCCCCCGGTGCCTGGAACTCTGCTGATTGGATTTGCTATTGACTAAATTCAATTTTCAACTGACTCCGCTCAGTGGCGGTGATTTATCATCTAGTTTGCATAATGTTGCGTTAAATGTATCGCTCGAGAGATGTACCTATATCTTGCCATTTTAGTTGTTAAAAGTAAGGCAATTTGGTTTCGCCCTTTATTCGCGCTAAGTAAAAAGACGTACAGGCTACCTAACCAACATCGATCTCCAGAGAGAGCTTTGTCGAAGACGGTTGTGGTCGCTGAAATTCAAATTCCCGCGCACAGAAAATCTACTACTATAATTTTCGTGTTTAATCTGCATTGATAAATAAGATTTATGATGATTTTGCTTTGCTATTGAAGAAGGATTTTCGACCCATCTATTCTTACTTTATAATAATAATATTGCCAAGAGCCTCGAGCAACACCGAAGGAGGCTCTCGATCATAAAAATCAGATTGATAAAAAAAATTAATAGATTATTTGCATTTATTAACTGTTTGTTACCTTTTCACGCGCTATGACCTGGGTTAGGAGATAGGGTACTTTATATCCCGGTGGCACGTCCCTGTGGGATGAGGGAGAAAAAGGAACACAACGCGGGGAAAAGGAACTTATGTTTCGACTTGGATACTCTGGTCGATAGACAGACAATAACATACCTATGGACCTACGTGACTAACGGAGTGTCATGAAATCATGGAGGAGTCGTATTCGCAATGTATCAACCAACCCATCTAAGGAATGGATGCTTTACCCAGCGTCATGTAGCCACGAGTCCCTCGGTCAAGAAGACCTGCTTTAAAATGTGACATTTAACTTTGCTCAGGTCCCAAAACATTTCATTAAATGATCTTTTCTTTCAACTACGTAGTATTGTTATCATTAATCACTACAAACGCGCTCACAAAGCTCGTACCTAATTTTTGCTTAGAAGTACTTAGAACCAAAACAGTGCAGAAATGGTGTATGAAATCTCATTGTTGCACTGAAAGACAGTGCAACAATGAGATTTCATACAACATTTCTGCACTGTTTTTTTAGGGTTCCGTAGTAAACAAGGAACCCTTATAGTTTCGCCATGTCCATCTGTCTGTCTGTCTGTCTGTCCGTCCGTACGTCTGTCCCCGGCTTAGCTCAGAGATGCTGAGTCCTAGAAAGCTGTAATTTGGCATGGGTGTACATATTAATCACGCCGACAAAGTCGTAAAATAAAACCATGAAAAACATTTTTTTTTAGGGTACCTCCCTTGTACGTAAAACGGGGATGATATTTTTTTTTCTCGTCTAATACATGGTGTAGGGTATCGTTGGATAGGCCGTTTAAAAATATTGTGGGTCTGTGAAAAACATTTTTCAATTCTGAGATCCGTTTGCGAAATATTAAGCTTTAAAGTGCTATTTTTTTTGCCCCTGCCAGCTAAATAGTTGGTTTTGGATATGTGAAAAAATTCATGGCAGTAGTATATATAATTAAATTAAAAGGAAAACTATCACAGCTAAGTACAAGGTACAAGTTAACGAGTAATCGTCGACCAACTTAAATTTGCAGTTGAAGAATTGACCGTAACGTATATACGTATGGGAGAGCATGTTTTTCAACTACAATGTTAAGTTTGTTTTTGGGATAAATTCATCCTAACTACGGAACCCTTCATTGTGCGTGGTCCGACACGTACTTGGCCGGTTTTATTATTTATTTAGATTTAGATTTACCACAGAGGTTTAATGTCTCCCATTAAGTTTAATATAAAATGTATGCATTAGATCAAAAATATACTGGCTGAAAATAAAAATCGGCTGAATAAAACCGACTTGCTGAAAAACTTTGTTTTCATTAACTTGAGTTTTTATTTTGAGTAGGTATATTTTATCACGGTAGGTAGATTGGTAGTTGATAGAAAAGTAGATTACGCACCTTGCTAAAGTGAGTAATTAATGCACTCGTGCTAATTTAGTGCCCTCGCTGTCGCATGAGCTCGGGCACGAACATAACACTCGTGCAATAATAACTCACTTTGCGCTCGGTGCAACAATCTACTATTATTTACTGCCTATGATCTTGTGGTCGCAAGCGCTACTGTTGAGCACGAGGTCCGGGGTTAGATTCCCAGGTCGGGCAAAGTGTTATTGAGTTTTTCCACCAAGAATTCCTATTACATGGAATTTAAACATAACTGGCGAAATGTGGGTGTACTGTAGAGTACACGTCTGCCTGACCCTTCGGGGATTACAGGCGTGGTGATATGTTATGTTATATTTATCATTAGCGGTCGTTATGAACGACGAGACTCTAAAGATATCTGCCCCAATACTAGCTACACCCTTTACAAATTTATTCTCTCTACTCTATCCTCGAATCTGGAGAGATACCCACCCAATGGTCTGAATCTAACATAATTCTATTATATATGACAAAGGCGACCCAAATGATATTGGGAACTACAGACCTATAAGTCTGCTGTCGAGTGCATACAAGCTATTTTCTACAATCCTGACCAAAAAAAAATAGTTCTACATTAGAAAAAAGACAACCTGTTGAACAGGCTGGATTCAGAAAAGGTTTTTCTACCATCGACCATATTCACACACTCGAGCTTCTAATCGAGAAATATCAAGAGAGAAATAGACCACTATACTTGGCATATATCGATTACAAAAAAGCATTCGATTCAGTGTCACACAGCTATATCTGGAAAACTCTAACAACACAAAAAGTGGAAAACGAATACTTAAGAGTAATCAAAAGCATATATACGTTAAGAGCAAAAGTAGAGTTAAACTAGAAACAGCCGGTCCCTGGTTCCCTATAAAGAGAGGCGTAAGACAGGGGGACCCGCTTTCACCTATACTATTCATAGCCACATTAGAATCGATAATAAGCAAGCTTGACTGGAATCAATGCGGAATAAAAGTAAAAAATAAGTATTTAAACTACCTACGTTTTGCCGACGACTTGGTGCTGATATCAGAGAAAGGAAAAGAACTACAGTACATGGTAGATTCGCTAAACAAAGCTAGCAAGCTCGCCGGGCTAGAGATGAACCTCTCTAAAACTATGGTAATGACCAACAACACCAAGGTACAAATATACGCCGACGACGAACCTCTCCAATACATTGATAAATACATTTACCTAGGCAAGCAAATAATAAGCTTCGATAGATTAAACAACTACCAAGAGATTGAGCGCAGAGCCCAGTTAACATGGAATAAGTACTGGAGCCTCAAGGAAATATTAAATATTTAAGAGCAACATGCCAATCAAACTGAAGACAAAGGTTATGAACTATTGCCTTATACCATGCCTGACCTATGCTTGTCCGACATGGAATTTTAACAAAAATATTAAAAATAAAATTATAACGTGCCAACGAGGAATGGAGCGGAGTATGCTGAACATAAAAAGAATAAATAAAATAAGGCATACAAAAATACGCAACATCACAAAAGCAACAGACGGCCTAGCACAAGCTCTTGCATTAAAATGGAAGTGGGCCGGACACATAGCACGTCTGCAAGATCAAAGGTGGACTATAAGAGTGACAGAATGGAGGGGGCCAGTGGGCAAAAGAAAGAAAGGGAGACCTTCCATCAGATGGGAGGACGAAATCAAACGCGTAGCAGGTCCAAACTGGACACAAACAGCAAAATACAGAGAGGACTGGCTTAATTTGGAGGAGGCCTTTACCTGCAGAGGGGTTCTTACAGAATAATTTTATAAAAATAAAAAGTAACACATCCAAAATCTATAATTAAAAAAAAAAAAAAAACTAAAACTCTATAATATCGAAACTTGTAAAATAACTTGTAATTTGTAAACTAACTTGTAATTTGTAAACCAGCATCTTTCTGGAAGAAATAAAAGGCTTTTTTATTTTTTTTTTATTTTATTTATTAAGACTTGAATATAGTTTCCGACATCCACGCGGGCGAAGCCACGGGCAGAAGCTAGCACTTAAATACTATAAATGCGAAAGTGAGTTTGTTTGTGACGCTTTCACGCTAAAACGACTGAATGGATTTGGATGAAATTTGGCACATGGGGAGACCATTGACCTGGAGCAGGACATAGCGCCGGTCCTTCCTACGTATAATCCCCTAAGTACAAATGTCAAATTTTACAGAAGAGCACTTCAAAGTTTTAAACACGTGACATGTCATGTTGTACTAAATGTAAAGTCATGAAATTTGGTATTAAGGTTTAATATATGATATATTTTATAAAAAAATAACAAGACCATTGACCTGGAGCAGAACATAGCGCCGGTCCCTCCTACGTATAATCCCCTAAGTACAAATGTCAAATTTTACAGAAGAGCACTTCAAAGTTTTAAACACGTGACATGTCATGTTGTACTAAATGTAAAGTCATGAAATTTGGTATTAAGGTTTAATATATGATATATTTTATAAAAAAATAACAAGATAGTTCATAAAAGTTTCAAACATTCACGCGAAAAAACATTACAATGACCGTCAGCCAGGCTGCCCGGCTGGCGCGGACGCAATAGTGAGCAAGCGGCAGTTGCTGGGGAGGCGCGCGGGAGTGCGACTGGTTTTAGAACGTAAAATGACTGAATTACTACTGTTTGTCTACGTCAGATTTTTTTTGTAAATTTTGAAGTAATGAACATTTCGTGAGTGGATTTAAAGTCCAATTTGCCAACTTAGACTTATTTTTTGTTAAACTAAACTATAGTAGGTATAGGGTAGCCTGAAGGTCATGAAAACAAAACATGCAAATCACGGATGTTACACTTAGGGGATTGTACGTAGGCACCGTCGATAGGATAATTTTTATCCTGGTAAACGCAGACAAAGTCGGGGGCATAAGCTAAGTCATTTGATAAGTCAATGTTGCGGCTTAAAAGATGTTGTGACATACATTCTAAAGAGTATGCTTAGATGATTTGGTCAGAAAATGAAAGGAAAAAACTAACAAAACTAGGCAGATGTGAATGGAAACGCCGGGAAGGGACGCTCTAGCTAGAAGGACATAATAATATAACCTTATTGGAGATCTTTTTCAAGAAGGTCAGGTGCATACACTCGCAACTGGCGTGCGTCACGTGCGTCAATAACCAGATGAACAATATGAAGCAAAACGAAGTAGTGGTAGCTTCTGTAGTTTCTGCCTACCCCCATAGGAAAAGTCGTGAATTTTATGTATGTTATGTGATTGTATGTTTATCCCAATTCCTAATAAACAGAAAAATAAAGCAACTATTCTATATATGCAGAAGATGCTCACAAAGCAGATGATACTGTTAGAATCATTGATATACTAAATTATATCAATGGTTCAAATACCTCAGAGATTATAAAATATCGAAAGCATCACTGTTACGTATGAGTGTAGGTAACAGTGTCGCTTTCGATAACTTCACGAGGTGTCCATCTGTTCAGTGTTCGGTTTAAAGATTTTTTATTCTCATAAAGAACACAAACAGTTAACTTAACAGCTATACTTATGTACACACGGCTACACATCAGCTATATATGTCCAGTATATACTGACCTCTCATTGTACGGAAATGCTATATAATGTGAGATCAGCATGAAGGCTCTTACACACTCACGCGATATCGCGGGCGCGACAGGCACCGACAAAGAAAGAGCCAGAAACTGAAATGTGTAGCCGTACGTGTGTACATTAATAAAATAGTAACGAAGTCAAAACTGTACATTGAATATTTTTGAAAAAAATTCATTGCTACGTGGTGGAGGAACGAGTCTGACGCCGAAAATATACTTTTTAGAATTTTTGTTTGTTGGGCTGGATACATCGTAAAAACGGTTGAACAGATTTAGATGAAATTTGGCAAACAGATAGATTATACATAGAATACTTTAAATCCCGGTAGTACGTTTTCGTGGGATATTTTCCGACATCCACGCGGTCGAAGCCACGGGCCAAAGCTAGTATGAGTTATACAAATAAATCATGCTATTATAAGGTAACATATCGACTCCGTGAGTTGATAAAAGGAAAACAGAATATTTAAAACTAGGTTTCTAAAGATTTTAAATTCAATCAAAGGATTATTTCTCATAAACAGTTTTTTTTTGTTGTTCTAGTTATGTGTTACATTGATTTGAACACACATTTTCAACAATATTTACATTCTGGTCTGTGTTTCGTGTACATTCGTCGAAAAACGGAAGGCATCTTAGACCGTATTTCAAAGACCTCTATTTCTAAACTTCCCTACCAATCACTCATCTAGTAGATATCGGTATCAATAAATAATAGATAATCCAGCACTGCACCATTACACCCTGGTCCCAGGAGTGGCAGCCATTAGTGTAGGAGCACCACACTCCACAGTGTGAGGTCGCTCCGGTGAATATTTTAACATGTTTTGTCCCAGTTAACGACGACGTTTACTAACATCTCACGGGACTTCCAGATATTCTAAGATTAGAGATGATTTTGGGTGGTACTTATTCAATATGATATAGGAGTATCGTTACTATAGGTTAGGCCTGACTATAAAATAAACAGACGCGTGGCCGGTTAGCTGGTAGAATGTTTCAAACTATAAGTAAATCGTTGCAGAAAATAATAAACTACGAATAGTTAAACAACAGTGTTACAGTATCGTGAAAACCTGAATCATGTTATAAGAGCTAAAAGAAAGCTTTCTTTGTATATTTGCAGATTTTGCGTCTTCAAAGTTTCCCTTGTAAACTTTATTATACCACTCAATTAGATTTTCTTAACATGTTAAAAAAGATTCCTTGTTTCATGCTTCACTCTTTCCATCCATATTCCGTAGCTGCCACATGACTGAACCAATACTGCCTAAGTATATTCAGTTCTCTGTAACTGAACTAAACTTGCCAATGATACTAGGTGTAACAAATCATTCCTGTTATCCTGTCCCGCAGTAGCTACAGGGTGTACCAGTCCACCATCCTCCTGCCGACGACCGCCACTAAGTTGTGCAGACGATCTCAATTAATTGTAAACCCGCTGTAGCGATCATTGCCTGATTTATTTGCGGTAACTCGCTGGCTCTTCGGTGGAACTTGAGGGGAGCCACAATCATTGTTGTATTTCTTCTGTCTTCTATTGATGTCTGTTGGTTTGTTATTGTGATGTTTGCTTCGATTTATTCATCACCTGCCTACCCTTTGGCTTAGGCTTTTGACTACCCGCTGCGACTGTCATATCTACATTTATGACGGTCGGGACAATCGCGAGATTGGGAGGGGTCTCGATATGTATTGCACGGTGACCCATCCACGGACTGACCTCAGTGATATATTAGAATTAATATCTAATAATTTATCTGCTTTAATTTGGTCCATATTTTTTACAGACATTGAAAAATATGGACTCCCACAACCGATATGGTAAATGGTGAATAATAAGTTGATAAAAACAAAAAAATGTTAAATCGTGTACTTTTATTGATTTTTATAACTTTTCATACACTTGTATTTTTCAGGTCTACATATTTCAAGCTCAAACTTAAAGCATCAGGCACTTTTGAATTGTCAAGGAGTCGGTCAGTCAGAGAGATGAAGTTACTTCCAAGGCGTAGTAGGTTTCTATGGAGAAGAACGGACAAAAAAAGACAATGACAGTGAAAATTAAAAAAAAATTGCGGCCATCAATCAAACATTATTTATTTACATTATTATATCAATCAGATTCAGAATATTATGACGGATATGAAAATCGGTTTTGTTTTTGCATTCTTTTCGCACCTAAGGTGGTATAGTACCAATAAAAAGTTCGCACAAGTCACTACAGAAGCGTCATATTATACCCTAGAGTGAAAAAGTTTGAAAAGGAAAGTACGTACGGGTGCGTATGACATCCGTGAGCAGTCGATCGTCTCTGTAAAAGTCTCACTGTAAAAACTCACTTTACCTTAGTTTTCACGGTGAGATTTTTAGAGAATAGATCGGCAGGTGGCCAACGCAAGTAATCTCGCTCTCGATGTGTGTGAAATGAAAGATTGGGCATCACTAATTGTCATGTCAAATTTAATTGTCAAAGATGGCGGCATTTGTGATGTGATGTCGTTACTCGTTACAGCTGCTTTAATTATTCAATAATTTATGTTTATGGAACGCAGATATTAGCAATTAGTTTATTAAAATATATTTATAATTATTCTGTAAGTACGTCAGATGTCTGTTGGTCCTGGGAGAATTTACGAGGCTGTCCTTTTCCAGCATCTGACAAAATGATTTTTACGGAACAATCCTTTGAAAGTTTGAACATGTTAAATGCATGTGACGCAGCAGTAGGTACTCTAAATAAATATACATTTATAAATTATTACATAAATCTTTTCTTTTTTTTTTAGATTCTGTAGTGATATATTCCCACCCAAATCACGCGCACTACCGCAAGTTCTCGTCACATTACAGTGGTACAGTGCGGTGGTCTGCGATTTGTTTGCAATTAATCACAGTTTGAGCTGTGTCCTAATAATTAATTCAGCGGAGTACATCGCGGTGTGATGGTCCACAATCTCGGCGGATATCATTAATCTTGGTCGGCGGACCAAGTGTTGTTCAAAGAGTTGTGGATAGACACGACGTAAATGTACCGTAGGTACCAATATACATACATAAGCTTGTCTTAAATTACATAGGCAACCAATCTTTATATTAAGTTATTCAACTTTCTGCACAATAATGGTACAAAGACGGACTTACGCCCAGTTTCTGGAACGAAAATTAGAGACTCGTCAAAATTAAATGCAAGTCAAGTTTTCGGGGTACCTAGCAAGGTGTCAATATTTTTTTTGAGGAGAAACTAATAAATAAATGAATGAAAATCTTTATTTATACAAAAACCTTCAACAGTGCTTAAAAACTAGGTCGCATGAATTAAAGTGAATAAAGGTCATGCAAATAGAGTAAACCCCCAAACTAGAAGTAACTTAGGAGTCAGTGTTCTGCTGTCACTATGATACCAAAAACCTTTTATTATACAAAATATGTATACGAAATCAAGGCAAGACACAGGTTTGAAAGTAAATTGAAATTATTTCAAACGATTAAACTAGGAGTAAAGGCATTAATTATTAAACGGCGTTGTAATGTGTGTACGTGTGCGTGTGTAATTGTGTGTGTGCGTGTGGAAGTGGAGTACCTAGATGGGAGAGTGAGCGTGTGTATCAGGGGGTGTAAGTGTGCGTAAGGGTGTGTGTATGTTTGAGTTTGTATATATTCGCTTATAGAGGTATGTGTTGTAGCGTTATGGTATTATTATGTATCTTGCTGAAATTTCGATTAATAAAAAATGGCTAGAAGAAGTTTGTACGGCTACTGCCGGAGGTGGAGTAGTTCTTCGGTTTGAACGTAGTCCTGATCCTGAAGCCAACTTTGTACCATAACTCTGACTTCATGGTGATTTAGCTCAGTTACTTGAATACTTTTAGAATTTTTTCTGTAAAATCATTAACAGCACTATGCCTTTTAAAGGCATAGTGCTGTTAATGATGAAGTTTAACTGATCCATCTCAGGTATAAAAATGTCTGGGCTCATATCCGTTCTGTCATTCTTTTGACTCTGAGTTCTCAGAGTAAAATCCCTTCAGTAGGCGACCTGGTTCTAAGAAAATTAAACCAGCTTTGCTCAGGTGCACCTTGTTCCTTGTTTATCTGTTCGCCGCAGATTACTTTGACGGCATAATTGTTACAGCAATGGTACAAGAATAGAGTCGGGTTTGTTAGTTACGTAGGTCCATTTGTTCTCACATCAGGGTCTTCGTACTTTGTACTTATCTATGTCTCGGTCGAGATCACAAAAGTTGTTCTCGTTGTATCTATTGTATAAGATGGTATATCGGATGTTACCAATCGCACTTAGACTTATCTTCTTGTTCACATAGTGTAAGTTCTTCCGACGACAAGGGTGAACATCTGATGACGCAACAGGTAAGAAACTCCAGACGGCGCGCGGCGGGGTCTTATCAATGCAGTTGGAAACATTTTGCAAATTCCCTATTCGTATTCGGCTTCGACGAACAATTCGCGGAAAAATACAGTCGAGATATCAAAATGATACAACAAAATGAAAAACATTTAGCCGGTTTATCTCTCTAAGTTAAAATTGGTCTCAAATGTCATGGATTTAATAAATAGCCATCCATAGACCAAATCTAACTTAGAGAGATGTATTAATGATTTCAATGATTATAATTCTGTAAATACATATTTGTTATGGTCGCAAACCATATTTTGATCAAGATACATGCAAACTAAGGGGCGGGGCCAACAGAAAAGACGTAAGACGAGGACGCGTCGCAGAACCGTGGCGCCCCTTCAATAAATGTTCATACAAAATGTATAGAAGCGTCGCGTCACAAAATAAACAGAAAAGACAGGGCGCGGGCGAGATGCGGTCACGGGCACATACGTCTGCAACGCGACCTCGTCTTACGTCTTTTCTGTGTGTCCCGCCCCTGACACTGACCTGCAAATTGCAAAAAACGTAAGGGGCGGGACAAACAGAAAAGACGTAAGACGAAGACGCGTCGCAGACGCGGCGCCTCTTCAGTAAATTTTCATACAAAATGTATAGAAGCGTCGCGACACAAAATAAACAGAAAAGACAGGGCGCGGACGAGACGCGGTCACAGGCGGTTCGCGGGCTACCGTTGCGGATCCATCTTAGAAAAATTGGGCTATGGCATAACAAGGCAGGTGCTTTGTGTGTGATGAAATAAATAATGCTTCCCGTCAAAAAAGCTTGAGTAGATAACTGTTTATTTCAAGACCACGACTTTTCCACTGTTGGGCAAAAGTACTTAGATACCATCGTTCTCAAAGGAGTATCGTTTCTCTCCCCTAAGTACTCCGAGCTCCCGCGCGCGGCACCCGCTGCCGTCTCCAACAGATGGTGACTAATGGAGCGAACAGCTCTCACTTACACCACTTTTTGCTGATTTCCATTTAACACGTGGACTAAGGAGCGAGGTTTTAAAGGATTACACGGATTTTCTTGCTGGAAAATCCTTGGTATTGGTATATAACGAAGGGTTTTCCAGCAAGGAAAATAGGTTCTTACACCTAGCAATTAATAGAGTGCTATAATGATGTATACTAACGACCTAAGCAGAGCTAGATAATTACAATTGGGGTTTTCGTCTACGAGTGACACAACCGCAGTATTTTTTAAAGAATTTGAAACTTAGAGTTATCTTTCAAAATGAACATTACTTTTATAAGGATAATACTCCGGCCCGCCGCGCGCCGCATTCTTAGACAATATCTTCCTAGCCTAAATAAACAAAACACATAAGTAATTAAGTATCGATGTTAACTTATGTCACGCGACCCACCCCGTCCCCGTCCCCGTCGCCTGTGAATAAAAGGATTCATATTATGACGTACCTTGCCAATTCATTTATGAAAATATGTAATAAGTATGTAAGGAAAAATCTACATTTTTTTAATAAGTTATGTGGTAGAAATAATTTTAATACTAGAAATAAAGATAAAATAGATCAACCATTTTTCAGATTATCTAAAGTACATACATCTTTTATGGGGTACTGTGTTAAGGCTTCTACATACCAGCGCGACTTGTCGCCCCGGTATGTAGAAGCCTTTAAATGTTACAACAAAATACCTTGTGATATAATATTGCAATTAAGTAAATGAAAGAAAATTTAAAACACATAATTATTAAAGTACACGTAGTAAACAAGCATAATACAAGTTAGAGGATTATATCCAGGATAGGAATGCTTGGAAACATGCTGGTCCAGCTCCATAGGACAATCTAGCTAGAGTCTAGACAAAATCAAACTGGTTGCTATTTTAATTGTATAATTTGTTATTTTTATGACATTAATTTTACATTCTGTGATTACCTTTATTCACACACTGACTTATTTTTTTTTTTTTTTTAGGAAAACATACTTTTACGATGTGTGTAAATATGGGAGCACCATGTATCTATCTCTTAATTAAGTTATTTTTCATTGCTTAATTTTTAATAATATTTTTCTCTAGGTGCATCGTCTTCATTTAAAATCATTTATAATTAATGTAGGTACTCAAACAAAATATTGTAAAACATTTTTAAAAGAGTGGGTGGAGTTTCTTGCCCATTCTTCTCCATACGAAACTACCTTTTGGAAGGGGCGACTAGAATCAATTCTATTTTTTTGTAAATTTTGATGTTCAAAAGCGCCTATAAGTGCCTATTTGAAATAAATAATTTGACTCTGACTTTGACCTAAAACATTTTCATTGTTACCCTTTGTCTCTTTAGTTACAGATCCGCGTCACACGTCACGTAGCAGAGTGGGCTACATTCCTGAGTTGCGTCCATGCCTCTACGGCGGCCGTGCTGCGATTAACTTGATTAACTACAGTTCGCGTGAGCTGTCGCGACGCGAACATGACTGCCGCCGGTAATTGACGCGTCAGAACGTCAGACCGTGCATCAGAACGTGAGACCCTTCTCTAGTCTGTTCCAATCACACGTACTTATTAGTTCTTGTGTTACGACTTGTATTACTTTTGTTCCAAACATTAGGAAAATGGCTGTCCTGGCAGATTTTTTCTCTGCTCAATCCACACAATTTCTTTTTTCATTTCTAAAGAATAGTAGGTAAATATAAAATCAAAAGGTGTAGGTAAATATAAAATCACTCTTGTTATATATCTATAGGGATGGACTAACGACCTCTCGCTTACTGGACAGTGCTGTTGGTCTGTTTCCATTCTCTGTCGGAACTCTATAGATTGCAATCGAGTTCCAAGTTTTTTTCTGATACTTATATAATTAATTTTAAGTCACATTAACATATAATTGCAAATCAATTATATTATTGCAAATCACAGGTGTGAGTACTATGTACAGTCGCCAGCACATCAGGTTATACCAAACTGTCAAATTTCTCCAAATGATTTTAAACCTTATAATGTGAGCGGTTAAGTTCAAAATCGAATGAGAAAATTTGACAGTTTGTGGTAACTTGATGTGCTGGCGACTGTACAATAGAGCTACCATTTACCGGGTAATATGTCTTTCATTGACTTGAATGTGCCCTGGCGGCTGAGAGTATGTCATGCTCACTCAGATTTCTCACTGATGGTGGCGTGTGTCTTGGATCATTTAGCTCCCTTCAAAATGGTTGAGCTGAATGGTGCTGATCCATGCGTCATGTTCGTGAACGGGCGCTGTCAGTTGGGACTGGTCATCTATAAGCTGCCACGGCTTATTTTTAATTATTTTAGTTTTGAAATGTTTTTTTTTTGTTTTTAATCTTTTTATCACGGACGCTTCTGAAGTTTTGCATCGTTCTCACATGTAAAATTTCAATATGAATGATGTAACCAACTTTGTATCAATATTTTAATTTAAAAGAGTGTCCGTGGAGTTTCTTGCCCGTTCTTCTCCATAGGAACCTACTATTTGGAATGGGCAACTAGCTTCATATTTGTAACTGGCCGACTTCTTGACAATTCAAAAGTGCCTGTAAATGGTTTAATTGAAATAAATGCTTTGAGTTTGAGTTTAAAAAAATAATGGAAGAGATGAAAACCAATATTCGTAAAACAAAGTTTATCCTGTCAATAAACTTTCAATATCAGCAATACCAAAACACAATAAACCACACAATTATAAATCCATTATTAGCTTTAATCTGAACTGTTAACAGTGTGGCTTCTGTGACATCGTGTAACGGGGCTTTATAGCGACGGCCAACTTTGAATAGTGTTCCCTCTCACAAGCCAGCCGCGCCAACACGCGGCAACTCGCGACAAGCTTCGCGGCTGCGTTTGAACACAGATTAAACTTACGCAAAATATATTGTGGTGTTATGTCATGTTTCGTGTTGGAGACAGATTGTTTATGAGGAAAGGAAATTGGAAAGGGTAGGTACCTACGTGCTCTGAGAGACAGTACCTACCTACAGTAGGTACATTATCTACCTACTGACTAAACGTTCGGTAATCGTGGCCATTCTGTTAGAAAAGGTTCAACCTCAACTCTGCCTGGGTATGGTTAGATAGGAAAATGGGCCAGCAGAGCTCGTCATCAGACGATCGAAAAAGTCCCAGCAAGTATCAGATGTTCTTATCAATTTCGTTATTATTTCGGCACATTTGATATAAAACATACCATGTTCAAGTGACACATGAAGCCCTCAAACCATCCTTATTTACTTTTTTTTAGTTTTGTTTTTTGGCTTGCCTTGACCATATTGTGTGATCTCACCTATAAAGTATCAGTTTCGTTATTAATTTTATCAGTTTCGTTATTTCTCAGGTGCGTTACTTTTTGAGAATTGGTGACATATTTTCTGCATTTCACCCACGTATACATATTGGATGTCATGATCATAAGTAGTGAGGAATGCTAAAGAAGGACGTAAAAACTTCACCAGTTCAAGCAAAATCATTAAATAATTACTTCAATCGCAACCTACACAGCATTGAGACGATCTTTGATATTACTTTGGTAATAAAAAAGCAAACGAACTTATAAAAATTAATTCCCGTATTTAATATCCAACATCACACTTAAGTAAATTACTCGACCGACAAGGGGATTGTTCGCACTTACCTAATAAAATTAACTTTGCAATTTGTTGCGCTAAAAACAAGCTTTCTAAACACAATCTGTATCGCGGCGGCCATGATTGATGACGTCACCACCGCGCGCAACAACGCGACACGATATCGCGACAACGTTGACGCGCAATTTGCGTCCGTGGTGGTGACCAGACTTTGTGTAAGATGACGGACAGGCTTTAGAATCAGAAGTATTAGTACCTAGATGCGGTTACGTGTCTCTAACATTATTATGACCCTATCATGAACAACATGAATGGGGTTCTTGTCGGTAAGAGTCTGACGTACGCCTTCATCTACCCTGGACAGAAAGTCTCCAAATCACCATGGCGAAAGGATTCTAACATTGCCTGTGTTCGCGACGAAGCGTCACATATATAGTTGTATATAGGGAATTTGCATATTAACTTAAATTCACATATAAATAGTTATATTGTTTGGGTTTGCGACGAAACGTCACATATGTAGCTATATAGGGAAACTTGAATATTAACTTAAATTCAAATAGAAAATAGCCATAGTGTTATGTAAGGAACATAGCTTAGCGAGTTTAGTATGTGAAACCGTAAATACGACCATTTCAACCTCAATTAGCTGGGCTATATAGTTATATGTTATAGTTTTTTTGGTGTATCCAGATAGCCTAGGTCAAGACCTAGCCCTGGACCTAACTTTCAGGTATCTAATCAAATAAATAGACCCAGTTAATTGAGCTTGAATGTCGTAACTCATTAATTTTGTGATGTGTAATTTTTTGAGTTTAACAGGTGACTTTTCAGGACGCGTCACGCCCTGAAAAATACACATGTATCGTTTTAAATATTAGATTGTTGTAGGTCTATGTACTGGCCTGAGGTATCTGTAATCAAAATAGAAATCGGTCTAATAGTTTCCGAGAAAAACGATTAGAAAACCAATTTAAATTAATAATGCTAATATTTTTTCATGTTCTCACTGAAAAATTCCTTCAGTGGGAATGGATATAATAGATACAGATACCTCAGGTCATGGGGAATTTTACAGGGATTCCAACGATGTATAACATGCCTTATATATGTGTTTATATCAGGTGATATTATGTAATCAAGTAACATGTACATAATGAAAATATGAATAAATTAACGTTGAATCAGGAAGTAATTAGCGGCCCTCGTTACGGTAAAGTAGGCTCGTACTTAATCAAACGTGATAAAAATTTAATTCGTAGTCATCGGCAAGGAATATTTTACATTTTTAAATAACTTCAGTGTGTCCCTAATTCGCTTCCTGAGGGTGCAACCAAACTATGGTGTTTTAATCAGGTAATATACCCCAAGGGTTCCAGGACCCTTCTCCTTTAGCAATGGTACAGTTGAAAACACAGCAGGTGTACAGTTAAAAACAGTATCAGGTGTTGAGAAATAAACGTTTTGAAGATAGCAGGCTGCTCGAAGATATCTGGAACTATAGGTGCAGGACGTCAGCGCCGTCTGGACTGGGAGGCCTACACACACACCGGGATAACACCCTGGATAGGCATTACACCCTCCCTACACTACACCGCGTCCGACGATCACGCCCGTCCGGCACAGCCTGAGAGCTATGACTAGGCCACGCCTTAGGTTCATCCTACTCCAACGCGGCACGTTTGTTTCTGCGTATTTGAGTGCAGCATTCGGTTCCTGGGCACCACGTATTCGGAGATATATGCCAGTGACCTTAAGTGGGTAGCTTGCGAGTTCTGTACTGAGCTCACGCAATGCGTCGTACGTTCAGCCAGTAATAGGACTCGCCCATCAAGGAGCGCTGTCCCCAATTTGACGCATTATTAATTTATTATACACAAACCAAAAGGTATTTTAATAAAACGCGTATACTAAAAGATCAATAATTAAATTATCTTTAAATTGGTGAAGGTTTCAGAAAAATACGCTTGGTCGATTTTGCGCCATTCTCAGTTTTTTATCCGCGTTAGACATAACTTTACAAATTAATTTCGCTATGTAATAAAATATAATATTCACATATTAAGTTATTGAGAAAATGCTCTAATTTAACATATATTTTTTTCAAACCATTAACACTACTCGTTTAGACGTGATCATCAGTTTAAAATCATTAAAAGTCGGTTATCGTCGCCTTAAAGCGGGAGTCTCTCTAGTCCCCAAGCAGGCTAGTGTTACCACCGATCAACGATTAATAGTAGGCTCGCCGCAGCCGTCGGCTGTCTGCTGCTGAAGCCGACTGAAGCCGCTGCTGATGCGGAGGACATTAATCTCACTCAACTTCTTGCACTGTTTATTTTAACGCGGCTTATTTCAAGGAATTAGATTAGTTCAAGTTTAGGGTGATATTTTGTAGTTTTTGTAAAATGTTGTTTTTCATGCCATATTTTATGTGATCTATATAACTCCGCCGCGGTCAACCTCAGGTGCCTACAGAAATAAAAAAGCAGCGTGTATAGCATAGTAAAATTAAATAAATAAATCCTAGAGACCTCGGTATTTTCAGCAAACAGGAAAAAGTAAAAAAGTAAAATGACCCAACATTCAGCCTTATCTCGTTAGTTAATTCAGTTGGTACAGTGTTCAGTGCTGCCAACTGCATTCTAAAGACTGTAATCTGCACGCGATTCTAGCAACGTTCTAATTTTGGCGCCATTCACAGCACGCGACCGTTACGTTCAAATTACAGAGCTCAAAGCTAACGAACGCCATATTTGTGTTTTTCCATGTTATTTTCGAACGTATCGCCGCGCGCCGGCGAGTATAAATCGACTCGTTAATCCTGATTGGTGTAATTCAATCTTGTAAATTACACTGCGCGATGGCTGAATGTGTTTTTTTTTTTTCTACAGATAAATAAAAAAAACCGGACAAGTGCGTCTGACTCGCGCACCGAGGGTTCCGTAGGTACAAACTCGTATGTAGATAGTTCGTCCATTACGGGAATTGGGTCTCTATTTTATATTTTCTTTTCCCAATTTCTTCTAGTTATTCCAGTACTTTTATCGAACAGACCCCAAATATCAACATTACCTCAAAACTAAATGATTCTATTAACCACTATAATAAGTTTATTAGCAACACGACATCTTTAATATCCGTTGATTCATAATTCAACACGAAGAACGGTCAACGGACTTAAACCAACTACAATAAAATAACCAATTGAATCAATTAATTCCACCAAACTTACTTTCACCAAAATAATCAACATTACTTACCTACTGAAGTTCATAAACTATGAAAGCACCGAACCTTACTCTGACGAAAATTAAAGGATGATTGAAGGACAAACTTCGTAGTTGAAAAAATTAAAGGAGGATTGAAGGACAAACTTCGTAGTTGAAAAAATTAAAGGAGGATTGAAAGACAAACTTCGTAGTTGTAAAAATTAAAGGAGGATTGAAGGACAAACTTCGTAGTTGAAAAAATTAAAGGAGGATTGAAGGACAAACTTCGTAGTTGAAAAAAATAAAGGAGGATTGAAGGACAAACTTCGTAGTTGAAAAAATTAAAGGAGGATTGAAGGACAAACTTCGTAGTTGAAAAAATTAAAGGAGGATTGAAGGACAAACTTCGTAGTTGAAAAAATTAAAGGAGGATTGAAGGACAAACTTCGTAGTTGAAAAAATTAAAGGAGGATTGAAGGACAAACTTCGTAGTTGAAAAAATTAAAGGAGGATTGAAAGACAAACTTCGTAGTCGAAAAAATATTCTACCAGACATCGATATACGGCACAGTCAATTCTCCAACTGCAAATATAAGTTTATAATCGCAAAAAACATTTTTTTAATGTGATAAAACTACAAATTTACAATTTTAGGACGTTTTCCTATACTTGTACTTACAGTAAGACCTTGCTTCTTGCCAAATTTCATGATTCTAGGTCAACGGGAAGTACCCTATAGGTATTGATTTATTTGCGAGTATCGGATTTTGTCGCATTATGTCGCATAAATCGCCGACAGACAGACAGACAGACGGACAACAAAGTGATCCTATAAGGGTTTCGTTTTTCCTCTTGAGGTACGGAACCCTAAAAACGAGTGAATGTATGAATTGAATGGCTGATTTTACGACGGTAACTATGTGATTTGAAATAATTTTCAGTGGAAAATGTTTCATTTTCAGTTTTTGCTTAAATGAGACGGTCCTTTTGCATTCAATTTTAATGCCAATCTGAAAAAAGCTGAATGTTTCATTCGCAAATACTCGTATTTCGGTCGATTTCAGAGTTTTCTATTCAAAACATTGGATCACTTACACTTCGCAAGCTGAAATGCCTTTATACAATCAATGTCCTTTCAGCCGTTTGAAGCTCTCAGAAAACGTATAGCTGCGTGGCGTCATCCGAAGTGGAGCGGCCTTTGTAAACAGTTTTCACACAAAAGCTTAGGTCGCAACAAGATTCTCACTTAAGGACGGCGGCAGATTATCGCGACATTTTTCTACAAATAATAAAGCGGTAATGAGCGGTGTAGGACGTCGCGCGATGTCACCGGCAGACGGCCGCGCCTCGCTTGCTGCAACCGCTCGCCTCCAATTTGTGGTTGCGCTCACAATTGCTCCGCTCGCTCCGCTCAGCTGTCATCGCAACACGTGCCGTTGTTGGTATTGTGTACAAGTTGCTGGTTTTTGTTATTGAATGTAACAAATTCTGTGGTGTGTTGGAAATTATATTATGTTAAATTACGTTACGCGTTATGAAAGACACTTCTTGTTTGTTAGTCATGTCACATTTTATTCTAGGTTGCCGGGGTGGAGTTTCATTAATCGATAGTTTGGCCATCTAGATACTTTTTTTTAAGGTTCCGTACCCAAAGGGTAGAACGGGAACCCTATTACTAAGGCCCCGCCGTCTGTCTGTCTGTCACCAGGCTGTAACTCATGAACCGTGATAGTTAGACAGTTGAAATTTTCACAGGTGATGTATTTCTGTTGCCGCTAATAACAACTATATAGTAAACTATACAATACTAAAAAACAGAACAAAATAAATATTTAAGGCTTCTACATACCGGGGCGACTTGTCGCGCGACGCGACGCGACACAAAGGCACCGCTCGTCCCGCGACACGCGGGGCCTTTGTGCCGTGTCGCGTCGCGCGACAAGTCGCGCTGGTATGTAGAAGCCTTTAAGGGGGCTCCCATACAACAAACGTGAATTTTTTGCTCGTTTTTGCTCTATATTGATAACGGCAACAGGTAGACGCTTGAAATATTCACAAAATATTTAGTTATATATTCACTTTAAAATAAATAATTAAATTAAACCAAATATTTAAGGGGGGCTCCGATACAACAAACGTGATTTTTTTGCCATTTTTATAGCTAATGGTACGGAACCCTTCGGCTGCGAGTCCGACTCGCACTTGGCCGGTTTTTTTTTTAAAACGTTGGCCCACCCTAGGAATTTCTCCTGTATTGTGGGTGGGTTTACAAACATTTAAACTCACATACACAAACAGCCAGACCCGGAACAACTACTTGTAGGTCATACAAATATATGTTCCGTGCGGGAATCGAACCCGCAACACGCAGCGTAGCAGTCAATCGCTTAACCACTGCGCCAACCGTGTCGGCTTCCAAGAAGACGAAACAATTTATACTGCATCGACTTATCCAGGATCTGTTTGGTACATAATTTCGAGGTGGTGGCACGATGTGGCGTGACCGCGTGACCTCAGATCATTTCTAGACATAAATCACGGTTTTATAATGTCCTCAAGATCGCCACATTCGCGTCAAGTTTACGAGCGACGTCCTTTGGCGCCATCACGACGTGCCACACAACCTGAGGTTAGATCCTTACATTGTCAGTGTCACACTCCGGCAACTGTTTTATGAAGAAAACTTTGATAGTTAAATAAATGTCATCATAAGAAAGAGTGTCTAAAATTACGACTTGGTAGGTCAAGTATCGAGAGGTGTCGTCATCATAAAATTTGTTTTCAGGTTTTGTAATAAAAAATTGAACACACTTAGGTGTGTGCTAACACGAGTGTATAGTGAAGAAAACACAGTTTTAAAAACTGAGTATTGGTTTTCGGGTTTAGGGTTTTCTGTACTTTTTCCCATAGATACCCGCGTGGGTAAAAGCGATGACTATGTAGGTATGTCTTTTTTTTCTTTTTTTTTTTTGGGTGGGAAATTATCAAATAACTTCTCCCGCTCTGGGCGGAGCTCGAGGGCGTGTCAGACTTTTACTGACTAAAACCCACCCGTATTCCTTCATTTGCCTGTGTCCCAGGGCCACGATATCCCTTTCGGATAAACTCGCAACCCTGGCAGGCATTAGCCCTAACGGACCCCGTCAGTTGCTGCTAACAACTCTTTGAGGCGCGCGTGGAATACAACGCGCCGTCGACCCGGGCCTGGTCCTTATCGGATGGTGAGCTACCCATCGCTTACCGTCCGCAAGCCCGCGCCTACGGTGGCTGGAAATCGGCTTGCGACTCCCGACGCCCGGGGCGTCTCCTGCGGCGACTACGGGCGCGAGAGCGCGAACCTTGCGTCTCCCTCACGCGTTCCGCCTTCTCCTTCGCAAACATTACTGCTTCGCAGAAGGAGGGGACGGCCTCCCATGCACTCTCGCTCCGAACCATGGCCCGAACCAGGGCCGGACGCGAGAGATCGCCGCCGCTGATCGCGTCCGTGAGGACACGGCGGTGCTCCACCCAAGCCGGGCAGACCTCCACCGTATGCTCCACCATGTCCTCCGGGCGATCCACACAGTGGTGACACCCGGGCGTTTCCTCCCGCTTTATCCTGAATAGGAACCTCCCGAAACAACCATGTCCGGTGAGGACCTGCGTCAGGCGGAAGGTGAGGATGCCGTGGCGCCTCTCTAGCCACTCCTCAAAGAGGGGACTTATTGCCACAATTGTGGCGTGCCCAATGTAGGTATGCCTGCCTTTAGATTTGTTGACTTATCACTTTTAGTCGTCTGCATAGAGCTGCTTTATATTACCAATTGTTACCAATATCGATATGGGTGGGTCGCACAAATCAACGCTCAGTCAGCCATTCATGAATTAGGTATCGAACAGAGCAATTATATCATTAATTAAGCGTCAGCCACAATCGGTAGATACCTAATTGTTCATTCTTACCCCTCTACCCAGAAGGGTTCATCAGTTCTTCCAACTTTTCATATCTGTATTAATTATAACTTTTATGGAAAAAATGTAAAGTTATTTCTTTCAACCTCTTTGTGAAAAATTTCTCCGTGGTACAATGTATTCGTAACGTGTTAAATAATTGATGTCGTATTGTGCGTTTTGTCGCTACGTGGCGTATTGTTCCCTTTAGTATTGTTGAACTGATTTGAATCTCGCGTTTTGTTTGCTACTAAGGTGACTACGACTGGAGGGAAACTGTGGATAATAATGGAGTTAGACTCTCGGTTGAATGACATGCCGCTATAAAATTTCTGACATTTCACAAATAACAATTGATCTTCCTTATTGACATTTAATTTTAATTTATGACATCATTCACTTTCTATAACATTCTTTAATTGCTGACAATTTTCATTTTATTACAATAACTGCGGACATTTTTCATATTTTATTTTTTTCCATTATGTATACATAATTTATCTGATTGACATTGTTCTGTGTGATTTTAATTATATTTGCATGTAATACTATTTTTGTACGCCCTAGAGGCAAAACATAGCGCCCTCAATAGATTACCATGTATCAATTGTACCTATGTTTTACAATATAAATAAATTAATTTGAATTTGCAGACCAGGGGGCCTAAAATGGACGCTTTGGCAGAATCATAATATGATCTCCATACAATTGGTATCCCGCAATTTATCTGTTTGATAGTTTTGTATGGAGTTTCGTAAAATGGTCCACAAATTATGAATTGCTTTAATGAAGTCTAATGTCAAATAGCAGCTTTCAAACAGATGAATTGCGGGATGTATGAATTGTACGCAGATCATATTATGATTCTTTGACTGAATCATATTATGATCTGCGTACAATTCATACATCTCGTAATTCATTTGACAGCTGCTATTCGACATTAGACTTACTTAAATATAGCAATTCATAATTTGTGGATCATTTTACGAAACTCCATACAAAACTGTCAAACACAAATGAATTCCGGGTTATGAATTGTACGCAGATCATAATATGATCCTGCCAAAGCGTCCATTTTAGGCCCCCTTAACACTGACATATTAGGTACCTACTTATCAATTAAAAATTTTAGTATTTTTGCAAGAACGTTCTAAATGTTTTTAATTGGTGTTTTATGCACTGATGTATAAAACTATAGATACGTTGTCCGCACTCTAAAATGGCAACATGAAATGAAGCCAATTGGCCACATTGCGCTCAGTCACGCACTAACCTGTCGCGCGACGCTATGTTTGTTTTTAATTTATATCGTGTGTGAAAACCTGTGCAAAACATAAAGAAAACACGTCGTCGTGTGTTTTCAGAGGATGTACAAATTATACCCCAAAAGTTAAAGACAAAAATTTGTCATTTCACGCGTAAGTTTACAAAACTACATTATTTTATTTTATTTTGTACGACGCTGCGTCTAATGGCGGCCGGCGCATGAAGTTAGTAGTCACGTGACGTTATTATCCTGTGACGTAACTGAAGATGTTTATTTATCTCCCTCTAGCAACAGGCATCCCGCCGTACGGTGTCATATTTTCTTTCCCTTTCTTTACGCGTATAAGTAGGTAGTTATCTAGTATTTTCGCCGTTTTTAAGCGCCGAGATGTTGGTTGATAACGTGTCTATATACAATACGTCATTGGTTATGTTTCATTCTTGAATGAGGAACGTTAGAATATTTTTCTCCCAAAGATGCACAGCTCAGGGGGCGTAAAATGGACGCTTTAGCAGAATCTTCTTATGATCTGCGTACAATTCATACATCCCGCAATTCATCTGTTTGACAGCTGCTATTTGACATTAGACTTCATTAGAGCAATTAATAATTTGTGAACCATTTTACGAAACTCCATACAAACTGTCAAATAGATGAATTGCGGGATATGAATTGCACGCAGTTTCATATTATGATTCTGCCAAAGCGTCCATTTTAGGCCCCCAGATTGAATGACAATTCTAGAGTAGTTACCTAATATATTTCAATGAAACTTGTTGTAGTTAGCTATAATGGGCCATTTGTCGTGAAGATTCGAGGAGGTCTATTCAGAGCCCTATGAGTAAATCTTATTTCGTAGTAGAGTAATAATACTGTACAATTATCTTAAAAAAAAACCCCAATAATTGCTGGTCACCACAAACGAGCAGTTCGCGTGGAAGCGCGAGTTGTAATTACGATTCCTGTCGGTTTGTTTACCTCGCCGATAGATGGCGTTTGTTTCAACAACACGCATTGTTTTTTCCCGCGCTCCACCGGCCAACTTTTCTCATTTATTCCAACAAATATGTCTAGTGTTTCAGCGGTTTAACTTGAGCGAGTGTTTCATAGAATTTCAACACACGTACGTACATTGTTGCTGTGGAAATTTTATAATTGGTACACACAGGTGACAGGTTCTCTATATTGTTAGGGAAAAGCGTGCGAGAACATTTTAAAATCACTTTGACAAGTTGGAAAACTTGCTACATTGGAATGTCTGAAATAAATATAGGTACTTAAGTACCTAAGTAGGAAGGTATATTTGTACAGTTGTGCTTTCAAGACGAGTGGGACTGGTCTATTGTGTAAATAGGTTTTCTCCAGTTCGATCAAGAACAATAGGTTAGTGAAGGCCATGTTGTACTTATCCGACAAAAGTACACCTGTGTAAGCAGTTGTACTTGTACTGTAACAAGAATGAGAATGTCAGCTATGCAAATCATCTCTTTTTGTCGACCAACCAAAAATTCCGGCTTCTAATAACGTACCGTACGCCTACCTATTATTGTGAGTATCCTTCATCAACATTCTTGAGCGCGGCGTATCGCAACACATACATTACGGCAAACTGTAAGTTGTACATAATCATGAACAAGCGGGTGCTTACACGATAAATTCAGCGCGGGCGAAGCGCCGCCGCCGTCCTCATTGAATCATCAATCAAACCCCCGCCCCGACCGCCCGCACTCTGCCGCTCCCCCCCCGACACCCGGTACCGGTGTAATTAAGTCCCAAATTATCCCTGTATGGGGTGGCATGGTAAACTGTGCTGCATGGGATAGTCCGGGTATTCGGTAAAATTACCAATACTTAGCTCTTTACTGATATTCATATGGATGAAACCATTCGACTTGAAACATCGTGTCTAATTATAAAATAGGTACTTAAATAAAACATAACTAAGCAAAATACAAATATAATAAAAGACCTATTGCCTCCGACTGGATGACATTGGTCTTGGGTGTACAAGCTCAGGTGTGGGATTGGAGACAGAAATAAGTCATCTTGTTTCCATCTTTTTTAAGGTTCACTTTTTACGCAGTCGGGTATTTCGATATTTTTTTTACACTTTTTAGATACTTATGTATTATTATTTATTTATTCTTACCTAGCTTTTGTCCGAGGCTTTGCCCGCGTGGATGTCGGAAATTATCCTAGTCAATTTTTTATTACTGACTAAGAGGCTTTTGGCTACTTTGTTTGTGTGTAATTTATGTTATTTCATTGTAATGTGCGTTTTGTGTGTGCAGAAAAAACAAATTTTGTTTCTTTCTTTCTTTTTCTTTCTATGGGAATGTACTGCCGGGATACGAAAGTATCTTTTGTCCTAACCCAGGTCATGGTCTATCCTAATCCGTTAAAAAGGTGTGAAAAGGTAATAGATAGTACCTTTTGCATTAATATTAGTATGAATAGGATGGATGGAAGTATGGATAGGGAAGAGAATACGTATTAAAAAGTAAATGTTTTGTAAACAACATTTTTGATTTTGCAATCTTTTGCTAGAACATGGAGATTTAGTGCAAGTTATACTTTAAATATAATAATAATATTTTGCACAGGGAGCCTAAAATGGACGCTTTGGCAGAATCATGCGTGCAATTCATACAGCCCGCAATTCATCTGTTGGACAGCTGCTATTTAACATTAGACTTCACTATATTAATTCTTAATTTGTGGACCATTTTACGAAACTCCGTAAACAACTGTCAAACAGATGAATTGCGGGATATGAATTGTACGCAGATCATAATATGATTCTGCGAAAGCGTCCATTTTAGGCCCCCTGTACGTATGAAAGTCACTCTCTTTCGGAAAACAGGAATCGACGACACTGGTAGATAAACTCAGTCTCCGCTCTGCTTGCACGGTTTAGTATTTAAATTTTTGCTGTGTAACATCTTCATCATTTAAATAATTTGACAAGATGATTATTTCATAAATCATAAAGTTTATTTGTGAAACTTATGTAGGTATACAATATAAAATAGCACGCTATGTTTTGTCATATGACATACAAATATGTTAACATGCAAAGTAAATATTCTAAAATAAAAAAAATCACTATTATAAACAAACATTCCAATACTCATAAAATAAAAAATAAATAAATAATGTCACTAATAAAAACAAACATTCCAATAGTCATTAAAATAAAAATCAAATAAAAAATGTCACTAATAAAAACAAACGTTCCAATAGTCACTAAATTAAAAATTAAATAAAAAATGTCACTATTGATTATTTTTTTTTTACATATTGTTTATTGATAATGATTATTGTTTTTTTTTTAATTGTTTATTGATTATTGTGATTTTTTTGTACAATAACCAGGGCTACACAGATGTTTGTTACTTTGAAGTGTAAATAAAGAATTATTATTTACTTTATTTTATTCGTTGATATTATCTTTAAATTTGAATACTCAATAATCTCTTAAGTAATCTCTTTGACAGGGTTTCCTAGTGCAGATACCAGTCTCCCACAAAGGATTTATTGGAGGCTAAGATATTCATATTTTTAAGGCATCTTTTTGGAAGAGAAATAAAATGTTTATTTATTTTTTATTATTTATTATCTTTCCTCTCGCTTTCTGTGGGACTGATTTCGTAAAAAGGGACGGAAGTGAGTAACAGGAAATTACAGCTTGAGCATGGAATAAGTAAGTACTTTTTAATAGCATAGAATTAGTATAAGTACTTTATAATAGCATGGAATTAGTGTACTCATGGCATTAGTAAGTACATAGGTACTTGTATAGATTGTAAGTGGAGGGGGTAATTTCTGTCGATGCTCAGTTGCTTATTACCTAGCTGCATGAGATGCCAGATGTTACACATCATATGCGACTACTGTAAGGGTCGCTGGTTTTTTTTTATAAGTAAATAAAGAAAGCCGATAAATTATCGTCGTTCTTAGACTGCTCTCACAGTCACCTGATACTAACCTGGGCCCCAAGTCCGCTATTTTTATAAATTCAGTCATTCCAACACGATCCCATTGTCATTTTGCTTCAAAAGTTCGTAATCTGCTAAATTCATAATGGGAAATCATTGGTCGGTCAATGTTCTCGTTATAGAATTGTGTTACATAATATGGCATTGTCGTATTGCCATTATTATAAAACCCATTAGTATGTCATTCATTTGTCATTATGTACGAGGCCAGTGGCCGACCATTGGAAAGTCATAATGACGCCATTATAATAGTAGATTACCAAACTTGTCAAAATCAACAATTATGAAATCAATGATCGACCATTCTGACACTATTGTAATAGCAGACTTGAGGCCCTGGTTAGCGTCAGACGACTGTGAGCGCGAAAGACACCACGGCAGGCGCAGACGCAGATGGCGGGATGAGCTGGGGGTCTACTCCGAACATCAGAAGTATCGGCCGAATGTCTGGCCGTTGCTTGTCTCTGGCTAATTAAGGCTGACTACGGCGAAAGAAAAAAAAAAGAAACGACGGTCAAAGAGATAAGCCAAAGTCAAAAATGTGACTTTAAGTCGGGTAAGGATTCAAAGTCAAAAAAGGAAACTATGGAAGTTATAAAACGGCCGAACGATTCACGCTTCGGAGTAACCACCCCCTGGACTGCTTTAACAAATATTGGTCCATGGCTGCTTTGGACAGAGAGTAGGTGGAAAGAGAGCCCGGCGTTTGCCCAGCAGTGAGATAATAATAGCTAATAAAAAGTGGTTTTGCTCTTGGGGTAGCATGGATTTCGGGGCAGAAAATCTCATTCCGAATATGAGCATTTACTTATGTTTGGCAAAATTCTAGCATGAATTTTGAAAATAAACCATATCGTCCACAACTAAATAAAAACCCCGACGTTATTGGTGACTAGGTAGTAGCTTGACGTATCCACAAAGCCCTTAACTATTATTTTGCGAATCAATATTATTTTGTTAGGAAGGATTAAATTGGATCCTTAAATTCTATCAACATTTCTGGTTACCCTAACACTGCCCCTGTACGTACAGGCGTTCGAACCAGTAACACCAATTACCAAAATTCGTCAAGATTTCACTATCGGCTGTCCTTCTCACGTCAATCTGATACATGGACGTATGACAGAGACAAAAGACTCGACCGATCTTGCACATGCCATCAATGTGAAGTGTGAATAAGTGTTACTTGATGAACTAAGACAAATTGCCCGATTTAATGAGCTTTTAAACGAAATGCTTGACTTGCTGCACTTTTGTTCACTTAAAGTCGAATTGTGAGCACTAATGAAGAATTAATTTGGCTTTCAGTGAGATTTATATGAAACAGCCTAACTCTGAAATAATAATTTTAGGAATATTCTCTTTCCGGACTTAGAAGTGTTTAAGTGGTCACGATTTCATAGGAAAAACACTCACGGGCCTTGTAAATACAATGTAAATGGCCTCACCTCTTCAACCATAAAACATGGTTTCTGATGATCCTGGTCCTCCTCATCCAAACATAGTGAACTTCAATTAGCACCAACACTCTTTTTCTTTGTTGTGTTGATGATTCCAATATTTGAAATCAGCTGCAACCTGAGCCCGGCCACAGCTGCGTTAGCATGCAGCTCCCATAAAGTCCACCTATAAGGGTCTGCTTTTGATCTAACTAAAGTAAACTTCTAATTCTTTTTCTGACTGAGTTATCCACCAAAACTCAACTTTTTTCCAATTTATGACAGGAAGTTTGTTTCCCAAAAATAATCAGGGCCTTCGGCTTACGTTTCACACTGAATGCTCCACCAAGTTCGTATTTTATGGGACTACTTAAATCGTCCGAAAGCAAGTACTATCCAGCAACAAGTATCAAATATTTAATTAATAAGTACAAAGTTTGAAAGCATCGGAGCTTGATTAAAAAAGAAAAAGGGGGTAAACAAAAACTGTCATGTCTATAACCAAAATTAAGCGGCCGGCGGAAGCGGCGCGCCGTGGCCGAAGTTGGTATCTTGAAGTTTCTAAATAATGTGAGAAAGTGTTGTTACTAACAGCTGCAGTTCGAAAGGAGATCATTTTATAGGTGCGCATAGTCTGCTGTTTTTATGCCTACGTATCTATGTATGTTTGTTTCTTTGTGGCGCTCTAGAGACCAAACTTGTGGGCCGGTTTTGATGATTCTTACGTCAATCGATTTTTCTTAATCTTGTGTGTCACTAAAGACATATTCAGTAATAAAATGTAGGTAATAAGGCGACAACCAGACGCGCTACTGTGAAATAGTACATTTTGATACAAGTGGAGAATGTTTGTTATTGCATTCGAGGCGGAATTAACACCCGAGCCGTAGGCGAGGTTGTTTTTGAGCCGAGAACTGCAATATCAAATTAATGTCCACGTGTATCAAACGACGTTTTTCAATACACTTTTGAAGAACTAAAATAAAATAACGAAAAGTATTTTTGTCATGAATTATTAGGAAACTATGATTTAATTTTCTTTTTTTTCCGCGCTTTGCTTTCGCCAGGTTGAAGGAGAAGCAAAGGTATAAAGCCGATAAATAGCCTAATATGAAAAATTGAAAATTCAAATATTTTTGAGTTTAGGACACAAATCAATTATGTTAATTTGTTCATAAACGTTTTTTTTATTGTAATAATCATGGTATTCTACGAGTATTTATAAACCTTATTTCAATATTCCAAAAATATTAACGCCGTTAGACGAATCTCTGCCGAGATTAAAAAAAAATCACCTCCGAATAGAGAGGACCGTCTCTGGCGCGAGACGGTGTGAATAGAGGCATTGAATCAATTTGGACTAAATATAGGTATAAGTTATCCGTGGCAATTTTTATTCTCGCACACGTGTTGAAAAAAAAAAATCGCACGCGTGTGAAATACATTGCATTGTGAACCTAATCGTAGTGCGATATGAACCAGTTTTCGAGAAAGAGTATTGAAAAACAAAAAATAAAATAAGTCGACGAACTATGTCAAACGGGGTATCATTGAATAGAAGTTTGAAAATCATCTTTAGGTTTCTGTAATATTTTTTCATTTTGAATGACCATTTAGGTTCTTTATCGATTTAAAGTTGGTTAGCAACCAATCTCACAAAAAAATCATAACTAATAAAGCTGCGTTATAGTTCATATAAAATCGTATCCTTACCTACTAGGTCATAATACCGTGAAGAATAATTTTATTACAAAGTGTAGAATTAAAAAAGTTAATCATAAAATGAAAAAACCCACCTGCGTAAAACGTGAACTTTAAAAAAGATAGCAACAAGATTACCTATCTAAATAAACAATCTCATGCAGTCGCAGGCAATAGGTCTTTACTTTATTGTTTATAAAGATGCCTCCGACTGCCTGATATTGTTTTATTGTTTATAAAGATGCCTCCGACTGCCTGATAATGTTTTATTGTTTATAAAGATGCCTCCGACTGCCTGATATTGTTTTATTGTTTCTAAAGATGCCTCCGAGTGCCTGTTATTGTTTTATTGTTTATAAAGATGCCTCCGACTGACTGATATTGTTTATAAAGATGCCTCCGAATGCCTGATATTGTTTATTTAGATAGAAATAGATCATCTTGTTTACAGTTCACGTTTTACGCAGTTGGGGTTTTCGTTTTTTTTATTTTTTAAGTATTGTTGGTTACTTCGGAGAGAAGATGTACGGAAAAGAGCTATCGTCAGACTCTTCAAAATGTTAGGCATAACCAAAAATGCATCGTTAGCAGTTCTAGACTTCAGACGTTCGATTTATTGACACCGATTGTATAAATTAGGAATGGTTAGGTAGGTACTTACCTACTGCTTGTAAAACTATCTCAAGGTAACTACCTATAGCCCCAAAACCTCTGTAGTTCAGTCTTTCGGACCATATAGGCAAGCATGAATATGTAGATTGTAGATCATGAATCGCAAGCTGATCTACCACATTTAACCTGCACCTAGGTGTACCGTTCCTCTCACACCTCATTTAGCAAAGTGTCAAGTATTCGCTACAATATCACTCCAGCTCCACATCCCAGCACAGTGTAGCGTTAATAAAATTAATAAGAAACAAGCTTAGCGATGATTGATCACGCTGGCTGCGACGCGGGCGCGGCCCTGAGTTGGCAACTTTTTGAATCAATCATGGGAGCAGCTGGCGCGGGCGCGGTTTATAATCACCGCTGTTTGTGTAGCTCGCAACTGAACGCATAACTGATACACTTTATGAAGTTACTATGATATAAAGTATTCTAGGTGTTGAGGCAAACCGTTTGGACGGTAATTAGGAAGTGGGAATAGCGTTGGATAAAATGTTTCTGACCACTGTTCAAGCTCGTAGTGGTGAAAGTTGTTGAATGGTTCATCCCATGGTGAAAAGACGACCATACCCATGGACCCATCCCATAAAAATGGTGCTAATTGCGAAACAGAAACTAAAAGCGTCATCGTAAGTAAGAATCTTTATAGTAAGAATGATGAAAACTTTAAAGTAACAGACTTTAAAGTTTTCATCATTCTTACTATAAAACATTTTCGAAACAAAATGCGATGCTCTTTTCCGTCCTTACAAATAGCACATCACATACTAATAAAAATTACAAAACTAGAGTCGTTTATCAATTCGCATGAAAGTTCTGAAAGCTTCTACAAATAGTGAGTTATTTTTCCAATTTGCTCTTAACAAACACATTCGGTGAGTCTGGCCAACTTTACGCATAATTTGATGGAGTTGCTCGCAAACTTGCCGTTTTTCCGGCCCCCTTCAACTGGACCACATGTCGAGAACAGGACCCTGCCTATTTACATGCAAATTGCTTGCCGTCGACAGATTTCTTTTCGATATCCCCCATCTTTGGTCTGCATAACTTTCGATACTATACATAATTCATTCGGAACGGACGATGGCGATCTTTTTTATTAGTTTCCTATTCAGATTTTACTTTGGATTACGCGGACTCGCTGAAAAGGATTTGATGCGATGCAAATGAATTGAAATTTGAATTTAGCGCCACCTAGTTGCTACATTTGAAATTAGTTTCCGAGCTCTTCCGAGAGATGGCGCTGTGTGTCGTGTTTCCTGACTGCATAGAAAATGTAAAACAGTTTGTGATGAATATTAATTTCAGTAGTCTTTATTTCCTTTTAGCACATTATGGACTCTGCGCGCCTCATCAAGCAAATTACGTCTTCACATCACGGGCTCAAAATTCATTTGCATTTGAAACAGTGAATGGTGCAGCGGTGAAAGGTCCGCAATTTGCTCCGCGCTTAAAGATAGATCAAATTACTAACAATTTTGAACAAACTTCGACGATTTCGTAAATTAGAGCTTTGTTGCTTAAAATTGTAATTCGTTTTTATTCTTTAGCTTACGGGTGGGCAGAGTTTAGAAAAAGTAGGTAGATAATGCAAAATTGGAGTTATTTTGATTTTTGTATCCATTTCCTGGCTTTTACCAGAAATGTACTTACCTAGTTTCTTTTCTCACAAATTACATACCGCATGGCGAACAAGGATTGATAAGAGCAATCCATATTTGCAATGCTTTGTATAGAGTTGGAAGAATCGGGTATTAAGTAGGTACCTAGTTAATGATTGTTATCTCGTAAACTCTAAATTGTTCGATATTAATCTTAGCTATAGGAGGTAAAATTTGTTTGTTTGTAAGTTTTTAAGTAGGGATCTTCGGAACTAATGATTTTATTCCGAAAATTCTTTTAATAGGAAGCTACAATATTGCTGAGTGAGTGTCTTATGATCAGGGGCCGTACAACCCCGGTTAAGAGTTAAGCCTTTCGAAGGGGTAACCCATTCAATGGGTTACCTTTATGTTTATCATGATGTAACCCACTGAATGGGTGTTATACTAGAAACCCAGTGAAAGGCTGACATGATATGATATCCCATTGAATGGGTTTTATACTTGAAACCCAGTGACATGAAAAAATCATAAAAAATCATGTTATTTCGATAACCGCCCAGCACGCGTAGCATGACCAATTCTATCTCTATTCTAACCAGGGACCATTTTGGTTAGCATTTTAGAAAAACCCTATCGAAAACTCTTTCAATGGAAAGGATTTTCGATAGGGTTTTTCCTAGCAGAAATAACTAATAGTATGTTTTCGCTAATGTACGTCTATTTTAGGCTACCTTCCATCTCCCGTATGGTCTAGTGGCTAGGATACCTGGCTTTCACCCAGGAGGCTCGGGTTCGATTCCCGGTACGGGAAAATCTTTTTGCATTTTCTTACCTTGCTATCAAAATTATTTTGTGAGCGAAGATTTTTTCTTCAATGGTTCCGAGGATGAAGACGATATCTGCAGAGTCTTGGTCTTCCGACAATCGCTGCAGGTCGCGTAGCAGGCCCGGCAAGCCGGCCCGCTCAACCGACGCAGTGCAACAAGTGCCCGTCACCCTATTCGCCATTGGCACTGGCTGCTTCTTTTTGATTGGATAAATTTTGACGAGCTTTTGTAACGTTTTTCTTTAATATACGGCGTCAACAGCAAAAATAGAAAGGTAAAAATTATTTTAACGACCACTTAGTTTAGGTACCTAATAAATAACAGTGTTCTTAGTTACAAAACACAATATTATCAAGGAAAATAACACTTGTACACAAAAACTGTGAGTAACTTGTGAAACTAACTGACACGATTACGACAAGAAAACAAACACATCACGGTTTGCCACTTCATTCACTTATTTATAGAAAACATTAGATTTGCAAATCGCAAACGTAAACCTTAGCTTGTCAACTTAACCTCAATCACATAACTTTGCTCTAACTTCAAACAACTTGAACTTGACTAAGAAATGGTTTTCCAACTACGCTTGATGTCCACAGAGCTTCGTATTGAGGCTAAAACACTGTGTTTATTGTGTGTTCGGGTTGAACTCGGCCTCACAGGTACAAAACAGGTTTTCATTAAACTCAGGTAGACGCTTCTATTAATATTTCTATCTTTGTCATTCATTGTTTGCGTGTTTATGTGCTGGATGACTATTTCGACGTGAGAAGCAAGAGCCTCCGTGGCGCAATTGGCTAGCGCGTTCGGCTGTTAACCGAAAGGTTGGTGGTTCGAGCCCACCCGGGGGCGTTCTGTTTTTGTTGAATTTGTTGTGTCCAGTCTTTTCGCATTGTGTAGTCGTAGTGCGTGCAATGGGTTATTTTTGTTTGATAGATACAGAATTTTAGTTCTAATACAATAATCTATACCTACTCGTTATATTTACAGGTAAGTAAGTACGTAAATGCAAAATATAATGAAACATACCTTTCATTTATTTTTAATGAACTTTGTGTTGATCTCAGATCTGGGGGCCGATTCTACTAATTTGCAAAGTTATACGCTCTCTACCGTCTCATCAATGGTTTGGTTTCGTTCGGGTCTCGACCGTCCCCCATAAACCTATTCTACTATTTATTATTTCCAAACTGAAACTGTAACAGACTGTAACCAAGTCGAAACGCAACCCAATGACTACGGGAAGAATGGCAATGTATGAGTGTTGCCTACAGTTCAATTAGTAAGTTTATAATGTTACCGTAGCGAAAATGGTTAAATAAGAAATAAAGTTTATACACTTAAGCTCATTAAAAACATATTTTCCGTTATATTTACCACAGGGAAAAGTAAATTATTCGTTCCATACATTTTAATTATCGTAAATTAGCAGATTCTCTTTATAAAATTAAAGGAAAGTCTCGGCGATGCGAATCGCGTAAAACGAAACGGATTTAAAATGTCGTAGGTACAGAGTTATTCGAGATTATTCTTGTATAAACAAACAGCGGGAATGCCCGAATGCTAGGCATGCCAGTAGTTGCTGTTGCATTTCATTGAAACAAAGATACAATAATTTTAGGATCAGTAGGTATGGTGTGTGATGTGATAAGTATTCAATGATTTTCCTATAATATTAGTTCTAAGTTCTAACATAAAGAATATTTCGATGCGTAGGTAGTACCTACGTATGCCTACAATAGCGTTGACACACAACAGCTCACAATAAGGTCAAACTAAGATAAAAACTTTTATTATAAATTATGCATCAATTAGGTACTGTTTACTGACGGATCCTAAGATGCGTGGTTGCAGCCCAAGATTGTGGGAGAGGGTTCAACTTGACTCAAGTATAGTTTCAAGGTCCTTTATTATAAGTAATATAATAATATAATCAGCCTATAATGTTCCCACTGCTGGGACACAGGCCTCCTCTCTTCGAGAGGGAATGGGCTGTAATTTTCGGGGATCTTAGCTGATGTTTTGCATATATATTGAAAGTTTTATCACTTACAACTTAATTTACGAATGCACTGGTAACTTATTGGGCAAATCCAACCAGAGTCAATGCTTAAACCATCATTTTCATAAGAATAAACGACAGATATCTCGTATCGATCCCGAAAAAGTAGCTTTGTACTAACTTATGTTGAACCGCTGTATTTGACTCATGAACCGAGACAATTCAGTCCCGCTTCGATTCAAGCGTGTGTCAAAATATTAGTAGAATGTGAGTTAACGTCTGTTATAGTCTCGTTGATGTTCGATCGGATTAGCAGAATAGAACATATGAATGTTTCGGTCGATCGTTAGCGCAAACCACGTCTTAACCGCAGATGGATCGTTGTGCATTAGTAGAATAAGAAAACGCTTGAAAGCCCTGAATAAGCCGAGGTTCAATTGCAATTTCAGAACAATGTTGTTAGTAGAATCGGCCCCCTGGGTGCGAAATTATAATGAATAGTAGAGTTGATACCTAGATAGTGTTGAACAACAATAACCAAATAATAAAGTAACGGTTTATCTACAGACTTTTAGACTTGATAACAAGTAGAATAGGTAGGTACCTTCACCTGTCTGCATTCAATCTACTACACTAGAGATCAACAGTACCTACAGTTGCATTGCATTCGCAGCTGTCACCAAACATTCAAAACCGCGCGATAATGCCTCACACGGCAATGGCTCACAAATTCACAATTATTCGGTGCCTAACCGCAACTGTACGATATTTAGCGCTATGTGAAGCTAACTCGCAGATCGTAGACGTGACAGTTCGGAAATTGCAACCCGTCAACCGCGGTGGCACGATCTGCGCGTCGCCGCGTCGCGTCGCCAGGCGTCGGCACTTGTCGGCTATGTCCGTCAAACTTCGGCGCAACGGTACATGGCGCGGTTTGAATTCGGAATTGTGTTTCGAATAATGGAGATGGCAACTATATTATAATTGTGTTGTTCAGATAAATGGTACTTTATTAGATATTACCTAATATGGTTTCATAATAATATAAGTACCATCTCTACAGAAAGACTTGTCGCGCGACGCAACACCGGTAGAACAATTTCTATGAAAAACTCAAGGAAATTGTTCTACCGGTGTCGCGTCGCGCGACAAGTCGCGCCAGTATGTAGAAGCCTTAATGCGAGCAGAGCAAAGGGTTAGAGTAGTCGCGAAATTGAAGAACTAAGAAAGGAAAAGTTTGAATGAAGTTGGTATAAAATCAAATCAGTTTAGTAGTTAGAATGTAACTTACACAATTACAATTTCCACATTTTTTTCTTTTAAACATAACACATAAAAACATACATTAAAACTAAACATTTAGTAGCTGCAGAGAAGTGTTCATTAATATTAGCTGGGTTATCAAAATTAAGTACAAATAGATTATTTTTAACTGTAAAGCTGACAGAAAGATACAAAGTTGTATTTCCACCCAGTAGTTCTGTGTTCCATGTCCAGGCCGACAACAACAGACACTTTTTCAACCACGAAAATACGCTCACAATTTTGTGCAAACAATATTTAGTTTAGAATTACTATTGAACGCATCACAGCTTCCATTGCACTGTTGTTAGGAATGTGTGTACAGCAGCCGGACCGCGCGCCGGCTCAGCAGCCGGGCGGCCGTTATCCGGCGTCATCCGGCGTCATCCGGCCGGCTGCATTATTCAACTGTCACGCATATGGTGACAGCAATTCCATGGATTGTTAGTTTACATCACATTTAGTTCAGCAACGAACAAACACAGCCTAATAAAGCAAAAAATCGTATAATGCACTCTATGTCGGAATGGGATTTAAATTCTATTGAATTATGCGCGAAATTCGCGTTTGAGGCATACATTTTAACGATGTACCATAGTGAATCATATTTGTTATGAAAATGTAAAAATGATTTTTTTTTATGGGAATGCGAGAGACGAGTTGCATTCTAACCATTAATTTACACAAGAGAATCTAGTCAATCCGGGACAGGATTTATAGCTAAAAATGAGAGCACATTAACCTAGAATTGCGCAATAAGAAGGCACGGTCCGTACACGGACCCTCATAATTTTACCATGGCGTTTATTTTAACAGATGTACCTACCGATATTTCATGGCCTCTTAACTGCCTCGTCGACAAATATATTGCGCCAAGCGGTCTGGTTTCTGTGAACGTCACCATACATTAGTAGGATTTACTAAATAATTGTAAAATAAGAGGCCTGTATGTCGATAATAATTCTATCAGTTTGTTTTCATTGCGCCGCGCGCCGCAGTGGCGCGGGAACTGCGTTCCAACTGCGTTGCTGACGCGTTTATGTTTCTATTGATTTCAGTATATATTTGCCCTTTATTTATGGGTGTCAAGGTTAATGTTTGGTTTAACACTGCGTTCCTTTAAGTGGAGTTTAAGTAAGCAGTTGAAGACAATGTCGAGTGATTGGTGGTTCTCAATCGTACCTCGATATCTGGAATTTGGATGAGGTTTGGCTGTGGACCGGATGAGTTAACAGTTGGTAATACAGTAGTAATACAGTAGTAATACAGTAGTAATACAGTAGTAATACTACTCCACCAAATGCTTTATTTATGTCTCTTGGTTTAACATTCACTGCACTTTTTGCCAAGTGGCACTTTTTGCCTAATCTTAATTTTGTTAACATGCGGATAATGTAATGGGCTGCAATATTGTTAATACTACATAAGAGCCTATATTATTGTTATTTGTAAACATTTTATATTGTAGCTGTTTATTACTTTCAGGGAAGCCCCGGCAACTTAATTGTATAGATTTAAGATAATAAACACATTTTTTTTTTTTTTTTATTGTCCCATAATAAATAAAATAAAACATAGAATTTAGAAATTAGACTCCAATTCGTTTTATTCTAGTTTAGTGCGAAATCCGCTTGAACTATTTCTATGAATCACAGCTGGTCTCCAGCTTGCAGATCGTTCTACTTAGAAACTGGCTAGACCAATGTTACATATTTATGATGAATCTTACATATAACTCACGACAAGATCACGCTAAAAGACCTTTTACATAAAAGATCTTAAAATATAGACAAAATCAAACTTTATTTGATTTGATTTGATATCTAGAACTGTATTTAAGCCTATCACAAAATAATCAATCCCTAACGGAAATAGACCCTAACTAAAAACTGTCGAATTTAATAAAAATCTAAATCAAACATCGCTATCATTTACGACGGACTCTGTTCAAATATATGCGATTGTATCAATCACTGTCGAGGGCCACTGCCGAAACATTCATGTTTGTTCGAGATAACATCGTCAATAAGTGGATTATGGTCATTCTGACCAGCACATCCGTGTTTGTTAACACGTGTAACACGAGATAGCGACGGGTTCAGTCAACAGACTGTTTGTCCTTTAATATCTTCGGATTAAAGTCATCGTTCATGATTCAATACCGTAAACTCACCGTTGATATTGAAGTGGTATTATTAATATATAATACTTGTGGTGATTTGTGGCTTGTAAATGGGTGTGGCCATGTTATTGGGGTGAGTTAAATAATTGGACGAGCGAAATATGAGGTCAATTGATTTGATATATCAATGGTCATACAAAAGTGTCACATATTTCTGTGGGTTTTTTGTGCCGCAATAGACTTCGGTGATTCACAAATGAGGTTCCCTCTCTAACAGTGGTATGGTAGCACAACAAAGCAAAAATCCCAATCAAAGTCAAACAAATTCCACAATTAGCACTAGGGCCGAACAATCAAACTCAACGCGCCGAAGACAACGAGCATGACGAGGGGCCTCATTGTACAAAAATAAGAAAACCAATTAAAGCTGAGTTCTAAACGTCACCTAACCGTTGAATATGAATGGCGGTCGGTCGGGGCGAGTGGGGCGAGTGGAGCCACGCACTCGGCCCGATGCGATCTGCCCGCAATTATACCACAAAAGAATCAATTACACGCCAGCCAGTCGCGCGCCGGCAAAGCGGAAAGAAAACAATATTGCACTCGCAACGCTTAAACTCTTCACCGTTTCTGTGCCTTACCTTGTGGACAGGGCTAGGAGCCGACAGAACTGCTTTTGTTCCCAAAAGTGGTGAATAAATGTTTTTGAAACAATTTTCTGAAGAGATTAATAAGTGAGCTAATTTCCGGTTTGCTTGGGTCTGTCAATATTTGTTTGTGGTCTTCTGAGATTTACAATGTCCTGGTGGAAGGACGCGTCTTTGTGGTGTCTTCATTTAAAACAAATGGGTGACTAATTACTGAGGTGACGGTTAACATATATCATGGAAGAAAAACATACTGAGCACAAATCAATTGGGATATGGGCAAGAGGGTGATGATTAAGTGGAGAAGCCAAAGCAGAACATAACAATAGGCTAGCTTTACCGAAGGAGGCGACTATGGAATTGTTTCAGGAAGTTGGGTAGCTGAGGATCTTCCCGTCTATGAACAATGTACAAAGTCCTCATTTTATTGGTAGAAACTTAATGTTTTCAGCGTTTTTGTGATCTGTGGTGTCGCTCGGTCTAAGCAATCAACGTTTTCGCATCACATACTCACATACGCTCACTGCAGTCACACAAACGTTGCCAAAATCACTTCCACGTCAGCGCGCCGCCTCTAAATTTTTATTATCGCCGCGGCTCGTCTCGCGAGTTTGGCCCTCGTCTCTTTGAGGTGCAGATCAAAGCATACGCGCTTCTATTAGCCCTGATTACAGCGGCGCACTCGACGGAACCCGCCCCTCCGACCCGCGACTCTCGCCCCCCGCCCCCTCGCGGTCGCATTGTCTCACCACGGCCGCCGACGGGTTAAGTTAAGATGCGTTGTAGTGTCATTGCAACTTTAATTAGCTTTGATAGTGATGCGCCGACGTTTGACTACTGTGGTAGCTTCGCGATAAGTGTGCCGCGGCACTTACGGAACGATGGCTACATAGTCTAGGCTTGGTAAAGTACAATCGTCTATTTAAGTACACAAGTAAGGACGTCACAAAAGGAAAAAGCGATTGGTTGATACTTGTGCGTGCTAGTGCTAGCTCTTTGATACCCCCATTAATGTAAAGATCTCCGAGTTTGTCTACGTGACGAGACGTGGCTAAATATCCTGTCTGTTGTCTAGAATATGATAACAATTCTATTTTGAGCCATCTAAGAGGAATGTTAAAATACGAATAGAAGAGTCATTATTGTCTAGAACACAAGAACTCATTGATAACTCGGTAGCGTAGATCAATCTAGGTACATACGTTTTAATTCCGAACTTATCACAAATTAATGAATGTTATCAAGTCCTTATCGCGGCGTGTTACTTGCGAAATATTTATAGATTTGAGACTTATTATTATTAAAACGGACGCTAGTCACGCACATGTCTTTTTTTATTTTTATTTTAGTACATAGAGGACTTACAGCTTATAAAAGCAGACAAAAAAGGAAACCATAGTCACCAGAAAGAAAAAACCGGTCAAGAGCGAGTCGGACTCGCGCACCGAGGGTTCCGTACGTATATATGATGTTGTTGATTTCTGAAAAACTGTGCTATTTAGAGACATAGTTTTATTTTTCCTGTAATACTTTACATAAACTTCTATCACATAGAATAATTTCAGATTTTTATTTATCGGAGAGAAGGGGGAGGGGAGAACGGTATTTTTTGAAAAATTTAATCAAAAGTCGGAAACTATGCTGCCTAAAAAAAACATTTGTTTGAAAATGTGCAATCAGCGCTCTTTCATATGATACTCCACATGCCCTAGAACCTCCACTTAAAATTTTTAAGACCCCCTTTCAGTCCCTTTTGCAAAAAAGGTATATTTTTTTAATTTCTTGATTGCAAAATAGTTGGGCAAACGTCATCTAAAACTATTCTTAATTTCAAGTTGATAGCATTAGTAGTTCTTGAGATATCCAGGTGTGACAGGCAGACAGACTTAGTCTCACCATAAGGGTTCCTTTTTACCATTTTGGTACGGAACCCTAATTACAAATCCTCACGTACCTATAGACTTATAATAATAATTTATGGTGTGACCACAAAAACAAAAAACACATCGCTTTAATTAAAGTAAGAAGAAATATAAATACTTAGTTTTGCAATTAGTTGATTACTTAGTTTTTACTGAAATAATAGAGAAAATAATAAAAACAAAAACAAGTAATATAGCACCACTACCACTACTTGAAAAATTTCTGGCCGAATTCACATAAATTCAAATTCATATACTTACTTAATTCGTGAACACAGAGTACATATAGAAGGTGTTTTATTACATAAGATCCGAGTTGTGTCCCACCAATAGGCATACAAAAAATCAAAGATTAAAAAAAACCAAATACATTTTCTAAAATCAAAAGTCGGTACAATCACTAAAATGTTAAATTAACCAAAAAATTAAAATAATAAATAATGTCACCAATTCATGAATACAACAATAATCAAAATTATTTAGAATGCCACATTGCCTATGAACAGATTGGATTTAGTGGTAATATAATTAAAATTTATCATTTAGATATTCGTCAACGGAATAAACACCTTGTTATTTAACAAATTGAACAGATTTCTTTTAAATTCGTTAATACTTGAGATAACTTGTCCTGGAGGCCTAAAATGGACGCTTTGGCAGAATCATAATATGATCTGCGTACAATTCATAACCCGCAATTCATCTGTTTGACAGTTTCTTAACGTAAAATGGTCCACAAAATAAGAATTGCTTTATTGAAGTCTAATGTCAAATAGCAGCAGTCAAACAGATGATTTGCGGGATGTATGAGTTGTACGCAGATCATATTATGATTCTGCCAAAGCGTCCATTTTAGGGGCCCTGGTAACTTATTATATAGTTTTTGAACCATTGCATAGAAGCTGTTGCTATGACATTTTTTGTTTTTCTTGCTAACACCTGAAACTTTTTTGAGCGCCGTTTACTTTCTATAAATCTATACACCGTGGCATTTTAGTCGTCAGAATCAGAATCAGTACTTTATTTGCTATGAATGTAGGTACAGGTGTATGATGTTGTAGATGTTGTTCGTCTTACAACGGCAGCCCACTTCATGTATCCAATGACTACTAATCATATTCTAACTAATATTATAAATGCGAAAGTAAGTTTGTTTGTTACCTTTTCACGCCTAAACCACTGAACCGATCATCCTGAAATTTTGCATAATTATAAATGTTGTCAGGTGTACAGAAACGGACATAGGGTACCTTTCATCCCGATAAAAAGTACTGTTCCCGAGGAAAACAACTTTAACGTTCTTATGGTAATAGATGGCGCCACGTGTCTTTCGAATCATGATTGAATTATATTATTATAGAAACTTTAATAGTGAGTTAAAAGTTTTTTGCCACCAAACAACAAGCAGTATAAAACCCGAATTGATTGTCAAATTCTAAATTAACGCGAGCGAAGCCGCGGGCAAAAGCTAGTCATTCATAAAAGAAAAAAAAATATTTAATAAATATTTTTTTTTCTTTTATGAATGACTAGCTTTTGCCCGCGGCTAACATTCAAATAAAAAAAAAATCATTGTGACAAAATCAAAATATTGTATTTCACATAAACCTACATGGGCACTTATGAAACGTCAGAAGCTAGGTGCACGGTTCCAATTGGTCGTTGCCTACTCTTATAAGAGCCGACAAGAAACTCCACGGTTACTCTTTTAAAAATAATGGGCTTTTACAATGTTTTGAAGTTATAGTGTTAATAGGTATGGGAGGACAGAGTAGGCCCATCAACAAGTACCAAGTACTTAACAAAATAGAAAATGGTTTACAAAGCTACAGTCTTATTCGCAATTTTACCCAGCTTTTATAGAGCATATGAAAATCTACTAAGCTTTCCACAAACATTTTCAATTCGAGTCCTCCGTGTCATGTCATTGTCAATTTGTAGTCCAAGAAATTTTGTAACACTAGCTTCAAGTATTTCATTCCCTCTATAGTTTATTTGAAACTGTGACTGTTCTGTGTTTATTAGCATTTAACCAGTCGATAATATGACTAAGGAAAAAGGAAAAGAAAGAAAAATTGTTTATTTTGCTCAAACAAAACGCACAATTCAAGAAATATAAACAATTAATACACACATACAAAGTAGCCAAAACCCTCGTATCCAATACACTAAACATAAGGCTAAGGCTAGTAAGGCTATTGTTTACATGCTCTTTTATGTATTTTACGGTGCCAGTATCATAAATAACAGTGCTGTCGTCGGCAAATAGTGACATTGGATGTTCGACTACTTGCGGAAAGTAATATAGCAAATAAAAAGTAAGGGTCCCAACACCGAACCCTGCGGCACACCACATGACAGTATTCTAGAGCTAGAAGAGTAAACTACCTCAGTTTTGATCTTTATCTTTTCTCTATTAATTTGTGTAATTTGACTTCTATTCTCCGAATAAGATTTTATCAGATTAAGCACGTTACCTCTGATACCATAAATCTTTCGAGCTTAGTTATTAGCCTTTCATGTTCTACAAAGTCAAACGCCCTAGTCATGTCCATAAACATCGCCATCACTGGTTTTCTGATAACCAATGTATTTTTTTTTTAAAGTAATAAATAGCCATATTAGTGGTTCTATTTTTCCTAAACAACACTAATTGTGAATGGATCAAAATTATATTCCTTGCATAAATCATTGAAATTTCTGCTTGCGCGCACAATATAACTGTTGTGCCTGTAATTCGAAGATGTATGAGCCTACTTGGCACATTAAAATAAAATTTTGATATTAACTCAGGGTTATCAATATTGCTATTGAGGATTTTCAACAAGAATAAACAGGGCCTATCCTTATCGGACAACGAGCTACCCATCGCTCAAATTAATGCTTTCTTGTACATTAAGAGTCTCTGAGCTAAGCCGCAGACAGACAGACACGGCGAAACTACGGAACCCTAATTATATGCAGAAATAAAATTGCCGTTATGTGTTTCGTTATTTCGAACGACTAGCTATGGCGTCGGTGGTGTAATGGTCAGCATAGTTGCCTTCCAAGCAGTTGATCCGGGTTCGATTCCCGGCCGACGCACACTTTTGCTTTTTTAACCGACTTCCAAAAAGGAGGAGGTAATAATATGTTCTGTGGGCTCTGTGGCATACCATAAGTTGAAGCAAATGTAAAAGCTGCAGTTGTGTGTAAACGATGCTAGTCATTTTGTTACTTCGATGTTATGATATGCCACACAGGCAAGTAACTTGCCTCGAGTAAATGGGGCTTTACAATGGTTCTCAGACAATTTTTTCTTAGGTAGGTATTTCAGCTTTACCTCGATTCCCAAATATGTATTTAGGTATTTTATTCTCTCATTAATTTTATCGGTCAACAGCCGGGGAAGACCCATGACGAAGCAAAAATAACATAGGCCAGCCGCCGTGCGCTCAGCTGCATGACGTAATTCTGTTCTATCCATGTGCGGTGCTATTTCGTCTAATTAATCGCGGCGTCTCGCGTCCGCGGTGCAAAGGTACGCAGCTTTACGAGCGTGACATGATCCTTCCTTTGCCCGTGTAGCGTGATCCATGGTTCAGTTCCAGGGAGTACGCTCGCTTTTGCTTGCCTAAATTTATGAACAAGATTGTTCTGAGCACAGAACATAATTTTATTAGAAAAAAAACCATCTAATTCGACTGTAGTGGATGAGTGCAAAAGCGATGGGCGCTCAGCCCGGCGCATGTTTAAATTAAATAGGATGAATAAACTGTACTAACACTAGGCTAAGTTTATTGTTAGTAACACCTATGGATATCTTTTGAATCTGAAATAAATATTTTTGATTTGATTTGATTAGGATAATGTTTGATTTTTCTCACACAACGCGCCAACAGATGGCGCTACTTGGTACTACCACTAGAAGGACTGAGTGGAGTAGTCGCGCGTATTCCTACGTACATGGCCCTCAATTTCTAAGTAACGACGATACCAGATTGAATATTATTATTATGTTCTTCCGATCTACATTGAATATTTTCTACCTATTAAACGTCTTAATAATCTGCTTTTTAACCGACTTCAAAAAGGAGCAGGTTATCAATTCGATTGTATGTTTTTCTTGTATGTTTGTAACGCGATTACTCCGCCATTTAGGAATTGATTTTGATGATTATTTTTTTGTTTGGTAGGCCATACTTCATAGGTGATCCCTAAATATTATCGAAATTAATACTGCGCTTTTTGAAAAAATCAATAAATACAAAAAATATATACACAGGTGACGTTTTGGTTCCCTTCAGCAAAAGTTTTGATGAGGACTTCAATCTCTGTTTTAACTCATCGATATTTTCGTCAATTATTGTGCACCGATTTTGGAAATTACTTTTTGATTTGGTTCAGGAAGCTTGCGCGGTGGTGCCATATAAATATTAACTTTGCTTGGGTCGTTTTTGAGTTAGCGTCAATAATAAGTATTTTTCCCACTTAGTCCATGTGGATGATGTTATAATAACTAACGCCTACTAACTAACCTACCTACCATACCCTACCTGGTTATGGTAGGTAGGTACCTACCTACCATAACTAAAAATTTAAAACTTTACTTTTACAAAAAAAGCAACCGACTAAAAAGTGAAAAATATTATTTCGGAAATCGGTGTCTTTGGTTTTGCATTCTCGTTTTTTGCCACCGACTTCCGAAATAAAAGATATTTTTAACTTTTTTTTGGAAGTCGGTTGTTTTTTTTTTTGTAAAAAGATTTTTTAGCCACAATATTTAATTTAATTTGCAAATAATGCTTAGGTACCCAGATGGGTACCTAAGCCTCAGGCTAAGCTCCTAAGCTTCAGGTGTAGATAGATATCTACAAGCTTCTTCATTTGAAGCTGAAACAGCAAAGTGAATTAGCTTCATAAGACTTCGTCACACTATTCCGCGCAGTACAGTCGAGCACGTCTGCAATTAGGGACAAATTGTGTGGAATACCGTGTTTGCTCCTAGCGCCGGAAATTGTGTCTTCTGTCAATATCGGGGGTGACTGTACCTGATGTCAAAACTCTTAAAAAAAACTTTGTTGCTTATGGAATAAGGGTGAATTTAGAATTTTTGTAAGGTAAATAATAATTTTGCGTTAGTTTTCGTCAGTAATTGTGTATGATTGTCTTGTAGGCGAGTTATCGCGTATTTGGGAGGGTGAGGGAGTCAAACTAAATATTGGTATCTGCGTTTAATATGTGTAAACTAATAATGGGCTCTATATCTATTGTCAGCAGCGACTAATACCGTCTATGTTTGGGTAAGTTGGGTGCTGTGTTTCTTACTGGTTTCGGAAATCATTTGGGGGGGCGAAGCAGATTTTGACATATATTTAGATAAGAAGGTATTTTCAATAATAACATGAATGGTTAGTAGTTATTGTGTTCTGCTCTCTGCAGAAAGATTAAACCCGCAAACATGTGGTAAATACTAGGTATATATATACTAGTTCCCTGACGGCTACGCACCTGCACCATAGATTTCCGAGCTGAAGTCACTTCAACTCAGCACCGAACCATTAAAAACACGTCCCCAAGGTACGATCACGGATTTTCTATTCCACAAATCCGTTCCAGTATTTGTACAAGCTCCCTCAGCAATCACGGATGTATAAGCGCTCCTACAAAAACTTTCACTGCGAACTCACATGTTCGTGCAGTTTTACGGTTTTACTATCAAAGGAGTTTTTATTTTGTCGTGTCATAATCGAAGGTCAGAGGTTATCGGTGCGGTGGTCAGAGGGAACTAATTGGCACTCCACTTCACTCGCCTGACTGATGGGCCGATGTTTGGCGACGTAGCGAGTGAATGTTTTATGAGCGACTGTACCACTGAATTGTGTTTTTTTACCTTTGGAAAATACAGCGTGTTTTTCGAAGGTAAATAAAATTGAGGTTATGACAGAAATGGGCCTTGCCTACAACTTTATAGAAGGCATGACGAAAATATAAACATAACCTTTAAAGCGAAACTGCCAGGGAAGCCGCGAAATTAAATGTAAAATTATCAGGCTGTGTGTTGATAAAAATATGATTCGCGACCGTGACAAACGTGTATTCACAGAACCATAATCATTAAAATCATCAATACAACTCGCTAAGTTCATAATTTTTACCCTATTGAATGTCAATTTCATGAAATCGTGTTATTTGAGGCCAATTGTAACTTAGCACCCCTGCTTCTTCAGTTTGAAGCAATGGTGATGATTCAGCAAGTTTGGTGTATCAAGCAAGATAAAACTGCGACATTAGAATGATGGTACCAATAAACACGGACGGAGGGTAAATTATAGCTCAGCTCTAAAAGCAACCCTATACGTAAGCTATATCTATCCAATAAAGAATTCTGTATTTCGTTCATTCATTCGTTCTTGCGTCGGATCGGAGCAGATTACTTCGTCTTGTCTCCCGGGCTCCATTGCATACGAGCCTGCAATATATTCACACTTTGAGCACCAACTACAGCCCACCCTGAGCTGCTTAGACTGAATGCAGGTGTCTAGGCAATAAGACGAACAAGGTGCTCGTGAATTCGTTTTCCTCAATCGATTCTAGCTTACTCACATCAACCTATGTCTACGAGAACAGTCGACTTTGGCCTGACATAACTTGTGGGACTGCCTCGAGACACAGATAGGTTTTGTAACAGTTTGAGTGTTTAGGATAATTTGCAGCTGTTTCTGTTTTTGAACCAAATAAGATTTGATTTATCTCAGAAGGTCCAAACACATTCAAGCTATATTAGATGCCTAATCTGTGACACAGTTCGACCTTGGTGTCCAAACAAACATCTTCAAACCCGTCTTCTGAATATTCCCTCATGTTAAACCCATACATGATCTTGTGAGATAAGATCTGCGAAGTTTGAGCGGCGTTCATTCGCCGGCGTCTCGAGACGATTGCGATGTCAAACAGAGATAGCACAAATGTGGTGAAAGGATGTGGGTCGCGCCCGCGGCTCGGCGGCCCTATTCTGAACTCCCAGGACGGTGGAGGATGCAAGGGTTTAAATAAGTAGTGCTTTGGGGAAATGGTTAAGATCTAAGATATCGGATAGATTGTTTCGATAAGGACTCTGAAAGTATGCAGGATGGGCGACTTTGTAAAAAATAAGTAAGTATACTCGTACCGGAGGCAAACAATTATAAGTCTTATTTAGCTAATTACTCAGTACACACGTTTAAACTTTAAAGTCTCAGTTTGAACGTTAGTTACGGATGTCCCTGGACTACACAATAATTATGTGAAATTCTAAGTAAAATTTTATATTTATATTTCTTATAAAAAATATTTTAAAATTATTATTAATTAAATAAATTATGGACTTGACTCTACCTTTAAATAATGAAGATTATTATTTATTTGTTACATGTAATAAATAACAGAGTATCACAGAGTCCTAATTCTCAAGGCACAAAAAAAAACAATTATTATTATCACATATTTTATTTATTTCTATTATGTAGGTGTACAAGTAAATAAACTAGGAATCATCTTTATCGTCGTCGGGAAACTCATACGCAGTAGAAGATTGTGGCATTTTTTAACCGACTTCTAAAAAAGGAGGAGGTTCTCAATTCGGATGTTTGTATTTTTTTTTTAATGTATGTTCGCGCATAACTCCGTCGCTTGCCAACCGATTTGAAAAATATTTTTTTTGTTGGAAAGGGTATACTTTCCAAATGGTCCCATGAAAATTTTATCGAAATCGAACAAGCGGTTTTTGAAAAATCAACAAAAATATAAAAATGTATCTACATTGTCTACCTTAACGATCTTTTCGTTTTCTCTGCATTGCGTTTTTTGTTCGCGCATAACTCCCGTCATTTACAAACCGATTTGGAAAATTCTTTTTTGGCACTAAAAAGTGAAAAATAAAAAACTTTTTACAAAAAAAAAATAACCGACTTCCAAAAAAACACTACAAAGTGAAAAATAACTTTAATTTCGGAAGTCGGTGGCATAAAACTAAAATACAGATCCAAAGACACTGACTTCCGAAATTGTTATTTTTCACTTTGTAGTGTTTTTTTGGAAGTCGGTTATTTCTTTTTTGTAAAAAGTTTTTTATAAAATAATAAACATAACAAAATGACAGCAAATATAATAGTATATCCTGGATATCTTTATATTTTTTAACTGAAATTGGAATACAATTTTGGTTAATAGTTTGTAAACTTTCTGAAAAACTCAATTCCTTCCTATTCTGTTGCCAAGTCTACCATTTTCATTTTCAAATGAAGTTTTATAATATAAAAACCCATTTGTTTATTTCAGACTTGCAAAATCACTGATTTTAAAATTAGAAATGGTTCTATATGAATATAGATTTTTCTATGAATGAAAGGACCATTAGTAGTTTTATTAGGTTAGCAAAACTGAAAATACGATGTCGATTGTCATCACAATAACGGTGTGTTCAGAAACAAACTATTCTATTTGAACTTAGGATGCGTTATTTTTTAATAATTGACCGATACAAAAGCATAAGTCCAGATGAGATCATATAACATTGAGATGATCTGGAACATAATGTAATTTTTAGGTTTTTTTTATTGAACTTAATTGGTATACCACTAAGTAGATCGTACAATGAGTAATTTTTAAAAATTGCCCTGCGGTATACAGGTTGTACTTAAATACTAAGTTTCATTAGATTATTTTCAAGGCTTTTCTTCTAGCATGAGATAAAGATCATTTGTAAAAACAAGCGTATACATGCAAATTCAGCATGATGTCACAATATTAATATTTAAGTACGTACATGTTTCAACCGTAAGGCGTACAAATTTACAAAAAATACAAAGCTAAATTACAAAATAAAAACTAAATTACTAAAGGCACTTTTCAATCCAAGTACACAATAGTCAGTAATAAATATTGAAAAGTCAGTAACATAAATATTGAAAAGTCAGTAAAATTATAAAATGTCACAAAAAAGGGTAATAAAATAAAATAAAATATAAATAATGTCAAATAGTGTCATTCAAAAACGCATTTATATTATAATAACACTTGTCTGTTAATAAATCACGAATCTTTTTTTAAAACAAATTTACCGGCAATGCTTTGCATGAGCTATACAAGATTTAGCATAAACCAGAATAAACAGATTAGCTAAGTCGCCAACTTGGAATCAGCAGGCTTAGCACGAGAACCCTCTCTACACGTTTTGTCGACGGAAGCATAGACAAAAATGACGTTTCAGTGTAGACAACAGAAAGTTTTCTACTGTCTGTAGCACGGCGATTACAAAATCAAATGTGAAGAGACTTGTCTTCTCTACCCTAGACAACTGTCTACAACGTCGAGCACGACGTACAATCTTTCTCCGATGTTGACAGCTTGGGATATAAACCTTTCTTCCGAAATAGTCTACATATAAAATGACCTAGACAACGATTCGTTAGTTGTTTTTTTGTTAATTCGAGTTATTTTAAGCGGTGCTTTTTTACTTTTATCATAAATTAAGCTGAAATTAACATGTTGGGTTCAAATTGCGCTTTTTATTTAAGTTTTTTTTTATAGAAAAACTTCAGCGAAGATGGGAAAGAAATACTATTAGAGAGCTTGCTTTGCTTGTTTGGGGAGCCTTTGATCTCACGGGAGTGAGTTCTGTAGAATTATAAAATAAGCAAGGAGATAGTGCAATCAATGTTTATGCGAAGAACTCGGCTAGGAGCCTAGGACCTGTCGCCCAAAATAAATAATAGATTTTTGGAATTTAACAATAATATAAGAACAACAATTTAAGTATCCTACAGTTTTTACACTATGTTGTCCCTTAACTTTGATTTATTAGATACCTACATTCACAGGGAATATAAAACATCTGATTATGAGCCAAAATCTCCTCATTGAACACTAAATTATTTATTTATTAAGTACTAGCTGCCACCCGCGGCCTCGCCTGCGTTGCATTAAGGCTTCTACATACTGGCGCGACACAAAGGCCCCACGTATCGCGCGACGAGCGGTGCCTTTGTGTCGCGTCGCGAGTCGCGCTGGTCTGTAGAAGCCTTTACTATGTAGTGATTATTATTTTCATTGACTAAATCTTACACACTCAGTTTTAAATGGAGCATTTACCTACTAATAAATAAAATATCGATAAACAACAATACAATAACAATGTAACTACCTAGTAAAAACAAGGGCTCCCGCAGACAGGAGCAACGTGATAGCGCGACCCGCCATACTGCGGTACCCTTAAAGGATACTTCCTGCGTGACGCCATCAAAATAGTATAATTATGGCTCTATATTTAAATAATGCCTGTACATTATAAGCAATTACCAATATTATATAGTGCTCTATGTATGCATTACAAATGAGTTTTAAAACTTAGTGGCGCCACAGCCAATGATGTATAACCTATATGTCATTGGCTACAGCCATTTAGCAATATTTTTAAAAGGGAGATGCGCTAAATAAATAAATAAATAATCATTTTATTTCAAGTATCATACACACCACTAGCGAATACCCCGTTGCTATGGACAAGTCACTGTCTACGAAGAAACCCGAGTCTAGGTGTGTCCTCGTGCTCGCGAAGAAGAGATAACGAGAAGTGTAGACAAGCGATGTCTATTCTATAGTAGAGTAGAGATCGAAAACGCCATGCTAAGCCTGCAGGATCAGCATTACTCTATGTGCCTATAGAAGTTTGTTTTCCCGCTGAAAGGTCATATTTATTTATTTAAGAGTTTATGTACACACATACTTATAAACAGACAAGAAGAAAGGAACAAAAATAAAAAATAAATAAAGAAAGAAAAATATGTACAAAGGTGATGCTTAGGAAAGAAATCTTTTTCAGCATACCTGCGACAGGAAACTAGACAACGTGTTTAAGAGTAGAAGAGAAAACAAAATCCATAAAATCAAAAAAACTATTCGCTCATACATATTTATGTACATACTTACTTCTAAAATAAATATCACTAAAAGATATATAGTTATAATGTAGTAAGTAAAAGATAATAAATATATATTAAGCAACTATGAAGGAGTGGAAAGATAGTGTTCTTTCACTCTTCTTTTAAAAACTGCAACAGTTTTGCAGTCCCTAATGTCAGGCGGAAGTGAATTCCACAACCGAACCGCATGCACAGAGAAGGAGTAGGACTAAAAGTCGGTAGAGTGGGGAGGGGATATAAGGAGATTTCTAAGACGCGACTTGCAAGGCAAGCATCAGAAGGACGGGCGTAGGAAAAGCGTTCCCGCAGATAGGATTGCGTTCTAGGGTTGTGAAGCATGTTAAATAGCAATAATATCTGAAAGTTCCTGCGAAGACGAAAGTTAAAACATGATGATACTTTTAAAGGTACCTATTTGTAGGTCTGAAAATTTCAATCAACTCAGCCTATCGCAGTTCACTGCTGGACATAGGCCTCTTCCAGGTTGCGCCACAACACCCTGTCCTCCGCCTTCCGCATCCAGTCTGTCCCAGCCACCTTCTTAAGGTCGTCGGTCCATCTAGCTGGGGGGCGTCCCATGCTACGCTTGCCAATACGCGGTCTCCACTCCAGGACTCGTCTACTCCATCGGCCATCGGTCCTTCGACAAACATGGCCAGCCCACTGTCACTTCAGTTTGCTTACTCTGCAAGCTATGTCGGTAACTCCGGTTCTTTTCCGGATAATTTCATTCCTAATTTTGTCCTTCAAAGAGACTCCAAGCCCAGCCCGCACTGCCTAAGATTCTCAGAATGTGTTATGTATTTATTTCTTATGACGATCTTCAATTCTCTAGGATAATTGAATCTGAAAACGATAAAACATTGCTTCAGAGGGACTTAGACTCGTTAGTTCAATAGTGTAACTACAATGAAATGAGCTTAAACGTCAAAAAGTGCTACCACGTAAAATACACCCGGAAAAAGAAACTTACGGCTAGTGTATATCATGTGGGCCCTAACGTTATCCAAGAGGTGAATCAAATAAGGGACTTAGGAGTTGTTTTTGACAACACCTTGACATTTGTACTTCATGTTGACGGCGTCATCAAAAGGGCTTCTAGAATGCTGGGATTTGTGGTAAGGAATGTTGCTGGTTTTAAGCGCAGTCGGACAAAGATCTTGTTGTACAACTGTATCGTTCGTAGTATCCTAGAATACTGCAGTACAATTTGGAGACCTCATTACTCCACGCACATCCTTCGACTGGAGCGAAAACAAAAGAGATTCCTCTGGCATCTGGTCTATGCCAGCGGAAATGCAAAAAGGATACGATCTTATGAAGCCCGACTATCTTATTTAAGATGGTCTCATTGGAGAAACGTAGAATAATCATTGATTCATTATTCCTCTATAAGCTCCTCCGATTCAAAATTGATTGTCCCTTTTTACTATCCAAGTTTCAGTTTCGGGCCCCTGCTAGACTCCCTCGTGCTCCTGTTACTCCTTTATACCCTCCACTCCGCAGAACAATACTTGGTGCAAACTCTGTCGTTCCTCGTGTTTGTAAATTGTTAAATGGCTTCAGCGATCTTGTTGACGTCCATTTTGACTCATATGCCAAGTTTCATGGAACAATTACTAGTAATGTATAATTTTATTTTTTCTCGATTTTGTTGTCTTTTTTTTATTTTGTCAAAGTCAAAGTCAATTTATTTTGTTATATTGAATTTTACTTTTGCTGTTTATTTTAGTTTTATATGCCATCACGTAATTATATTTTTATTTAAACTTCCTAATTTTTGTTATTATATTATATTAGTTTCATAGTTTAGTGCTTGTGGCACACCTAATATGTTTATGGGGCATGCGGTGCTAACCTGTAAGAAATTGTTACACTAACCTTAGATTATATTAGATATTACTTTAACTATTTACAGTGTAAACAATTGTTGGTTGGCCAATAAAGGAAATAAAATAAAAAACAGCCCGCTCCATAGCGCGCTGGGTGACCTTGAATTTGTCGACCAGCCCGACTATCAGTGTCCACGTTTCGGCACCGTATGTCATGACGGGCTGAACATTTAGTATGAGTTTATATGATACTAATTAGGGGTGATGCCCGGTCTACCCAAGTTCCCCAAAGCTTTTATTATTAACTAAAAGTTATGCGACTCTGTCTTGACCGAAATCGTGAATGGTACAGTCACCGAATCAATGCTTGTTTGCATTATTACTTGAGATAACCAATGGGGTTAAAAACGTTATCTTTTCATTGCAATCTATGCTTAATATTAACATTAATCAATACTGATTAATAATAGATAACAAACGACGTTGTTCTGTACTTAATTACCAAATGGGCGCTCATCAATAGAGGGTGTGAATGAATGCGAATGAGAGGGAAATATGAAAACTTGTTTCTGCACTTGTGCGAATGAGAGGGAAGTTTCAAAACTTGTTTCACTTCCTCGTCCTGGACTCCTGGTTTTTCTCTATCTGACTGCAGTTTGCATAGCGACGTTGTTCGTTGTGCAAAGCGATGTAAAACTTTGGGAATATCAAAGGATACCCCACTAGAAATGGCTCACGCGACAAAATGTGCTTCGTTAGCTTTCGTGCCAGCAGAGGATTTAGATGATGCTTGGCTAATGGGTGATGTCTACAGGACTCAATAGTCACAAAATGGAAAATCCATCGACTATTTTGTGACGCAATGGCTAGACAACGCTAACCTGCACATGATTTGGAATTTTGAAGCTTTGCGTCACAGAACCATCAATTTGGTAGAATCTCGGCACAGCAAGATAAATAGAAAAATCTAAACGTTCTGTTTATTCGATTTTGTGAAAAAATGTAGTGTAAGGAAAGAACTTAGGATGTGTTGGAGGTGCATCCAGCAAGCAATGCTTTTGCTCAGGAAAACTGTAAGTTAAAAATAATTGCTTGCTGGATGCACCTTCAACACACCCTTAATTCTTCCCTTACACTACATTTTTCCCTAGGACAACCTGGATACATTCCTGACTCACCCCCTGGATACATCCCTAACACACCCTGGTTATATCTCGAAAATATCTAAAAACACATAGCACTAATTATATATATAGGTACATAGAGAAAATATATCTTCCAAAATAAGGTAAATTTTAACTAGGTATTGATTTTATTCTAACCACTTTTGGACACGTCTGTACGAGGATTGGTCAAGTGTGAACTTTACAAATAATTTCATTTAATACTTTGTCCCACGTTGGGAATTAATGTATGAAAAATAATTTTGGGGAACTTGGAACTTGGGGAGATAGGGCACCACCCCTATTTATAACAGTATTAATATTATTAACCGACATTGCTCGCAGCTCGAATTAGCCTAACAACTACATCGACATAGACATTTCTAGAATGTCACGGTTACATATTTATTAAATAGGTACAGTGAATGTTATGTCTGAATGTTATCCGTTATGTTATGAATATGATATTGTTATCGCGGGACAATGTTTTTTTACTTGTTTATTTCTTACTCTTTTGTATCTTGGGACTCCAACGAATATTCCAGTTTCAAGTCGCATTATCAGCCTACTTCTCAGAATAAGGCTGAGGACGCATGCAGTAAGACGCGCCACGCTAATCTCTAGACGTAAACACGCCGTCTGTGACCACTGCGCTGTTTATTCATGAATGTGCTCACTGCCTTATGCTCAGTAGGCTAGATCTTTGTGTATGATGCTGTGGCTGTTGCTAGGCTGTTTCTTAGGTTTTGAGGGGTAATCTGATTATCATAATGGTTTTAATATGGTCATATGTTTGGGTAAATCAGGAGGCTGTAGAATTTCGATTTTTGAGTTCCAATAGATTTTTGAGCTTTTGATATAAGATTCTTTCTCCCTTTGTTTACAATGTATATCATTAACTGCAACTAGACATAAAAAAAAATGTGGTTTCATATTATTTATAGTTTGATAACATTTCCAGGCAGACAATATAATTATGATGTGGTGGCCCTGGCACACAGCGCCACCAACAGCAACTGAAGGAACACGAACGGAACGGGTCGTCCGTGGTCGTCTCTGCGCGAGGTATCGGTTTTGGGGCTTTTGGGCCCCTTGCCCGAGGCATTTGCCTCTCGGTCCCCATAACTGGGGACCCGTCATTGGGTTCTCCTCCCCCTCCTCTCCTCTCTCTCACTCCAGTGGGAGTGCTTTATTGCACACCTAGTCGCTGGGGGGGGGGGGGGGGGGAGTTTCCCCTCGGCGGTCTCAAGTGTGTCTGGTGTGTGACTGTAGGAGCGCTCTAAGTTCTTCACGACGCCCGTGCAACCAGACCCCTACTAGGTGAGATCCCCAGTTCCCTGGGGAAGGCCCGGCAAGGGCCGTTCTAGCAACGAGGGCGTCGGTTTTGGGCGGCGCTCACCTACAGTGGGTGCTGTCCTCGCCTCCTACAACGTAACCAGATCTAGCCGGTAGGCGAGTGTGGAGTGATGTTTGTGTGTGCCGCGCGCGCGACGCCTATATTAACTTAGAACGCTAATGAACGCTTTGTGCGCGGCCGGTGTCTTGTGGTGAGTGTGGAGCTCTCTTGCTTGAGTAGGTGGCGTGTGAAGTGAGGGCGACTTACTCAGGCGTCAGGTCCGGTGGTTGCGCGACGTCTGCGATGATGTCGCGCGGGAAGCGCTTGTAGTCGGGAGGTCGCGCGTGCCATGGTGCTATGTCCCTGATGTGGTGCAACTCAGAGACATCTGCACGCGCGAACATTTTCTTTGCCAGGTCTTGAGTGAAATCCTCGATGCTCTCGACCCGCAGGTCCCTGTGGAACACGGGTATCACGGGTGGGTTTAGTCAGTAAAATGCTGACACGCCCTTCCCGCTCCGCCCAGAGCGGGAAAAGTTGTTTGATAATAACCTACCCAAAAAAAAAAAACCTTGAGGAACCTAATATTTGGTAAATTATTCATATTTTAACGATAGATTAATAACAAAGCTGAAGTGTCCGCTGTGTCAGACACCGAGCGAGACACCGCTGACATTCATTAAACGACGCGCACGACAACCGACAACGCATGCAGCTCGACACACGATGTAAGTTACAATAGCCTTACCTACACAGCTAAAGTTTTGTTCCTGAATTTTTATTTAATAATGCACTTTGTTAATGTAAAGTTTTTTGATCGAAGCCTGCAACTGATGTTATTTACAGACATAGATTTACTGTTTTGATGTCATAATTGTTGAATGATTGCTACATTGTGTAGTAGAATAGAATAGAATATTATTTATTTGCGAGAATACAAGTACCTATCATAGGTTAGAAGTTTTACGTCTTGTGCAATGAACTGTAAAAAAAAAGATTTTGTGTCAACAACATTACAAGATAACTAGCGCCACTTGCTACCGATATTTCAAGTGTTTCTAACTTTTAACTCCTTGGGAAGATCAAAATTAGCGACACTCACGGTTATCTTTAGGTAAAAAAATATCTTTTACCTTTTTTGAAAAATCCCAAGTACCCTTTACTCCGTGTCGTCGCGTCCACCAATTCGCCCTAACTACTTGAAGTCGCCCCCCTCTGGTGCACCCCACTAAAAAGCCATTACCGCGCCTTTGATCCGCGCCGCGCCGCCTTTGATCGCGCCGCTTCGACTGGCCACTTATAACTATTGCCTGTAGTCTTCAGGAAAAACTTGCGAGATGTACGGAATGAGATACTCTTTTTTGCTTTAACCGTATTTTGTTAGTTAGCGGCGAGTTCTGTGTTAAATTGTCCAGTTAATTGGATTGTTCATTGGAGCAAAATCACCAAGTTAAGTTAATAGTGTTTTATTTTCTGTAAGCAAATCTACTTCACAACTGCAAAGCATGATATGCCAAAAAGATCTTTGATCTAACTTGTGCAGTTTCATTCAACTTATGTCTCGTGATAATTACACAAGATAAATTAATTACAACCCACAACCCACTATAAAAACTCACACATCACCGTTCCACAAGCACACAGGAGGAAACTTCGTCCTTGTCTATTAGCTTCCTAGACAAACATGATTCCCTGGTACCGAGGATAAAAGACCCCATTCTTCGCCACTTCATATTCACGTAGAGTGCTCCATACGGCGATAATTAGCTCCGAGCTTTGATAGCGAGATATGACGTGATGTCACATGGCGTCAGACTCGCTCGGAATTAGCTCTCGTAACAGACCTACTTATGATAGGAAGTGCTCGGCTTTGAAACGTGGCCCGATTGACGAATCTTTTAAAAATGGCATACTATAAAGCCACATGCAATGTAATTTACGCGGTTAAATGTAAATTCCAGAAATGTTTTTGTAAACTTCTTACGATGTGTTCAGCAAGCTTTACACGATGCGGTAGAATTTTGCAGTACACCTACAACTACATGCGAATACCTACCTACTTGCAGGTTTGTTTGTTCAGTCCTAGTTATTGTTGAGGGTATAAAAGACCTACACGACGTAAACACGAGCAAGATGTAATTTACTTTGAAGAAATACCAATTAGTGTTCGCAGCATGAGCAATGGCTGTACGACGAACAACATAAATGAAACAGTATTTTCGATTTCACGAGCAAAATATTACATTTGTTTCAAGGAAAACTGTGTTTCATATCTGAAGATTTCCCCCAAAAAAGCCTTTTTATCTTGTCTATTGGACATATCCGTTCCAAGTTGATCAACCGTAACCATCTATCGTAAAACATTATATTATTATTCTCTATGATATTTTAAGGGCGTTCCGAATATCAAAAGAGGTTTAAAACATCAGCTTCCTTTGTGCCGTATCCGTGTGATCTCAAATCGGCGACTTGCTCAGTGATTCGGAAATGTGTATTCGTATGTCGTGTGCACTGACGTCATTTATTCGTATTTGTACAATCAATATTGTTGAAGGCTTCCTCCAAAGTAACGGCGGAGAAATTACATCCATTGCTCGTTTTGAAGAGGAATAGAAAGTTTCTCAGTATTGCCAGCCATCCATGAACATTGAATAAGTGCCAAGTGCCTGCCATGACTTCGTGAGCTGTTTTGGGCCAATTTATTAAGACAACATGGCATTGCGACAGTGCGTTATGTATTGATGTGGAAATTATGAAGGCAATATAAGAAAATATCCTTGTTAGGATCTTCTAATAATGTCGAATATTAAATGAGGGATATTGGTTTCTTAATTAAACTTCTCGTTATTGCTAATATCTTTTGTAATGGAAGCCTGTGTTTATCCTTAGTAAGTATATCTATAACGGTCTGGAAAACAAATGATAGTATAATAAGAAATGTTTTCTTTGTGCTAATAATCTGGGAGAATCTACGAGTATTACGATTGTGATTTAGATGGCATCCAATGTGACTTTTTTAGGGCTGAAGCGTGCCAACGGGACCTACTGCTAAGACTCCGCCTGACTGTCAGTCCGTCTGTCACAGGGTTGTACCTTTTGAACCGTAAAATCAGCGCTGTGCTGTGGTCTCCCATAGCACAGCCTCATGCTGAGTGCAAGCCTTCTTGTCATAGTCATGACGTGCAGCTTCCGACTATTTGTTTGTTTGTGTACTTAGATCTGTTTTGTGTAACCTTCGAGTTTATTACATATAATATGTCGTTTTCGTACGCACGTTTTTTCTGTGACAAATATAATGAATTTTCTTTCTTTTTGATGAATTGCGGGATATGAATTGTAGGCAGATCATAATATCATTCTGCCAAAGCGTCCATTTTAGGCCCCCTGATGTTTGTGTAAGGCCGAGTTCACAACACGTATCGACAAGGCAAAGTGAAAGTCAAGTCAAAGTCAAATTATTTATTTCAAATAGGCACATAAAAGAGCACTTTTAAACGTCTATATTTACAAAATAATTGAATTGATTCTAGTCGTCCCTTCCAAAAGGTAGTTTCGCATGGAGGAGAATGGGCAAGAAACTCCACCGGTACTCTTTTAAAATGTTTAACAATATTTGTTTATGTTCTTAATTATATATGTAAAGAAGATGCACATAAAATAAAAATCTATAGTAACTTTATTCCACAATATGCAAATAGAATTAAAAATGAAACAATGACAGATACATTAATCATGTGATAGATACATGGTGCTCACATATTTACAAATATTGTAAATATATACGTTTTCCTAAAAAAAAAAAAAAAAGTTTTTTTTTTCTGACATTTATTTTACATTCAATGATACTGATTACCTTAACTCACACACTGGTCAGTGTGTGAGTTTAAGGTAATCAGTAGCAACCAGTTTGATTTTGTCTAGACTCTAGATTGTCATAAGGAGCTGGACCAGCATGTTTCCAAGCATTCTTATCTTGGATATAATCCTCTAATTTGTAATATGCTTGTTTACAAAGTGTACTTTTAATATGAGTTTTAAATTTTCTTTCATTGAATTGCAATATATCACAAGGTATTTTGTTGTAACAATTAACACAGTACCCCATAAAAATACAATCTCACATTCGGCAGCTGACTTTACGTTTGGTGTAAACGCGACCTAATATTTATTTTAATTCAAAAAGATGTGGAACGTCTACCACTTGTGTGCTCCGTATTACTTTTTGAATTTGTAGCTACAATTAATTGTAACCAATGTGTATGTAATGTTTTGTGGGTTCTAATTCATATAAATGAATTCCTATCGATGTATACCATCTTTTAGAAGCTGACTGTACAACTGTGAACATAATACTTAATTATTATTATTTACTATGAATCCACCGTACAGTGCTTTAGTGATAAACCCCTCATTTAAAAGAACTCTTAGAACTTGATTCCATCCAAAATTGGATGGAATATTGGATGGATGGTGTAATTTAAATACACCATCTTTAGCTACCAGGAACTTATAAAAATAAGAAGCAAGTAGCAAATTTCGAAGCTAATCCAAGAAGTAATCTACGACGTAACTCCTTGAAAAGTACCAGGAGTTCATAAAAACGAGATAGTTGTAAGTTCGCCAGTGCGCGAGTGTGCCCGATCCGACGCGCGCTCATCACGGATTCCCTTTGCCGATGCTGGTGGTCCCCCCCGCGCGACCGCGCAGCCCCCGCTCTTACCCTCGACCCTCTCAAAAGAAATCCTTGCGATTGCTAACTAAAAGTACGCGGGACTGTTTGGATGTTCTTAGATTGCAAGTGTAAGTTTCAGTTTAATTACGTGGCCATTAATTTATTACTAGGCAATGCTTTTTGTTATATTTTTCATGCAATTTTACGACTTGAAGATGTAGTGCAGAAGATGATGAAGGTTATCAACGTATGCTCAATTTCTTACCTTACGCTGTAAGATCGATTAAGGCGCAGATATATGATTTTAGTGTCTTCTAAATCTGTTATTACGCCTTCATATAATGCAAGCAAGTTATGCAAAAAATGTACGTTAAACTAGAACGCATACACATCAATTTTATATGTGAATATTTAAGTATTGTAGTAAAACACTTTATGAAATAAATTCAGCAAGTAATGTCTACTCAAAGCATAAAAAACGATATTACTTTCAAACTGCTTAAGATTTTTGTTTTGGTAGGAACAGGCTATTTTATTATCTGTAATTATAATTACTTATCTATGCTTTTTTTCAAATATTCATATTTTTTTTACTAAAAATAAATAGTTCCTATGAAATCGAACGGCGGGCGGCGCAACGTGAGCGCGACGCGCATTTGTATGGCCAAGGTCAACGGCGATTTCCCGACCCTTAAGAATCCATTAACCACATCTAGTTCCTAATAGCTAATGTAGAAAAGAATAAAGGGGTTGTACGTTGTTTTATAGAAAATAGTTCCATAGAATCTCGTTTCACATACATTTTTTTCTCATATTATCATTTCATAGAATAATTAATACGCAGAATACTTACTTTGAAAAAATTTTAATCAATGATTTTTGTTACACATAAAATGTTATGTTTTAATGTTCATTTCATAGAATAACAAATCAAATATTCTCTATCCTCATAATGCTTAGTTAATATCAAACTTATTCAAAGTCAAAGTCAAATTGTTTATTTCAAATAGGCATGTCGGGATAGGTTCAGACATCAGAAGTAATACTCAGATATGGCAATACAGAAATATATTTCAATCGAACAATCAGTTATTTTAAATCGAGAGAATATAGAAATTAAATAGAATTAATTAAATAACTAATAATGGTAGTGGCGGTCACATAGGGCAGTACTGACTGTCAGGGACAGTGGTCCATGCACCCACCACAATAAGGATAGTACTAATTTGTCGGAGACAGCGTTCCATATCCAATAACCGGGCAGTACTGACTGTCGAGAGACAGTGGTCCGTGCACCAAGACGCATCCGTTCAAAAATGCGTACCGACTCAATAGCGCACCTCCTTATAAAGGCGATTCGCTAGTGGGGGGTAACGTTACAATATTTCACTCAATTGACTTCAAGTCTTTTAAGTCAAACATCCAATAGAATGAATGATTTGTCTATGGTGCACGTTCCACTAGCGCCATCTAGTCGCCGCCTCTCGCAGCTGTTAAATAATATGGCTTCCGTCACGGCCATTCTGATAAATCACTCGTCCTCGAGTGCAAAAATTCATCCATAAAAAATTAAAAAAGGACTTTCATTCATTCACATCATCATCATTACATATCAAAATACCAAATATCACTGGTCTAGGTATTTCTTTAAAACAGAAAACCCCTACAGTTCAAACATGCTGGTCTAAATCGTCACCCACTAAAGTAGGTGAGATTCCTGCAGCTCACAAAGCGCTGGGCTAGGTTATCAACCCACAAAAGCAGGTGAAACCCCTTCAGCTACATATTTGCTAGTCTAAATCGACAAAGCGCTGGACTAGGTCATCAACCCACACAAGCAGGTGAGACCCTTCCAGCTACAACTGGGCTAGCTCACCACACACAACTCTTGCAACCCCTACGGTATAAACCAGTACTAGTACATTTAGTCATCCAGCAAGAGACCTTGTTCCGGTACTGGGTTATACAGAACAGAATAACAGGATTCAGAATTAATAGTTACTGTTTTGGAACCAATCGATAATGGTTTTTGGATTCTAAGACACGACTGGCATTTAAGTTTTGACAACTATCTCTTTAAAATTTAAAATCCGTTTTAATTTCCAAGCAATTTGAAACTAAAAGTTGGAACTATCTAGTTTTGAGATTACCGAGACCAAGCACAATGATTCCATATTAAAATAATAGGTATCTCATTCATGGTCAATAACACACACACTATTCCCCACGGAACACCGAGCAGCACGGCAGGGAATACCGAGTCAACCCTTGACTCTGTGGTCTTTACTTCTAGGCAAAACCCGATTATACAACCCAGAGCTACCGCCTACCGCGTACCCATGGACTACTCATTGAGCACTACGATACTCTGTTGTAGTCTCCGACCCAATGAACCGAAAACATGTTACATAAACTAAAGTGATGTCAACTCATCTATTTCGTCTACAATCTCAATTGGTACTTGACATCGGGCATCTTCCGAACACGGTCATGAGCGTTTGTAAGTACGCTTGTTAACTAAAGATTTTTTAAAACGTACCGATCGCCATCTAACACTTCAACAATTTCTTTCTTCTAACACTTCACGTCAGGCTTAGTTTGATTACGCTCCTCGTTCGTTCTGGCTACAGGAGTTCACCCACACATAAGCGGAGAACTGGTGGACCTCGACACTGGGCTGCAGGCAATCCAGGGAAGCCATGCCATCCCTAGATGGCCGGCTAACCAGGCGCTTGCTACGCCTGGACAGGAACGGCCTGCGCCCAGTGACGGGGACCATCACGGAACACTGATCACTTAAACAAACAATTCCACACAATATGTATAACGCACAGCCCTATGTGTAGGGCTTACATGGGGGCTGAAGAAACCGTTTCGCATGTGCTCTTTGACTGCACAGGCGTCACCCTGATCCCAGCAGAAACCCTCGGGTAACTCAGATCCTTCACAGATATCCTATGCAGTCCAGAAGACCTAATCAGCTTCTGGAGGTAGGTGGGCTGGTTGGAATAACACGCACAATGGACCATTGTGCGTGTTGAATGAAGGACGAAGTGCGGAAACCAAACCCTCTAACATAGAACGCTTCTCGTTCTCAATGAGCACGAATTCCCGGACAGAGAACTTACTCACGCTTGCCATTGTACTATTAAAACGACTTTCATCATAACGTGTGGACTTCTCAACGCCTTCAGATGCCAATCTCCTAATGTCATCAGGGTCTTGTCATCATTGTCGTAAGCCATTAAATGAAGTGAACATCTGATTTGTCAGAATTAAATAAAGTCAAAATTTGACAGAACTCTTTACAAGAGGCATCCACAGTGGCATGCCAGCCTCATCATAACTCAAACTATTCTAAATAAAATCTACACATACAATATAAATTAATAATGTCTAAAGAAATCAGTAAGTAGGTTTGCTATCTCGGGAGAAGGCTGCGCCAAAACTTTAACATATCTACCAATATCATAATCATTACCATTTGCCACACTCAACAATGATTCTCTTTCCTTCTTAGTCTTAGTACACTCTTCATGTAGATGGTGAACATCTTCAACCGATCTGCATGTTTCACAATTGGGATTTACTTTGTTCATCAAATAACCAAACTTAAGGGGTGGTTAGTGACCAGAGCGTAATCTATGAAACAGAACAATATGATACCTATTCATTTCCTTGATAGCAAACCACGGTATACGAGGAGGGTGATACTGTATAGTTTTATACCAGATACCCTTTTCCCTACTTCGTTCGTCAAATTACTCTTTAAACCTAACTCTTTATTTCATTTTGAATTAAACTAGAGTACCATATTACTATAAATCAATGAAAAATTAGAAGAAAATTAACATGTTATCAATAATCAGGAAATTCAAAGTCGTAGTCAAAGATCTGACTACACATTTATCGCGCATCTCGCAAAAGACAAAATCAAACTAAACATGTGAGAGCAATTCATAAATCAGCCTTAGACCATAACAAAACACAAAGTAGGAATCTTATCTGTGGCCTGTGGCTTTTCACTAAGCCCGTTCAACAAACCCCATGTTTGTTTCACTGAATTCACCTGAATTCCGAGTCCCACGGACTCTATGGTCACTACAAGACCCGACCTTCACTAGAGCCACCCGCGCACCGCGCATCCACGGACTACTATAAGCTGATACCGACTTCTAACGGACTACGGCTATGAAATGGCTACTGGTACGGTTCGACCAGCTGAACCAAGTTCACCACTATCACTCAACTCAACGTCTTCTACTTCAAATGGCTATCATGCACGTACTTGTAAATACGCTTGAAATTTAATGCTCTCAATGTGTAGCGATCACCGTCAAGAACCTCTATGACCTCAAACGGTCCCTTAAATTTTGAATCTAACTTTTAAAGAAATTTGGTCAGAAATCAACGGTAATGGATAACGATCCGTCACTGTATTATTATTAATGTCTCTATAATCTATGCACATACGGTCTGATCCATCATACTTTATGACCAAAAGAGCTCGCCTAGCAAACGGCGTACTACTGGGTACTGATGGGTTAATTCGCATTAATTTACATTACTACTACTGGGTCTAATTATTTAGGCTTGCAACAGTAAATTAACCCTATCGCGCATGATTCGACTTTCGTCCGGAGACAGTCTGTAAGAACGTCTCTGCACTGTACGATTAGGGTCTCTCAATCTTACTTTCAAATAGGCATTGCAATCAAATATTCGAATACCGAGTTGTACAAGTAAATAACTCGCACATCACTTGAACAGTTCAAACATTAGAACAAGGCTGAAGAAGTATTCGAATACTAAAAATTATCGAACATGTACAATCCCTACCTCCAACTCACCAGTGTTAACAAGTGTTGTCGGAAAACCGTTACTAAAAAAGTCCAGAGTATAATTCTAAGATGTTTACAAGGTCACGTCTTCTATCAACTGGTAAAATCAAGTTTGGTCATCTCCAAAAAAAAAACGAAAATAAGTTAAGAATGTTATTTTAAAAAACAAAGTCTTTTATCGCTTGTCATATACAAAAGTAGTCAAATCCACTTATATTAAGGCAAAAACCGGTTACCACCGGTATCTAACTCAGTCAAATCCTTCGAAGTTTATTAACCAATTTAGTCAAATCCTTTCAGTCAATCAGGAGCGAGACGTCAAATCCTTTCAGCCAATCAGGAGCGAGAGATTGTTTTAACTGACAAAGGTATAAAATGACCATCTTTCTCAGTGTTGGTAACGTGTTGACTCTGTACTTATTTCGTGCCGAATTTTAATTGATTTACTACGTTAAAATGGATAATGTGAATATTTTAGTCAAAGAAACAACCCCTCAGTTATCACGAAAAAGAAAACGACAAGAATCCAATCGACACAATTAATTATTGCCGTAGTCTGAATAGCTTTACACACGTTTATAGTTCTAGGCAAAATTAATTCAGTTGCTCGAACAAAAACCGTTATTTAAAATGTCTCGACTCAATACGATGTTATGACGCAAGTACTTATCTAGCAAAACTTGGAATAGAATCTCCGTCGCGAAATCGTTAATTTCTGCCTGACACAGCAATTGCAAAGTATTATTGATACTTTTATTGCCTATACCTACTAAAGGTACCACATCATTTACTCTTCTACCTCTAAATTTACAAGTAATTCTCTCCTTCATTAAAGACGATGTGTGCAGATGCGTCACGGTCGAATGAGACTAATGGACTTAGTGTGCAGGCGGTAGATGACAAACTTTCGATGATTTTAGAAATTAAGGCTTCCATGCCGTTACTAAACAAAAGCATCTGGTCTTGCATGATATTGGAAGCTGAGTCTCCAGAAGTGGGGTGGTCTTCGTATCCCACGTCTGATGTCGGGATAGGTTCAGACATCAGAAGTAATACTCAGATATGGCAATACAGAAATATATTTCAATCGAACAATCAGTTATTTTAAATCGAGAGAATATAGAAATTAAATAGAATTAATTAAATAACTAATAATGGTAGTGGCGGTCACATAGGGCAGTACTGACTGTCAGGGACAGTGGTCCATGCACCCACCGCAATAAGGATAGTACTAATTTGTCGGAGACAGCGTTCCATATCCAATAACCGGGCAGTACTGACTGTCGAGAGACAGTGGTCCGTGCACCAAGACGCATCCGTTCAAAAATGCGTACCGACTCAATAGCGCACCTCCTTATAAAGGCGATCCGCTAGTGGGGGGTAACGTTACAATATTTCACTCAATTGACTTCAAGTCTTTTAAGTCAAACATCCAATAGAATGAATGATTTGTCTATGGTGCACGTTCCACTAGCGCCATCTAGTCGCCGCCTCTCGCAGCTGTTAAATAATATGGCTTCCGTCAGGCACATAAAAGGCACTTTTGAACGTCAATATTTACAAAAAAAAATAGAATTGATTCTAGTCGCCCCTTCCAAAATGTAGTTTCGTATGGACAAGAATGGGCAAGAAACTCCACCTATTACCAAGAAAAGCATTTACTGACAGTTTCTAAACGATTCAGTTCGTATCTTTGACAAAATGCATACCCTCATAAAAAATTACAACACTGCGTTCACAAAAACAATGCGGGTTGTAGGAAAAGAATCTTGTTATTCTCATTAATAGTGACGTCATTGCACGTATTTCTTCATTGCGATGCCTGGAAAAGGCTTTAAGTTGTAAGCACCTATATTATAAAATAACTCCAAAATGTACACTTAGTTTTGCAAATAAATCTTTGACTTTGACTTTGCCTATTAACACATTCATTATACCACTGTTTTAATTAACGTATTTTCATTTTACCAAACGCCTAAACAATAGAGGGGATCTGGCGCTCGGCGGCCGCTACCGCGGCACGTTCGCTTCGCTCGCTCGCCTTCACGCGTTAATGGTCACTGTTCTAACCTAACCCAAATTATTCAATAACAGTAGTTGGTATCTGACGCAGATCATGAACATTCAATAAACCACAGTCTTAATTACCATATTTTCATTTCACCAAACGCCTAAACAATAGAGGGGATCTGGCGCTCGGCGGCCGCTGCCGCGGCACGCTTGCTACGCTCGCTCGCCTTCACGCGTTAATGGTCACTGTTCTAACCCAACCTAACCCAAATGATTCAATAACAGTAGATGGTATCTGCCGCAGATATGTTAATTAAAACACTAATTCTTTTATTATTTTACTTATATATTTCTTAAACGCTTAATTAATCTTACTAAATATTATGTAAGTTATTTATTTATACAATTATGGATAGCATAATGTCTATTTTAACATTTTCGTTGAAATAAAATACCATGAAAAAATACACCGAGTAAACAATATTCGTTAAATAATAATTCTACTATTTGATAAGTTTGTTCTAAAAAAAAATGTTACTATAAAATTCATTGAATTGTGTTTCTGTGAAATATGTTTCATTCAACTAAATAGTCGTTGAAACAATATTATTCGAAATAAAAATACAAGGACCAAATATTATATGAAACATTTTCTACGAAACAAAGTTCTATGAAATTTCTGTCTGCGAAACAAGGGAACACCGAATAAAGGCGATAAACATAAAACTATGATCATGGATTGGCACTGAAACATTCTCACACAGCCACTTTTCAATAAAATACAAGCAATAGCGAACATCTTCAAGATCGATTCTTTATGGTAAGCCTGACGTTCCTTTTGGGCTCACATGCACCCCAATGTTACCTTCCCTCAGGATCTCGTTTCTCCTTTATACTTATTGAAAGCTCCATTGCCTTCTCTTTCGCTGCAAACGTCATTGCGTGGCGCATTGTCTGCAAACGAAATGTAAATTTAATTCTGACTCAAACACAAGGCGCTAAGGTCGAAATTGGATCGGATTTCTGTTGTGAAAAGGAAATTGGTATTTACCTCGACAGTGGAAAAGCCAGTTTTCCGCGGCAAAATTCGAAAATGGAATCCGAAAGTATACTGCGGCCAAGTTAAGTTTACCGTCGTGGCTGTTGTTTTCGTTCGGACGTGGTTCTGTGTTTGGGTTTGACAAGTGCAAAATAATTTTGCCGCTTTGTGCGTTCGAAACACGCCGGCCGGCCGCATTCGTTGACATGTACCGGCACGCGAACGTTTTTGTTCCATTTTCAGTGTTTTAAAATTTGATTTTTTATTCGAAATATGACGTTCGACTTCGGAAACTGTGTGTACAACCAGTGCCGTAGTTATGTAACGTAGAGTTGTAGGTAAACAAAGAGGTTGTGTTACGTCGGTGGCCTGAGAATTGTATACGAAGTAAATTCAAGAATTTATAGGTTAAATAGTAAATAGTATTAGATAAGTGTTTAAAATAAATTGAATAGTTTAATAAGCTCAGTAAATTCAGTGTTTCGTGATTTAACCGTGGTTCAACTATAATAAACAAAGTAAGCTTTACTTATTTATACAATTAGATTAGCTTTTTCTACTTTCATAATATCATCCTGAGTTCAAACATAAGCAAAGTTAAATTAGTGTGAGGGCTGAGGAAGACTGCAGGTTGTGCAGTGGTTGCGTGGGTCATTGACCTCGGTTGCCATGGCGACGCGCGACGGCGGCCACCATGTGCGCGGTGCTACGACGCTGATACGCGGCTACGGATGATTGCTACGGAAGCTTCGATTGCCTACGGGAGGCTTGCAAGAGCCAAACGTATACAAATATTTATTATAAGACGGCAGACGATGATAGATGTTTGTAATCAAGATACTGTAAACATATTGGAAAATACTGACCATGATTTAAATAAGTTTATCCTATCTACATCAGCTAACGTACTGTAGTGATGTCATAGTAGCATGACTGCAAGCGTTTACAATAGTTTAACAATAGCTGTCATAATCAAAATCAAAAATATTTTTATTTCACATAAGCCTACATGTGCACTTATGAAACGTCAGAAGCTAGCTGCACGGTTCCTATTGGTCGTTTCCTATGAAGAAGAGCCGGCAAGAAACTTCACGGTTACTCTTTTAAAAAAAATGGTTTTTACAATGCTTTCAAATTACAGTGTTATTATGTATGAGAGGACAGCGTAGGCCCATCAAAAGTACCAGGTACTTAACAAAATTATAGCCCTCACATTAACAAAAAAACAATATAAAATATGATTACAATAATAAAATAATGTCAATTATAATAATGACTGAAACAAAAACAGAAGTTTAGACGAACGATCTCCATATTTCATAACCTGTCTAACATTTCTGGATTTAGATTTCCTCAGTTAATCCTGAATACATAAAATTTTCTCTCAATCCTTAAACTCACTAAAACAAACGATGATTAAAGTCAAACAAACACGCACACACTTGTTAGCAAGCCCGTACTCGTATAAACTTGTAACTGTTGTAAGTAGTAGAGTTATGGCTGTTCAAAATTGAGCAGTAAAGCAATAATCCGGGTATTGTTTGATCACTGATAACTGTGGTAAGGGTTGATTTCCGTGGTGGGCTGAGCGGAAATATAGTGGTGTAAATCTATGTAAGAAAGGAAGAAAAAGTATTTATTGGGATTCGCACAGGACGATCAGGAAGTAAACTGAACACGCGGCACGCGGCTTGCGATATTAACCATCCGTGCAGCATTTTTTTTTTCTAGGTGGGAAATTATCAAATAACTTCTCCCGCTCTGGGCGGAGCGGGAGGGCGTGTCAGACTTTTACTGACTTCCCACCCATGTTCCTTCATTTGCCTGTGTGCCAGGGCCACGATATCCCTTTCGGACAAACTCGCAACCCTGGCAAGCATTAACCATCCGTGCAGCTGAGTATCTCTGTTCGCTAGGCTACTGTTTTGGTTGTCGTAATTTCTACGCTTATTAGGTACGAGTATAAACATAACAGGTGACTATCTCTGTTAACAGGTAAGCTGAACTGCAACCGCAAAGCTTACGATAACGTTACCAGAATGTACGCCCAGCGTCATTAGGAGCGTGGTATGCTCACCAATTTTCCGCCTTACTTAGTAATCACAATTAAGACCTAGGTCTTACTCTACAAAAGAGACAGCATTCAAGTTTTATTTGAAGGAAAGAAGCTGATTTAATGCTCTGTATAGTTTTGGTGCCTCTACTGAAAGATGAAATATAATCAAACGGTCGACACAAGCTGCTGAAGAATATCAATAAATCTTCACCCTGTTAATGAAGATATTTTTGGCAAATCTTGAAAGGTTTCATATTTTATCGAGGGAACGATAAATCGTGGAAAATATGTTAAAATGGTGAGCGGTACCGCGGTATATACTATACTCGTATGTTCGGTAGCTAGAAGCTCGAGCTAGCTCTCTTGGGACAGCGCACGTCGTGTTACAGGATTATGTAAAACTCACTGTAACTATTAGAAACTCGAAGGCATGAATTTGGTTTTCTAATGAAAATATTGTAGTTCACGTTCTGCAGCAGTTTGATTCTGGCTGTAAAAGTAGTTCACATCTCTCTTTTTGTGGGTCTGCTACGATATGCTGGGGTTACCCAAACGTAGTCACTGACAGTCAGGCTGGTCCACAAATTCAAGGTCGCCCAGCGCGCTATGGAGCGGGCTATGCTTGGAGTCTCTTTGAAGGATAAAATCAGGGATAAAATTATCCGGAAAAGAACCGGAGTTACCGACATAGCTTGCAGCATGAGACGCCCCCCCAGCTAGATGGACCGACGACCTTAAGAAGGTGGCTGGGACAGACTGGATGTGGAAGGCGGAGGACAGGGTGTTGTGGCGCAACCTGGAAGAGGCCTAAGTTCAGCAGTGGACTGCGATAGGCTGAGTTGACCCAAACGTAAAAAATAGCACATAGAAAATAGACCTTGCTTTAATTTAGTAAGCCCTTTTTATTTAGGAAAAGAACATTGCTCTAATCTTGCTATGAATCAAAGTATTATATGTAACTATACAGCGTGCCGCTACAGTGGCGACATTAATCTGACACACTGGTAGGGCTAGTGGCCAGTAATCATATATAATATAATATTTTTTTAATATTTTATGTATTTTTTATATATAATATATCGAAGAATAGTATAAGAATAATTATACATTGAAAAATAACAAAGAATCAAAAACATAAATAATAAAGCTCTCTCTTTCATTCAATTCACCTGCTCCTTACACGTTATTTGTTTTAATTTCATTGATTCGATGTTATGATCCATGACCCCGAATAATGACCTCTGTTCCACAGTTCTTTAAGTACAGGTTGCTCCAAAATGCTATTTAAAAAAATTATAAATATGTCTATAAATATTAATGTTTAATGAAATTAAAATATTTTCATAAAACGTAAAGGCGAAACTGTATACGTGTGTTAAATTAATGTCGCCACTGTAGCGGCACGCTTTTTTTTTTTTTTTAAACGTAGCCCCACATTAGGAATTTCTCCTGTATCGTGGGTGCGTTTACAAACATTTAAACTCACATACACAAACAGCCAGACCCGGAACAACTACTTGTAGGCCATACAAATATTTGTTCCGTGCGGGAATCGAACCCGCGACACGCAGCGCAGCAGTCAATCGCATAACCACTGCGCTAACCGTGTCGTTGCTTTATAACTGTACGATAATTCTTAATTTCTTTCTTTATACAGGTGTACGGCCGGTGCAATGTTCTTTAAAATATACTTCGTTTTGTATCCAAAAATCCAAGTTACAACTCCATCCCTTTCATTTTGGCACTGTGAGGTCACTTAGCAAGATGGTAAATTAAATAAAACACTCAAAATTACAATATACCTGTTAAAACAATTGTATGTAATGTTGAATAAATAAATAAATATTTTATTTCACATAAACCTACATGGGCACTTATGAAACGTCAGAAGCTAGGTGCACAGTTCCAATTGGTCGTTTCCTATGGAGAAGAGCCGGCAAGATACTCCACGGTTACCTACTCTTTTAAAAATAATTGGCTTTTACAATGTTTTCAAATTACAGTGTTAATAGGTATGGAGGACAGTGTAGGCCCGTCAAAAGTAACAGGTACTTAACAAAATAGAAAATAGTCTACAAACTTACAATCTATTAAGCCTTCAACGTTCTTACTTTCACAAAATATAAAAATAAAAAATGACAATATAAAATATTAGTAAAATAATAAATGTAAAACCTTGTTGAAAACAAAATTATAGGTATATAATATCAAATAATGTAATTAAAATGTCAAGGAAGCATGTAAAAAAATAAAATAAAAATAGACATCGTAATTTGGGAACAGTTAACAGACATTTTCATAGTTTTGCCGTTAATGAGGTACCAGGGAAGCCACATGTGCAGAAGGAATTATTGCTAAACTTCCTTGTCTTCAACGTAGTCTTTAATCTTATAATATGCTTTTTTGATAAGGACACGTTTGATGTGGGTTGTGAACTTTCCATCGCTAAGTTCTGTAATCAACTTTGGCAACTTGTTAGAAAAGCGAATACTGTTTATAAGAAATGACTAGCTTAATCTAAATTAAACTATAGCCATAGCTTCCACTGTACACATAGCGTCGCTATGTGTAGGGGTGGCACTAACCCTTTTATTGTTTTATTGTTCGGCGCTGCGACCGTTTGGCCTTGATTTACAATCATTTTCCGATTTAAAGCTGGGTGACTTTACACAAGGGATAAAGGGCCCATAAAAACATCAAGCGCTTTTACGCTTACATAATTATTAATGGCTTTAATTCTTCGTGCAAATTATTCATACATTGCTTTAAGGGAATGTTCTATTTGGATAGCCATTTTAGGGATGATCAATTCACTTACATAGGTATTAAAATCTACTTACCTATATGTGAAATGATTCTATCATATACTCGTAAAACAATATTTTTAGTATAATTATGCGAATTCTGAATATACTTTGTTCAGAATAAGGAACTGATTCGATTTCAATATTTTTTTACACCAAAATATAACAATATCTTGTCCCAAAAATATTTAAGTGTGATGGAAAATGTTATCACCATTTAATTATTTACAATACAATCGCCGTACTGTTAGATACCTACTGCCAAATTATTATCAATGAGTGCAAGACGACCCTGGAGGCGCGGGGGCGCCGTTAGCATGTTTTTGTACGGACAACCCGGTAACATAACAACCTTATAACTTCGTGATTTTTCATGATACCTACAGTTTTGAAAATTTGTACATAGATTCTTTACATAAAAATACTAGACACGTGTTTCGGGTTTCGCATACAGCTGCAGCGTGCCGCTACAGTGGCGACATTAATCTAACACACGTATACAGTTTCGCCTTTACGTTTTATGAAAATATTTTAATTTCATTAGACATTATTATTTATTGATTTATTTATAACTTTCTAAAATAGCATATTGGAGCAACCTGACTTAAAGAACTGTAGCACAGAGGTAATTAGCCGGGGTCATGGATCACAACATCGAATATTGCAATGAAATTAAAACAAATAACGTGCAAGGAGTCGGCGAATTGAAGGAAAGAGAGAGCTTTATTATTTAGTTTGTTTGATTTTTTTTATAATTATGTATCTTAATATAATATATTTAAAAAAAATACATAAAATCATCATCATCATTTCAGCTGAAAGACGTCCACTGCTGGACATAGGCCTCCTCCAAGCTCCGCCACAACTTACATAAAATATTTAAAAAAATTAAAAATATTTTTTTATGATTACTGGCCACTAGCCCTACCAGTATGTCAAATAATGTTGCCACTATAGCGGCACGCTGTATACTAAAACTAATATTGTATAATTATCAAGTTTTTGAACGAGAAACTTAATTTCATACACTCAATTTACAAAACGCTGAAATAGATATCAGAAAGTCAATTCCCATACTTAAAAAGCCTTCAAATTCAATACTCAGTGACAATCAATGTCTGTAAATAAAAAAAATATATTGGTAAATTGATTGTAGTTTTGTATATTTCCTCCGTGCCTCGGAAAGCACGTTAAGCTGTTGGTCCCGGCTGTTATTTGTAGATCTTTGACAGTTGTTACGGGTCGTGAGAAGCTCGAAAGTCTGACAACCAATCTAACCAAGAGGGATCGTGTTACCCAGTAACTGGGTTGTGGAGGTCAGATAGGCAGTCGCTCCATGTAAAATACTGGTATTTGGCTGCATCCGGTTAGACTGGAAGCCGACCCTGACATAGTTGGGAAAGGAAAACGCAGGCAGATGATGATGATGATGATTGTATTTTTGACAGATTGAGACAGATTTATAGAATGCGAACGTTCTTAAACATACGGGAATTGCCGCTCTGGTGGAGTGGCAATGGAATGTAAATTATCTGAGATTATGAATTCTGGTAGAAGTAATAGATATATTCGTCTCAAATAAAGAATCACACTTTTCAAACTGAGTGTAGGCGCTCCATCTCTTTATTTTATTTCTTGGTACTTAGTTGACTTTTCTTATTTTAATTCCGCTCGAAATTTCGCATCCATGAGCCTGAGCGAAATAATATGTTAAGAGTCCTTTGGTGCAGATATTAGAATATTATCTATTTAATACATAAGTTTTCCCCTCACGAATTTCTTTTATTGACATAATCTAAATGTCGTAACTAAATACCCCCAGTACCACATTACCCATTTCCGCACTGCGGCGAGGAGGTGCGAACGGTTGCAACACTTGGACACCTCGCCACCTGTGTAGGGATTCCCGCGGGGATCGATCCGCCTCTCTCTCCCCCGCTGTTGCCTGACTAGTGCTGTCTAATGTGAACGGGATGTGGAATCCCGGAGGTTTATATGTGCAGTTGGAATTTCATCGGACCGTAAATGAAGCACCGACTTTGGGAAAAGGACGTGGGAAATGTTTTCTGCATCTGTGTGCACTAAACACATATTTTTTTCCATACCATATTCTGTGTGAACTTTACTGATGGCGTGTATTATTTAGCACCGTATAATTACTTATTCAATAAAACCAAAGTGATAGATACTCTCCAGCACATGAAACGACTGAAGTGGAAGTGGGCAGGACACGTGGAAGGATCGACAGATGGAAGGTGGACAGAATTTGTCACTAATTGGTTAGGTCCAAGAGGCAAAAGAGCCAGAGGCCGCCCTAGAGAATGATGGATAGATGGGAGAGACAACCTGGAAAATGTTGGAGGAGGCCTATACCTGACAAGAAAAAAAAAATGTAATGTAAATGTATCTGATGTTAATTTGTATTTATGTTAAGGAAATAAAAGGGCTTTATTATTATTATTAATTACTCATTTAGTTCAAGATATCGGTGTTCCAGTTGTGACTGCCCAGTGGTTAAGGCCTCGCCTATTCAAATTCGCGCAAGTACCAATGTGACTTGTTCAATTCATAGGTACTTCCTGAGTTTATCTTGGACATTACTGACACACTGAAATAAATGTTTGCATAACAGTAACTAAAAACCGGCCAAGTGCAAGTCGGACTCGCGCACGAAGGGTTCCGTACCATTATCTATAAAAACGGCAAAAAAATCACGTTTGTTGTATGGGAACCCCCCTTAAATATTTGTTTATTTTAATTTAATTATTTATTTTAAAGTGATTATATAACTAAATATTCTGTGAATATTTCAAGCGTCTATCTGTTGCCGTTATCAATATCGAGCAAAAACGAGCAAAAAAATCACGTTTGTTGTATGGAAGCCCCCTTAAATATTTATTTTATTCTGTTTTTTAGTATTTGTTGTTATAGCGGCAACAGAAATACATCATTTGTGAAAATTTCAACTGTCTAACTATCACGGTTCATGAGATACAGCCAGGTGACAGACGGACAGACAGACAGACAGACGGACAGACAGAAGGCGGAGCCTTTAGTAATAGGGTTCCCGTTTTACCCTTGGGTACGGAACCCTAAAAATGTTGGTTACTGCTTACACAAAAATTGTGACTTGCGAACTAGGTGATATCTGTTACATAACCCTGATTTACTATTAAAAAATCAGTTTTGTTAAATGTAAGCAAAATTTATTTCCTTATATCTAAAGTTGAGTTATTTTTTAAGTAACTTAATTAGTTCGGCTAATTATTTATTTCAGTGCATCGGTGAAGGAAAACATCTTGAGGAAACCTGCACTAATAGTTAATATAAGTCTGAAATCGCTAACCCGTCTTGAGCAAGCGTGGCGATCTATGATCGTGCCTTCTGTGTGACAGTCATAGTTATTATTATATGTATAGTGGGACAGGCATTATTATTATTATATGTATCGGTGTTCCTATTAACAAACTGAAAACCGTTTATTTAGCTTATTGCAAAGCGAACAACTTTGTTTTAGTTTGTTTTTTCCTTAATTCCCGACAACATAATAAAATCCCGCAACAATCATAGCACTTCACATCACTAGCGACGCGTTCGCTAATGCTACCGAGCTCACCCTTTTACTTATTATAATATTAAAAGCCGTGCGCCGCGGCTCTTCGGATGCGTTTCTTTTCGCCTCAGTCCATGTTACTATGTGGATGTTCTTAAAAGGGGATGGACAGCACCTTACGTCTAAGTGACTAACCGCTAGTTGCACGTAAGTCCATTCAATTTATGTCTTTATTTAACGGAACGTATCAGAAAGTAACAGAAGTAGCATTACTTTTAATGAGGAATTAAATTGAATGGTCTTACGTGCAACTGGCGGTTTGGCCCATATCACAGAACGTCATTTAATACTCAAGCATTAATTAAAACTAGATTCAAGCCATTTGATTGATTTAAACTAGTTCTGAGTAATGCTTGAGTATTGATTGACGTTCTGTAATACGGGACTAAGACTGGTCGGCGTTGTCATCCCTATAATTGCATTCTATTCGTATTTGATTCACTGCCGTTTTTTTTTCTTTTTGGGAAATTACATTTTTACCAACTTCAAATCACAGAAGTTTGATCCGGTAAACTTGCTCAATATTGTGATTGACAGATTGTGCCACTACTTTAATCGTCATGTTCAGTTCAATAGTCAGTCTGTGATTTATCTCTCTCAGTAGTTGTCGATAAGGGTCAACGGACTAAGTCCGTGGGACAAATGTCAAAAATAAAATGATTTTAAGCGCCACTTATTTTCAGGTTCGTAAAATAAATCCATTTATTTTTCCCGTAAAATAATGCCATCACATCACATTCAAATAAATATGATTTATCAGCCCCAGAGATTATTTCCAATCCTTGTAACAAGTATGTTCACGACATACGTGACAAATATGAAAGAAAAACGCTCATCACTTTACCGAAAATCGCTTTCCCTATATCAACATCATATTTGCAATTACTTACTTTATCGGCGACATCCAAATTCAATATCGTAACAATTTGCATTCTATTTCACATAGAGATACGACGGGGTTTACGTGTTTTATAAAAAAAAAATACTCTTAATATGTAGAGTAATTTAATTAACTGGCGTGTAACAAATCAGCCTGAAACTGTCTCACATTATATCCGTAATGATAACAATCTCAATAAAAACAAAGAATTAAAAAAAAACTGTCTCACATATAGGCAAACAAGGCATAGGCTCTTTTCATACATAGAAGAAACGAGCATACATCAACAGTGCGGGTAAGTAATGTCAGACTTTTAAAATGCTGGTTCCCTGAATAAATTCTCGTTATTTATTTATTTAAAGTTCTCGCACACAATAAGGCACAAAGGCAGTCTTAATGCCTTAGGCATTCTCTACCAGTGATCGTATTCTTGTTCCCATTGGTGTTTAAGATTAACTCAGAAAGTACTATGAAAGTGGTAAAGTTACACCAGTACCCTAATTGCGTAACGCAGTTTGAATCGGGATCGGAATGATTTTGAAGTTTATTGCTAATCCATTGCTTCTTATGTTCGAAAACTTTGTCTGCTAAACAACGTAAATAACGCAATGTATGTTGTTGAACTGTCAAATTGAAACCGATTCCTACTGATACTGTGTTACGTAATTAGGGGCCAGTTCCCATAAAAAAAACCGGCCAAGTGCGAGTCGGACCACGCACAATGAAGGGTTCCGTAGTTGGGATAAATTTATCCCAAGAACAAGCCTAACATTGTAGTTGAAAAACATGATCCCCCATACATTCCAACCGGACCTCAGTATAATCTATAGAATTTATGTATCTTGTCTCAGCTAGTTTCTTTGCAGGGCATTCTTGATCGCCTGTTTTGTGGTTGCTCGGTTTTCTTCAATCGCAAGCATGTTGCACAATGTGATGGTTCAGCATGTTTAGTGCACTCATTCGTTTGATGACCTTGTTCTCCACAATGTCCACACGTATAGGTAGCCTCACGACAAGTCTTTGCAGCGTGTCCATACTGTTAACATTTAAAGCACCTGGTCACAAGTGTGAAGTCCCTCACTGGGTAGGATGTCCAATTAATGAACACTCGACTTTGGTTTATAAGCGCCTTCCTTATGCTAGCAGTTACTTCAAGAATAAAGTTGCACGTAGGCCCCTCTTGTTTACCAGACTTGTGACTTTAATTTATAGAGGCCAAAAAAAAGTCATGGGACAAACTAGGCAGCTTGTCGGCTACATTCTGCTCATAGATGCAATCATAAACATCTTTGTCACTTAAATCGTTCGGTACTCCTATAACTACAATTCTTGGTCTTCTCTTATGGGGCTCTTCCACTTTCAGGCCGGAACTACTTAGCTGCGATGATTTTCTAAGTTTTTCAATGTAGTCTTTGGACTCCGTGCTGGTGCTGACTATAACGCCTCTGTGTTTTGTTTTGCGCAATCCTCTAACGTGCAGTTTCATTTGTTCAGGGCATATAATTTTTTGGACAAGAGATTTAGTGTCGTCACTAGATTTTAATTTATCCGTTGGATAAATTGCAATAGAGCTGACGTTATTGGGTCGCAACTTCGCAAGTAATTATTTTGATTGGTTTTTACCATGTCAGCGAAATAAAAAAATTCTGCCATCGTCGGTTTAGCGCAGTTTTCATGAATGCACGGAATGCTTGAATTGAACGGTCTTCTGGAAATTTTCGAGGCAATCTGTCAGGTCAACCCTTTCTTTCAACGCTAGTTTGGAGTTTTGAATTTCTTGGGCCTTTAGCTTCAAGTCCTGGTAGTAAACTACCATTTTGTGAAACACCATGTCCAACCTTGCGCGATAAGGAATTGATCCTTAGCTTTTGTTCGGAGTTCAGCTTTCCTTCCTGAGCAATGGTACAGACTTCATTCAGGCATGATTCAATTGAGATCAACCAGTTACTAATGTCACTGGTGACCACTACCTGAATTTTTCCTTCAGAAACATTGTAAGGTATTTGAGGTTTGCTGGCAGGGCTGCTTGCTGGTGGGATACTCCGAGGGCTATTTTCACTACTTGACATACTTAATTCTTAAATGTTTCTCATAATTATTTGTTATTCACTAAAGTAAATCACTAACTTAGCAGAAAAATGCGCGAGTCGTTTACTAGGTCACAGATCACTCGGAAATATTTTAATGACATATGATAAATAATATTGCTTATACACACGTCCGCTCTACTTGAGTGCCAGTAATGGGAATGGTCATTTTTCATCCATTATGAATAATTCATAAATAATTTCAAAAGTATGTATTTTAAAATTTAAAAAAAAATGAAATTGTAAAATGCTTAAAATAAGCCCTTTCATTTGATATGTCACAAAGTACGGTCAGCAAAACTTTTTTTTAAATTTTCTAATTTGCCACCCAAAAGTGACCTCCATATTCAAAATTAATTTATTTACGTGACACGTCCGTGTTTGGGTCACAGAAGTTTATATGTGTACCAAATTTCAACTTAATCGGTTCAGTAGATTCGGAGCAAATCAGCTGTGACAGAAGGACAGACAGACAGACACACGAGTGATCCTATAAGGGTTCCTTTTTCCTTTTGAAGTACGGAACCGTAAAAACGGGTGCGGTTGGGAACGAAGTTCCTTCACACGTATGATCAATACGTGAATTTTGAAACCTTAAAACTGCCCTTTGTTTCGAAGTTTTTTTTAGCTCGCTTAGACTGTTTTACCCACTCACAGACGCTTTTTTAATACAGAACCTTATATTATAAGATTTTAGAAACTCTCATAAAGTTACCACACACTGGGTCGCATGGAGGGGGCATAACGCTTTTTCCTTACGTGACGACTTCTACCAGCCAACTCCTACCTCAAGCCGCGTTAAAAAACTTCGTTCCGAAATGGCTTGTAATTGAGAAAGCTTTTTATTCTACCAAAAAAATAAAAACAGACAGTCGCTCTTTACAATATGCGTATGTTCGTAAAGTGTCACGTCAGGGTGATACCCGATCCTGTCGGTACAGGGGGAGGTGCGACAAGTGTAATGTGTCACATTATATGCTTCACACCTCGATCGTGACCTGAGCCTGGTATGGGTCGTTACCAGTTCGTACAATACGATTATTCTTCTTTTATAAATTATAAATATGTTCTCTTACCTTCTGATCCATTTTGACCTCATCAAAATCCGTACCGAATGTGGCTGCTGTAGACTCCATCCAGGTCTTTCTAATAATCTTTTTTTATATGTATTTTTTGCTTAACACTTTCTAAAGTTTTTATACAACTTGTCTCTATAAGGTGTACGTGTAGATATGAACGTGTGGTTTAAACGATAAACGAAAACTTTTTACAAAAAAATAATGACCGACTACCAAAAATAACACTACAAAGTGAAAAATAACTTTAATTTCGGAAGTCGGTGTCTTTGGATCTGTATTTGAGTTTTTGCCACCGACTTCCGAAATTAAAGTTATTTTTCACGTTGTAGTGTTATTTTTGGTAGTTTGTTATTATTTTTTTGTAAAAGGTTTTTATTTTTCACTTTTTAGTGGGTCAGTTTTGAATTTATCTAAGTTTCAATAGCCTAATGTTAACTGCTCATCACCTTTTACAAAATATTGCTTTTCCCGATGCTGGGACGTTGACTGTTGAGGAGTTCTCCTGGTAAGAACCATGAAAACTGCCACTCACCATATGCATAGTGACGAGCATAAATTCCTTAATCGCAACCCGTTAAATAGGTAAGTACGCATTATTATATTGTTCCGGTGGCCATCTGTGGTCTCCATCATCAGTTCCACTTCACCAAATGGTGCTTTCCGAGAGCAAATGCACGAGTTACTATAAAAAATACCCAAATCACTATAGATATGCCTATAAAATTTGAGGGTTTCCCTTGATTTCCATGGGATGCCCTCATTAGATTCTGATTTGGTGGCAATGGGACCACTTCGGGAGTATACCCTTCCAAACAAAATATGAATTTTCAAAATCTGTCCATAATTGACGGAATAATCGCGTAACAAACATAAAAAAACACCGCCTAATTGAGAACCTCCTCCTTTTTGGAAGTCGGTTAAAAACATGAACGCATCATGGAGAAGAGGTACATGTGTTATACCTTCTTGGTGTAAACACGGGGTAAGGCAACAGTTTTAATAAATGGTAAACTGTCTGACAATAATTTATTCCAACCGAGAGCTATATTGATTAACTAATAAATTTTAAAAAAATATCTGAGTAATACACGACGCACGTACTCTCTAAATATAGCGTTTAATACAAACATGACATTTTATAAAGTTCCTAAAAAACGGATAATATACAAAAATACGAAGATGACGAATTATTTTGTTCTTTTATTTTTGTGTCACTCTCACAGAGTACCCTCTGTGGAGCAACTGGGAGCAACCCTCCCGTGACGTCACATTATTGGTTCACACCTCGGTGTTGAGTGACGGACAGATGGCAAGTATGTTGACAGTTTTACTGGTGTTGCCTTACCGTTACTGGGAAATTGGCGCGTTTTTGTGTTCTACTTATTGAGGTCGGATTAGTTAGGGTTTGGCGTATAGCGCGGTAGTGTGCGTAGGTTTACTAAATAACTACATACGGTGTTTGAGGTAATGACGAGCTGCAGGAAACTTTTTAGAACATATATATGGAAATTCGGTTATTTTATTCTAAGATAGAGCTAGTTAGTTATAATATGTGTTATTTAATTAGGCAACTTTAAATAAGAAACTATGGATTTGTTTTCGGATTACCTGAGAGAATATTGATGGCTGCTGAATAAAATATAATAACGTTATGTATTATGTTCTAGAAGCAAATTATTTATTTCATAACAAATGCTCTATTCTGCACAGTGGCTTATAATTCAACATCGTGTAATGTGCACAGTTGTGTTACAATAAAACACTAGAAGAGAGGATATAAAACAGCACGTGCTCACGTTAGGACTCGTGCAGAGATACGTGATGCCTTAGCACTTGTAGAACTGTGCAGGTGCACGTGTAGAATATACAAAAGCTTTTTATGAAAGTGCTATTTGTAAAATATATAGTTTTAGTGTTACCTGTTGTTTTAACTGGCTTATATTATTGTGTTTGTTTGTTCTCGACTGTTCCCGTCAGGATCTCTCTCTCTCATGATCTTAGGTTTTCGATACTTAGGTTCTCGCTGTTTTTAAAATAATGAAATCTAGTTTCTGCGCCGGTCACCGTGCTCACCTTGCCTTGATCACCTGTACGTTCACGCTTAAATATAAAGAAAGAAAGAATAACGTTTAAGTAAGTAATGTGAACCTTTATTAAACCTAAAAAGACGGCTCAGTGAGTACTTTCTCATCTTACCGTTTTCTAGTTGTGCTAAAATAACGGCGTCATACAGCATCTCTCACCCGCACAAGTTAGCTCAAACCCTAACATGTAGTTAGGTATTTCCCCAGTAAATCACACAAAAGTACGAAACATTTAGCGTTTGTTCAGTAGCTCAGTACATTTGGCGGCACGCGAGCTGCTCATAAATAAAAACAAAATGGCGTCGTAAACAAAAGCTCGGTTTAATCTCTACTATAAAGTGCTGATGTTTACTCGTTACCACCACAACGAGACATTTTGTAAAAAATCCAACACCGTGAAGTAATCCATGAGCACAGTGAAACATGGCAGTTTACGCACACCTATTTTTAGATAGAATGTACAGGAGGACTAAAATGGATGCTTTGGCAGAATCATAATATGATTTGCATACAATTCTTAGATCCAGCAATTCATCTGTTTGACAGCTGCTATTTGACATCATTAAAGCAATTCAATTTGTGGACCATTTTACGAAACTCCATACAAAACTGTCAAACAGATGAATTGCGGGTTAGGAATTGTACGCAGATCATATTATGATTCTGCCAAAGCATCCATTTTAGGCCCCCAGATCGTATTATTTAAACCTTTTCACGACCTAAGACAGTTCCCCGATCTGCCGGTACAACAGCGACACAACAAATGTTCGGCATTTTGTTGTGTAGTCGTTCCGTTACAACTCATGGAGAACTTAGTACGCGTTCAGAATCGGCTCGGTATGTTTAATGGTGACCGTTTTTTGCCTACCAATACTAATTAATCAGGAAACAGCCTCAATAAATATAGACACCGTAGTCATTTGGTGTTTTCTGTAGCTCCAACTGGTTACCATGTTATTAAGCTTTGTTTTTAGTTCTATCTTGCTGGTTTATTAAACGCAAGTGGGACTTGGACCCCCAGGTTTGGCAATATTTTTTAAGTAACTATTTTCATTAGGAAATTGTCTGCAACAGCCAAGAGTCTGATCGTGTGCACTCTTAATGGCAATAGACTCAGCGTCCACGCGATGGGTACCTCGCCGTCCGATAAGGACCAGGCCCGGGTCGACGGCGCGTTGTGTTTCACGCGCGCCTCAAAGAGATGTCAGCACCAACTGATGGGGTCCGTTAGGGCCAATGCCTGCTGGGGTTGCGAGTTTGTCCGAAAGGGATATCGTGGCCCCGGCACACAGGCAACGGAAGGAACACGGGTGGGTTTTAGTCAGTAAAAATCTGACACGAGGATAATATTTATTATTCCCTCCCGTTCAGCCCAGAGCGGGAGAAGTTATTTGATAATTTCTCACCCAAAAAAAAAAAAAAAGACAGCGTCCATTACATGGGACTTGAAAAATAATTCGCGATATATTGTGCCTTTGAGAAATGCATTCATAGAAAGAAATAAAGAACTTAATTATGCTCAAATCCAGTTCATTTTCACCAACATCCTTAGTATAGGTATGTAGACACTAACTAAACCACGTCCTCTCTGAACAAACCGCACTCTAAGTTACTCCTCGACAGACATCATCTCAAGTGTTACTGTGAACTCGTGTAAACCGATGCTGGTTACACCTGAACGAGTGTTAGTGTTAACAATGCACTCACCGAGAGTCGATACTGTGTAAACTTTAGCGTGTTTACATTTTACAGAAGTTGTCGCTAGACGAAGTTGTTTACATTTCAGAGTTTATATAGCGGGCTGATGTACGGTGACGATAGTTATTTATGGGATTTTAAACTTAATGTCATTGGAAAAAAGTAACTGAGTAAGTATTAGTTTCGATCACTAATAAAATTATGCTATTTTAATATTCCTTAATTATTGCCGCGTATCGGCAAGCGTAGTGTGGGACGCCCCCCAGCTAGATACTGACGACCTTAAAAAGGTGGTTGGGACAGACTGGATGCGGAAACGTGGGGATCGTGCGATCGATGGCCCTGTATGGGGCCCCGATCTGGGCGGCTGACCTGACGGCCGGGAGCATCGCAGTCCTGCGGAAACCGCAGAGAGCGATGGCCGTCAGAGTCATCAGGGGTTATCGCACGATCTCCTACGAGGCGGCTTGTGTACTGGCCGGATCCCCGCCATGGGACCTCGAGGCGAAAGTACTCGCGTCACTGTATCGGTGGCGCGAGGAAGCGAGGGCGCGGGGCGAGTGGCTGATGCAGCGACATGTGGAGTTGCGTCGGTCACAGCTTCGCGCAGCCCTGGTGGCGGAATGGCGGGACAGGCTTTCACGCCCTACCACCGGCCTCGCCACCATCGAGGCGGTCCGGCCAGTACTCGAACTCTGGCTCGGGAGGAGGCACGGCTCCCTGTCGTTTCGGGTGACGCAGGTGCTCTCGGGGCATGGTTGCTTCGGGAAGTACCTGTGTCGCATAAACAGGGAGCCGGACGCCCGGTGTCACCACTGCGTCGACTGCCGGGAGGACACGGCGCAGCATACGCTGGCAGAGTGTGCCGCTTGGGAGGAGCCACGCCGTGCCCTCATCTCAGGAGTAGGCAGTGACCTATCGCTGCCGGCCGTGGTCGAGTCGATGGCCGGCAGTGAGGAGTCCTGGGACGCGGTGGTGTCCTTCTGCGAGACAGTCGTGTCGCAGAAGGAGGCTGCGGAAAGGGAGCGGGAGATCTCGTCCGCTCACCCGGCCCACAGCAGGCGCACCGGGCGTCGGCGAAGGGCCGATAACGCCCTCTTCCAGCCCCCATAAATGGGTCCAGGGACGGCGGACTTGGGGACGTCCGCCGCCCCCTATCACATTGGACCCGAGGTAGCGGCGCGTAGTGTTCCACGCGCGCCCCTAGCAGACGTCGCGGGGGGGTCAGACACCTCACCCCCCCCCAGACTTGAGGTGGCCCGCAGAGGCGGGCCGGCACTAGCCGGGGATTGCGGAAGGAATAACAGATCCCAAGATCCCCGGTGCAAGTGTGGGAGGGGAACACTGGGGTGGTTTTTAGTCAGTAAGAGTCTGATAGGCCCCTCCGCCCGCCCCAGGGCGGAGGACATCCATGAGGATTTTCCACCCCAAGAACAAAAAAAAAAAAAAAGACTGGATGCGGAAGGCGGAGGACAGGGTGTTGTGGCGCAGCCTGGGAGAGGCCTATGTCCAGCAGTGGACTGCTGTAGGCTGAGTTGATTGATTGATTGATAATTAATTGCATCCACGATTAAAACACAAGAAAATGAGAAAGAGCGATGTATAGTAAACGTTCTCTGGGAAATTGTCTTCCTCGGCAAGAATCCCGTGATCTTACTTAACTGATGTGTCAACAAAATACTCCATCAACAATATTTGTCACGGACGGGAAGTCCCTTGTTACCGCAGGATATCACTCAACGAGATTACTCGATCATAATCGAATGAATACTCATAAACACAATCCGAACGGCTCGTTACCTTCGGTTAACCAACCGATAACCGGTTAATATATTTGCGTTACCAAATCATAGGTTTGTAACAGTTTCGCTTTGTAAATTATCGTGTAAATAATCTAGTTAAATGGATGATCCGGCTGAACGGGAGCGGATAAACCGAGTTCTATAATTCGATACCTGACTAATTGAAATGGATTTAGTTGCAATCGAATTGTAAGTAAATGTTTATTTCAATGTTTTGACTGATGATTAGTGATGATGAGTAGGAAGTGTAATTCGATCGAAATAAATATTATCATTTATGCTGAAATAATGCCTGATATATGGAACTACCTGGAACTACCTAGGTAGTTCCCTGGAACAAAGAAGTCATAAGAGTGGAACAAACAAATACACTTTCAGTCATACGAGTGCATGCGTCACGGCTGTGTGTTCTCTCGGGGAGGAGCTGGCGACTGTTTTACACTCGCATTTGGTTGACAAACGTACTTAAAAAGTTTTTTTTTTAAATATTTATTTGCATTCTATAATATATAGGTAAAGGTGTTACAATGGCTTAAAGCTAAGGTACAATTACGGGCCCTGTAGGGCACAGCAAAAGGTATAATAAAATTAATTCTTAAAATAAAATAAAATTAGGAAACAATTAGCAATCAACAACTTTTAAATAGATTATTAACATTAATTAAATATATATAAACTTTATTTTATTGAGATCAGTCATAGGTTCTACAATAACTATTTCAAAGGGTCAATTAAACATAGTAAAATATTTATCTATGTATTTATATGCATGTATCTGACGACTATATAACTGTTTGTGTTGTCAGTTTGCATTAAATCATTTTTTTTGTCATGTATGTATTCGTTTATTGTATAGTATGATTTTTTAATTAATATTTGCTTGAGCTTATTTATAAATGTCGTATCGCTGGTTTCGTCTTTTATTGCATCTGGTAGGTATTTTATTTAATATTTTTATGGATATTACGGGACTATTGGAATGTAGTTATTGTTGCAGCATCATCGATTATCACCACGATACGCAATCTTTTTTAAACATTTTTAGATTTCTTATTTAGGCCAGTCATTTAAAACATCGCAGGTCGCAAAAAATTGCACTGTACCGTACCTACTGATTTTTGATGACGTTGTTTGGATAAATATACCAATAGTGAAAACCGGCCAAGTATCGCAACCACGCACAATGCAAAGCGTTCCGTAGTTGGGATGAATTTATCCCAAAAACAAACTTAACATTGTAGTTGAAAAACATGTTCTCCCATACATCTATATAAAAAAAAAAAAATAAAAAAAAAAATCGTTTATTTCGACCAACAAGGATCATAATTATGCACATGTTTTATCAAATTAAAAAAAAAAAATTACAAGTATAATAAAAACACACACAATTGAACATACCACATAAAACACATTACCGACCTTGATTGCTCAGTATGTGAACCATACAGCAATGGTTCAGGTACCGGCAATCAAACCTCTGCGCGAATGCCCTCAGGATGCCGTTGGAGCTAGCCCGAACCCTGCGCACCAGGGATGTACACCGCTTTCGCATAGTAGAATAGAAACAGTCTACATGCGACTCGGCGAACATCCCTGATGCGCTGCAGAATCGGGGCAGCCCCATCAGCACCCTGAACGCATTATTATATTGGACACGCAAGGCGTTGTACTGTCCGCGCGTGTATGAGACCCACAGGCTGCTCGTGTAGAAAGATGCTCTGAACAATGTTATTTTCACTTCAGTGGTACAACGAGCAAACCTGCGGGCCATCATATTCGCCCTTACAGACAACGCCCTGCGTTCTCGCGGTCAATGTTGCAACTGCAAATGTAAGTTTGAAATCGCATTTTTTGTGTGTTATAAAACCAAAAATTAACGATTTTTGGACTTTTTCCTTTACTTGTGCCGAAAGTCCTTGCTTCTTGCCAAATTTCATGATTCTAGGTCAACGGGAAGTAACCTAACTAAAATACTTATGTTGCACAAATCACCGTATTTTGTTATTGCGTTGACGTGGAAACTTGATTTTATTTTTAGAGCTTCGGGGCCTTTAGACTAATTACGTATTTGATATTAATTTCAACTTGATACCTCCACGCGTTCCTGAGAAAAAGGTCTTGACAGGCAGACAAAAGAGACAACACAGATGGACAACGAAGTGATCCTATAAGGGTTCCGTTTTTTCCTTTTGAGGTACGGAACCCTAAAAACCAAGTTTGCAGCTTCGAAAGACCTGTGCTAACTGCGTGGTGCATGAAAAACCTCGATATTTTCAGACTTCTCTCAGTTCTTAGCTTTTGTGTCTACGGTGAGTTGACTGGCCTAAATTTGAATAATAAGAAATCTAACACTTTGTTTACGCAGAGTACGTTTAGGTGGGTAGGTAAAAGACTTATTAGAATTAGTCGTTCCCCTTCCCGCCAACCCTAACTCTTATAGTGGGCTAATGACAGTTAAGATACATTATCATAGTCAGAATTGTATACACAATTGACGGCACGGTTGGCGCAGTGGTTAAGCGATTGACTGTTGCACTGCGTGTAGCGGGTTCGATTCCCGCTCGAAATAAATATTTGTATGACCTACAAGTAGTTGTTCCGGGTCTGGCTGTTTGTGTATGTGAGTTTAAATGTTTGTAAACGCACCCACGATACAGGAGAAATTCTTAGTTTCCACGTTATAAAAAATAGAAAAGAAGAATTACTCAGCCGTGCTTTGGGACTTGTTAATAAGGCACATTCCGTGATAACTAATACAAATCCTAAAAAGTTATACCTAGTCCACGAATGTAGTTTATTCAGTCCGTTCGTTTAGTTTTTTTGTTTCCTTGACCTAATTACTACATCCAGCTACAGCAGATAATTGAACTAAACAATATATCTAATTACGTTATTGCGTGTGCTGTTAAACGACGCGTTACGAGTGAATGAATGCATCGTAATGGAGCGGTCACCGTGATAGACTGAGCGACAAACTGCGATATAAATCACATAGTGAGAGATGATGGATTGAGAACCATAAATAGTATTTTTGCCTTAATTTCATGATGGATTTCTTTTAACTTAAATTCATGTTGGCATCCTGCTTGCACGGGGGGTGGCACTCAGGGGGGGGGGGGGGGGTGTTTAAATTTCTGTAATTTTTTGCCTAGGACGCGCCGTTTTCGAGATATTAGAATTTTGCTGGTTTCTATTGCTGGACACATATACGTACGTAAGTGATGCACATGGTACTACTCGCTGGTGACCACTGCGTGGTAACTGATGCGGCTTGGGATTCAATTAGGGACATTAGTGTACTGTACGACGTTTCCTGGTCGGATCACTTACTATGTTAATAACATGTGATCTTAACACATTAAGGCCAAAAGTTACTCCTGAATTGCCTAAATGTAATAAAATAACATGGGGGGACAGAGACTTACTACAAACTGAATTTTATACCAAATATTGTAGTGATAAATTAAAACATGTTGACTTTCCGGTAGAATTCACAAAATGCAGTGGTAATAGATGTAATAATATAGAACACCGAACAATTATAGACAATTTCTATGCGGACATTGTGAATATTCTTTGTGAGGGTGCAATAGCTAGCTATAATAAAGGTTTTCAGCGCAAAAAGCGTTACGTAACAGGCTGGAATAAATATGTAAAAGCGGCACACGGGCAGGCTCGGCTTGATTTTCAAAACTGGACGCTATTTGATAGGCCTAAAAGTGGGTCAGTTTATGAAAAAATGGTAGAAAGTAGGAGGGTTTATAAAAATAAATTAAAATGGTGTCAAAACAATAAGGATCAAATTAAAATGAATATCATTGCGAGTCATCATGACACGAAAAATTTCAGTAGTTTCTGGAAAAGCACGAACAGTTTAAATCCCAAGTCAAACCTGCCCGTGAGTGTAGCGGGTGTTAGTGACCCTAATGAAATCGCTAACTTATTTAGTAGATCCTTTAAGATTGAATCTCCCCTGGGTCCAACATCTGGTGGGTCAGAGAATGTGGGGGGGTCCGGAGACATGCCTACTAGGTTTGCGGCTAAGGATATAGCTACTGTCATAAAATGCTTAAAAAGGGGTAAGTCACCGGGGCATGATAGCATGAGCATAGAGCATTTGCGATAATACTATGCAAATAGGAAAACACCGGTGTATGCAGTTTTCTTGACCTTTCCAAGGCCTTTGACCTAGTGTCCTACGACTGCCTATGGAGGAAACTATCGCATGACACCAACCTTCCAAGGAATCTGGTTGATATTCTGAAGTATTGGTATAACAACCAGTACAATTATGTGAAATGGGCGGGTGTCCTGTCAGACGCATACAGGTTGGAATGCGGGGTGAGGCAGGGGGGACTCAGCTCACCCAAGCTTTTTAACCTGTATGTAAACCAACTGATATGTGAGCTCAGCAACACCATTATCGGATGCTCCATCGATGGACACAGTATTAATAACATCAGCTACGCGGACGATATGGTGTTGCTGAGCCCATCGATCAGTGCCCTGAGAAGGCTTCTCCGTATCTGTGAGGACTATGCGGTGGCCCATGGTCTCAGGTACAATGCAACCAAGAGTGAGCTCTTGGTCTTTAAGGCGGGTAACAAATGTTATGACACAGTCCCGTCGGTCACCTTAGGGGACGTCCCGCTTACCAGAGTGACACGGTTCAAGTACCTGGGACACTGGGTGACTGACGCTTTGTCCGATGATATGGATTTGGAGAGGGAACGCAGAGCATTGGCAGTAAGATGTAACATGCTGGCCCGTAGGTTTGCTCGATGTACAGAAGAGGTAAAAATTACACTCTTTAGGGCGGGCATATTGCCAGTCTCTGTACACGTGCGCCCTATGGGTCAGTTATACAAAAAACTCGTACAGTGCTCTGCGAGTCCAATATAACAATGCCTTCAGGGTGATGTTGGGACTACCGCGCTTTTGCAGTGCGTCGGGGATGCTCGCGGAAACCGGCGTGCCGGATTTTTACGCGCTGATGCGTCTGCGTATAGCGTCCCTGATGCGGCGAGTGCGCGATAGTCCTAACAGTCTTTTGGCTACTGTGGCCAGCAGGATGGACAGCCCCATAATGTGGCATTGGATGACGACTCACAGAGCGTCATTCCAGTGCCTTAAATAATTTTATTTATATTTGTGTTTATTTTATTTAACGTGCATGTTATTTTATTTGATGTGTTTTGTGTTTTTATATTGAATTGTTGTGTAATTTATGGACTATGTGTCTGAAAATAAAGTTTCTATTCTATTCTATTCTATTAATCAAAAACTTGACGTTTGACACATTTTTTTTGAAAACGAAACACGATTAATTATCTTAGAATTCATAGTTTACTACATCACTAGCTACCTCCCCGTTGCTATGGAAAGAATATCTGTCTTTGTCTTCATAGAAACGCGAGTCTACGGGTCGCGCCGTGCTCGGACAGAAGAGATAACGAGTTGGATAGAAAGAGCTTTGTCGTTCCTTGGTAGAATAGAGATAGAATTGGTCATGCTACGCGTGCAGAGAAGCCACATATGCGGAAGGAATGATTGCCAAACTTCCTTGTCTTCAACGTAGTCTTTAATCTTATAATATGCTTTTTTGATAAGGAGACGTTTGATGTGGGTTTTGAACTTTCCATCTTTGTTATAAAAGCGGATACTGTTTATAAGAAATAACTTGCTTGTTTTAGTTAATCTAAATTTGGATATCACAATTTCAAGTTTACTACGAGTATTTATGTTATGGAAATCTCTTCTTGTTTTGAAAAGTCCTAAGTTTTTGCGAACATATAAAATGCTTTCTAAGATATAAAGAGAAGGTAGAGTTAGTACATCATTTTCTTAAAGAGGCTTCTAAGCAATAATAATTTGTATGTAATGTTAAATACCGCGAAAAGTCCTCGACTCAACAGCAGATAGGTATTAGTCGCGGCATCTCAGCATTGCGGTACAGTGACCGACAGAGATCGGCCGACGTCGGGCGGGCAGTTTGTAACCCGACGCCGTAATGGCACGCGAGGGTCCTCCGACACGGCTCTGTGGTCAGTTGATAGCTTCATGACATAACGGTGGTACCTATGAGCTTTATAGGCAATACATTAACCTCAACCTGCATTCCTGTTGAGTTCACAGCTTTTGCATTTCACACAGTTGTACAGATTCAAATATGTTTTTGGCACATCGTTCATGCTTCAAAATTTTATAAGAATTGTTTATTATCACGGATAAATAAGATTGAGTTCCTCAATTCTAGCTAACTGGTCATAAGAGAAGGTTAGTACTTTCAACACCACCTTCTTAGTTGTCTAGTCTTTCAGTTTTCTATCTGTACACTGAAAAAAATGCGAGCTAACTAAGATACATTTTCTCTTATTTGGCATTAAAATTTTTGGAATCATTATTTATTTATTTACTATAAACAAGATAGCATAATTATTTGCCAGAACAAATTCATTTTATTTAAATCGACAATGTGACATGTACAGAATAATAACCGGTCTTTGTTACATCGTACATGCTTTCTTTGATTTTACTTCTTCACTTTTGTATATCAAATAATAATTTTAGTTGATGGTAATAGGCAACTTGTTAGCATTTAATCATTCTATAAACTGGCCAACATTTGAGTTAAATTAACTATTCGTAATTAAAATAATTAGTTGACGGAATTATAATAATTTAACAAAGTTCTCCTAGCTTCAGAAGTCAAGATCTTGTTAGGCTTGTATGGAGTCAAGATGCGTGATCACATTAAATATAACACTTATTTTTTCAGTGTAAGCTCTAACACTGCGGTGTACCGGTCGCGTATACCTATAATGCCAATAAGCATTGTCTCGTGGTCAGTTTCTTTCAAAATCTTGTAACAAGTACTAAACTTACCAGTCTCAGTGCTCCCACGCACTCGGTAGCCAAGTAGTGCAACAGCCAGGCTGCGGCAGTCGGAATATTAAAACATTCGGTGCTGCCTAGTGCGCGGGCTCCAATTAGACATTATAAATATCTTGGATTGGCTGCCGCCGCCAGGCTGCCTAGTACGCGCCTGCCCTTAAAATGATCTAAACTCATAAGTTCTGGTCTATTTTAGTTACTTTCATAGTATTATGTCATACGGTATTTTACTATGGGGACGGGCTGCAGACATCGAGTCTATTTTTATTCTGCAGAAAAGAGCCATCAGAGCCATATATAATCTCCGCAGGCGCGATTCTCTTAGGGAAATGTTTAAGGATATTAACATCATGACGGTGCCTTGTCAATATATCTATGAAAACATCATGTACGTAAGAAAAAATTTACATCTTTTTAGTAAAAGAGGCGATTGTAGAATAAAGTGTTGAAGTAGGGATTTATTAGCTCAACCAGGTTTCAGACTGGCAAAAGTAGACTCGTCTTTCATGGAGTACTGTTTAAAATGTTATAATATAATTCCTCCCCACATACTTCAACTGAATGAGACGAAATTCAAATCTTGTATAAAACGCACACTATGCAAGCAGGCATACTATAATTTGGGGGATTACATCGCTGATAAAAATGCTTGGCTCAATGCTGGTCCAGCTCCACAACCTCAACTAATTGATTAACATTTGAAAATACTGTTGGAGCTGCTGAAGATTTCAAAAACTATCTTTGCTTTGTATAAATTCAATCTCTTAGTATTATATAATTGCATAGCACATGTGTGAGCACTATGTACTTACTATAAAGCTACCATTTACTGAGTACTTCTTTCATTGACTTGAATGTGCCCTGGCGGCTGAGAGTATGTCATGCTCACTGTAATGTCTCGCTGATGGTGGCGGGTGTGTTGGATCATTTAGCTCCCTTCAAAATGGTTGAGTTGAATGGTGCTAATCCATGCGTCATGTTCGTGAACGGGCGCCATCAGTAGGGACTGGTCATCTCTTAGCGGCCTTGGCTTATTTTAATTTAAGTTTTGAATTGTTTTTTTTTATATTTTTGTTACGGACGCCTTTGACGTTTTGCATCGTTCTCACATGTTTAATTTCAACACGAATTATGTAACCAATATTTTGTAACCATATGTTAATTTAAAAGAGTGTCCGTGGAGTTTCTTGCCCGTTCTTCTCCATAGGTACCTACTAAGCTTTGGAATTGGCAACTAGCTTCATCTTGATGACTGACCGACCCCCTTGACAATTCAAAAGTGCCTGTAATTGGTTTATTTGAAATAAATGCTTTGAGTTTGAGTTTGAGTTTAAGTCTACAAACGTAGTACTAAGGCAAACAGTCCCCAGTTAATAACCACTTAACAGCACCGCGCCATGACTGATTACTTGCGGCTGTTTCACCAAACAAATCTGTTTCCTTTTCATTATCTGTTGAATTTTCAGTCTCCGGCGCTTTAATAAATCAGCGTTCTCACCGCGAATTATATAAAATTAATATTCATATTCTACGGAAAATACAATGTCCAATGGTGTATCGTACATTGATGGATTACTAAGTAGTCTATTGCACACTTTGCTTACAAAATGAGCAATGGGTAGTAAAGTGCCAGCGTGGGCGCTTGTGTGTAGAATGGCTGGCTTTAATAAATCAGGGCTGCGACCAGAGATTATAAATTTAATATTCATGGAGTGCGATGGAACAAGTGGTGTACATTTGTATTCCGGACGCTGTCGGCAGCACTCGGCTCGCCCTCGGCTCCGCTCGTCTTTTGTTTTTAGTGCAGTTTTATGAGATGTGGAGCGTATGTAGTTATGTCTGAATGGACAGGAATGTCTGCGGTCAGCTTTTGTAGACAGAGAAGTTTCATTTGCGGTTTTAGCACCAATCTTGCTTTTGAAAGTACCTACACAAATGAGTAGAGACCAGCTTCCAAGAAAATAATCAAAATGTTTTATTATTATTATTAGCCTTTCAGTCGGACAAACATAGAGTGTAGTCTTCAGTCTCGTATTTGGCGTTTAGTTACGTTTTGTACGTCCGTTTGCCAGTCGGCAAAGGCCTCCTCCAACCTTCTCCATTCCTGCCTCTCTCTGGCCACTCTGCCCTATGTCATTCCAGCGACCTGTCTGATGTCATCGTCCCACCTTTTCTGTGGTATAACTCTCTTCCTTAAAAAAAAAAAACCTACCTGATGTTGTGTAAGCTACAAATAAACAAGGTAATAGTGATCATTATTTACCGTATTGGTGCACCCATAACAGCTTAGCCTTCTTAAAATTGTCTGAAACCGAATTTCTTATATATAATAACTGAAATTCTAAACCACCGCCGCAGCCAACGCCTTCACCCTCCCTGCAACTTCCCCTAACGTTCAAATAATATAATTTACCTTATAAAAATTAAAAAATCACACACACATTAAAAGCAGCGCTTAAGTTCACGAAGAGAGCGTCGCCGTACGCGTCGCGTTAATTTTCTTGTAAGCCTAATTACACACGGGCTTATTTGCGCCTCGCCTCGCAACGCCTGCCTCCGTGCCTCGACGAGGTGTGAAGTGAAACTTGCCACAAAAAACCCTTTACAACTTTTTCAAGGGTAAAGTTTATACATCGTGAACGAGGCTAGGAGCTGGAGGTTATTTTGAGCTAAATTGTGGCTTGGTTTTGTTATTAGGTAGATTTAGACGAATATCTGCTATCTTCACCAAACCACAACATACAAACCGAATCTCTTAATGAACGTTGGCTAAGGGAAGACAAATATCGTTAGGTAGGTCAACTAACTAGCTTAGGTCCATTAATTAATTAATTGTTGGTTGGTTGGTTTTATTCGCTATGTTCTTGAGATTTTCTCTGACTGTGGCGTGGCTCTGAGTAAGCTATTTTATACATTATACAACCACATAAAATTGTGTACAAAATACTAGCAATCTACAATTAATTTTTAGCAGTACCTATCTGAATTGAAAATGTCCTAAATTCATATTTTCGCATTGTATTCAAAATATAAGCTTATCTCACCAAAAAATAATTACAATAATTTAATACCAGTATCGTGAAAGTTATTATCCTTTAATTTGGCTCCTGAAGTAGGTCGGAGGCGTGAGCCGTGACGCGGTTGCGTATCAAAGCGACGGCGGATCGCAATTAAGGATCTCACAACGACATTAATTAAAGGCTTCTTTCGGAATTCCGCAGCGCCTCGCCTCGCGCTTGCCTCGCCGCCGATCTAAACTAGCCTTTACTGAAAAAAAGTGTTTTAATTAAGAAATTTGTGGGTACCGCACGAGTTTTGTTGTGTACTTCGTTTAATGTTCGCTCACTTCTTAAATGTTTGCAGATGTAGTAAGGTTAAAAGGAGCTTTGGGTGGTACGTGCGCGGAGGCGTAGTTTCCGAAAACACTTTACAGGTTATGGTATCTTGGCAAAGGAAAACTTTAAAATAAAAGGTGGAAATCTTCGGGAAATTATATAAATGATGTCTCTAGATTGATTACGTTGCTTATTGTTTCATAATACAGTCTGACACTCAGAATCCGGTAAATAAAGATTGCCAACAAAAAACTACCCTTACCTATCCACTGTTGGACATTGACAAATTGTTAAAGCGCTCACTCCCACGTCATAGACTTTTATAAGTATATTATTCACATTAGAACTTGATGGACGTTGTGCGACTGGTGAGCAAGTTATTGACCAAATTATCGGAAGTAAACAAACAAATATATTTTTATTACGAATGCAGAACATCTCTGGTATCATTAACTGTTACAAATGTCCAGCTACCAGTCCGGTGTCAGTCTGATGCTGACGCAAACGAGGCCGTTTGTCTCAATTAACATTATTGTGAATATCAACTAGTTATACGTTATACATTATAGATATACGAGTATAACACGGTTTGTTTCTGCAGTGGCGACGACGTGGGTCAAAATTAATTTCATAAAATCAAAAATCCTAATCAAAAGTCATATATTCGAACTACAAAATTACATAAGACAGTCCCCTAAAAACGACCGCCCATCACCACTTCTTAGTGCTGGGAAGAAGAAGTGGCGCAACAATCTCCCCAGCAGTCTGTTCAGTTAGAAAAACTTGGTTCTGTATGTAAATAAAAAATGTAAAACACAAGCTAATTGAAATTAAATTCCATACAGCTATATGAACATTCTTCATCATCACCTGCCCGCCTTTCCCCAACTATATTGGGGTCGGCTTCCAGTCTAACCAGATGGAGCTGAATACTAGTATTTTACATGGAGCGACTGCCTGTCTGACCTCCACAACACAATTGCCTACTGGGTAATAAGAACGATACCTCTTGGTAAGACTGGTTGACAGACTTTCGGGCTTCTGACGACCCGTAACGACTGTCAAAGATCCACTAATGACAGCCGCGATCAACGGCTTAAGGCTCGTGCAGACTGGCGCGATATCCCGGACGCGACAGGCAGCAGCGACATAGAAATTGTGCTACTAGTGTCGCGTTGCGCCCGCTATATCGCCCGAGTTTGCATGTAAAGATGGTCACCCATCCACGGTAAGCGGAGTTTAATCTGATCGATCGGCCGTGCTGCTGATATTACTTAACCACAAGCTCCTCGAAATTAAAATTCTTTGTGGTTTAAAACGAATGAGCTGAAAATATAGTGACGTTAGTAATGTTTACCATTTATTTCCTGTTAAAGCTATTAAAGCAATTTTGATTAAACTATTCAAATGAAATGAAATGAAAAGAAATCGTTTATTCTGTAAATAGGGTATTAGAATCCCTTTTACACGTCATATAAAAAACAAAAAAAAAACTAGATGTAGCCGACGTTTCCTATCTGACTACCCCTGAGAAGAAATGGCGAAACAAACTCAGGGGTCAAAGTCTCTTTTAAAGTCCAGACATAATCTTGGTCAGATCATGTGAGGACCATGTAGATCCGTGTCTGAAATGGTCTTTTGAGGAAAGAACCACACAAATTTGAGTGTGCAGCTCAACGCTATTGCTCCTCCTTGCAAAAGTTCAATAGCTATTGACCATTCACTGGTTTTGTCCAGCTAATATGCACTTCTGAAACGAAGGCAGCTATTGCCTATTTATGCCACTTTCACACAACTTTCAGACGCTTTCAGTAATAATATTTCGCAAAACACCAATAAGAAGTACTCTCCTTCATAAAGAAAAGCAGCCAAAACGATAACTGGACCCCCAAAAGGCGAAAGAACTCGTCTGAAAAAATTTAAGAAAAACCTTTTGTCCGTCGCCGGTGCGCGGTGTGGCGTCCGTTAATTAAACAAATAACCGGCATAATGAGGGTAGGTACAATAAGCTGTTACCGCTGACCGCGGGCGACGATGTCTTTTTACTTTACTTGACTTTCTTACGGACTCATTTTTACGCGGTACCTCGAAGACGGCCATTTTTCTTATTGTTATGTTTATTTAAGCGCTTTAAATACATTTTAAGTCGTTTATTTTTGTGTTTTTTTTTTGTGAGGGTGTTTAGGTTTGTTATTTATTAGTTTAAGTGGGTAATTCTGTTTCGTGAATGCTTGAAGGGATGTCTCAGTTTGTGCCTTGTTTTTTATTTTCACTTATTTGCTCAGAAGTGAGATTTTGCAAAATTGAATATTTAATTCTGTCCCGAACTGTATGTCATGTTCATTTTCTTTCGTATCTGTCGAGAAACGTCTACCTAGCCATGACACAAGATAACGTATTTAATTAAGGAAGTTGTGTAAATCATAGTAGACCGTACAGTAAAAAATTTAATCCTAGAATGTACATAACCACAGCGGTGTTCCAAAATTCGTATCAAAATAACACCAAGCTCGCTCATCAAGTTATTTACCACCACTGAACGAGCTCTATATTTTCACAGGCAAATCAACTAAAAGTTTGATGAGTTCCCGTCGATTTGGCTCATAAAACGTGGGTAGTTGAACAGTCGCGGGTAAACAACGTAACGTAATGGTTTTACAGCCGATAGTTATCACGCCTCGTACACTGGCGTTCTTGTAAACAGTTTCAGTTAGATTGCTATATTACTTTGGAATGCCAACGTGTAAGTTGTAACCTCCTTGTATTAAAACATTTAGGACTATACCTCCATCATCTTGGGGGAGGCCTGCGTCCAGCAAAAAGCGGCTAAAATGATGATGGGGACTATACCTACTGCTGAGTGTAGAGCTCCTCCCTTTCGTGCCATGCTTCCCTGGTCTGTGCGAGTGTCATTCAAGTCTTGTCCGCGATCTTTTGTAGTTCGTTTGTCAGCGCAAGTTATTGGATATGCCAAAATCGTTACTCGTCTAAAGTATTGGCCTTCACTTCGCTTTATAATATTACTAGCTGATGCCCACGACTTTGTCTACGATCTTTGATGAAAATTAACCTATGTCCTTCTCCAGGTCATGATCTACCCATGTCCTAAATTTCATCCAAATCAGTTCAGCCGTTTTTGCGTGAAAGTGTAACAAACAAATAAACTCACTTTCGCATTTTTAATATCAGTTAGGATATACGAGTATATCTCCACTAGGTTTTGTTTTGTTTTGGTTAATTTAGAATTTGACAATCATTTCGGCCATCATTTTCGGCTTTTGGTTGAAGTTTATTAAAGTATCACTTTTAGATATATTAAATTGTAGATGTATTATTATTTTAAAGTGAAATACAATTTTATATCTGTTTTCATCAAATTTAAATTGTTTTTAAATACATCCCATAATATAATTCAATCATGATTCGAAAGACACGTGGCGCCTTCTATTACGATAAGAAAGTTATTGTTGTTTTCCTCGGGAACAGTACCTTTTTTCGGGATGAAAGGTACCCTATGTCCGTTTCTGTACAACTGACAACGTATATGCAAAATTTCAGGATGATCGGTTCAGTGGTTTAGGCGTGAAAAGGTAACAAACAAACAAACTTACTTTCGGATTTATAATATTAGTTAGGATTAGGATATAATGTTCCCAGTGCTGGGACAGAGGCTTTGGATCGGTCAGAGGGAGTGGGCCCTAATCCAGCACGCGGGCCCAATGCGGGTTGATAGATATCACATGTCTTCGAATTTTTTGTTCTAAGACATGCCTCCTTACATGTTTCCTCACGATGTTTTCCTTCACCGTTTTGAGAGCATTGGTGTTATTAGTACATTTTGATACAAGTGGAGAATGTTTGTTATTGCATTCGAGGCGGAATTAACCCCCGAGCCGTAGGCGAGGTTGTTTTTGAGCTGAGAACTGCAATTACAAATGTCCACGTGTATCAAACGACGTTTTTCAATACACTTTTGAAGAAATAAAATAAAATAACAAAAAACATTTTTGTCATGAATTATTAGGAAACTATGATTTACTCACATTTCCTTTTTTTCCGCGCTTTTCTTTCGCCAGGTTGAAGGAGAAGCAAAGGTATAAAGCCGATAAACAGCCTAATATGAAAAATAGAAAATTCATATATTTTTGAGTTTAGAACACAAATAAATGTTAATTTGTTCATAAACGTTTTTTTTTATTGTAATAATCAAGGTATTCTATAAACAAACATTATTTAAATTTCCAAAAATATTAACGCCGCGTGCCGTAAAGACGCATCTTTGCTGAGATTTAAAAAAAAATCACCTTGGAATAGAGAGGACCGTCTCTGGCGCGAGACGGTGTGAATAGAGGCATTGAACCAATTTGGACTAAGTATAGGTATAAGTTATCTGTGGAAATTTTTATTCTCGCACACGTGTTGGAAAATAAAAAATCGCACGCGTGTGAAATACGTTGCATTGTGAACCTAATCGTATATGAACCAATTTTCGAGGAAGTGTATTGAAAAATTATTTACACAAAGTAGTGCGCCTGGCTGAGTTCGATCCTACGACCTAACTCGTTTGTCGCGGTTCAGGGTTCATACATCGCATTATGGTTGCAGTAAGATAAGATAAGATAATTTTATTTGTTCAAACATGTGTAGAATTGACTTTATTCATTTATATAAATACGAAAAAAATTACAACATGAAAAATATAAAAAGTAAAAAAGAATGAAAAATATGTGTAGTAGATTTCAGATAACTTGTCTTATCTTATTAAACGACGCGTCGTTTGGTCTCACATAGTACTGCAGGCACAGATTCAGGAAGCAAGTGGGATAATTATGGCAACCTAGTGAAGAACTCTTGTGGTATGATTACTGTTGCTGTTTGCTGCGGCGACTTATTGTAAGTAGTCCAAATTAGCCCAAATACCATAGACCGATGACGGTCCGTCACAAAACCAAAAGAGAAACCTTGATCTCAGCTGAAATTAGTGACAAGCTCACCTGAAGACCTTATTACCAAACGTCGATGTTCTTGCTCGAATTTACCTACACTACATTACCGGCAGTACGAAATATATCCGTGTCGTCCCTATAGCCCGGTCGTCCCGCACGTCCCGTCACTTGGCTCGCTGCCAGCTCATTTTACCTACACTACATTACCGGCAGTACACAATATATTCGTGTCGTCCCTATAGCCCGGTCGTCCCGCACGTCCCGTCACTTGGCTCGCTGCCAGCTCATTTTACCTACACTACATTACCGGCAGTACACAATATATCCGTGTCCTCCCTATAGCCCGGTCGTCCCGCACGTCCCGTCACTTGGCTCGCTGCCAGCTCATTTTACTTACACTACATTACCGGCAGTACACAATATATCCGTGTCCTCCCTATAGCCCGGTCGTCCCGCACGTCCCGTCACTTGGCTCGCTGCCAGCTCATTTTACCTACACTACATTACCGGCAGTACACAATATATCCGTGTCGTCCCTATAGCCCGGTCGTCCCGCACGTCCCGTCAATTGGCTCGCTGCCAGCTCATTTTCCACTTCAACTTCACATTTCGTCAACACTAGTTACAAAATAAGTTGATTCGCTTTTGTTTCCCACTGCGACACGCTTATTTGCGTCGTTTTGTCGCAGTTGTGCGCCCGACCCTGTGTTTGGAAACGAGAATTTTGTGAGGAGGATGTTAAAGGAAATTATTATTATAATTGTCTTTTGTAATGTTTGTGTAGAGCAGCATGAGTAGAATCCATTATTTCTGAAAGAAAAACTTAAAAGGGATAATTGCATACATCTAATTAATGTCAGAATAACGGTTGTACAGCACAAATTATCCAATTTATTCGCATAAGATACATAATCTGCTACAGATGAACGTGTATTTGAACTTTTACAACTTACACGGCCTGTTTTTAACCGACTTCCTAAAAGGAGGAGGATATTTATAATTATGTTCGTCTGTTTATTTTTAAATGTTGTTTCACCTATTTCTCCGTCATTTTTGTTTGTTAAGGTATGCTCCCGAGGTGGTCCCATTGTCACCAAGTTAGAATCTGTTGAGAGGATCCCATGGAAAACGAGGGAATCCTCACATTTTATAGGCACACCCATATCGATTTGGGTATTTTTTACAGTAATTTATGCATTTGCACTTGGAAAGCACCATTTGGTGAGGTGGAACTGATGATGAAGACACAGATGGCCAGCGGAACTGCTGAATAATACGTATTTCACGGTTTTGATTCGATTTGGCAGTTTAATAATAAGGTTGCTAAGAATTTATGCTCGTCACAGTGCATATGGTGAAGTCACCATCAGTTCCAGTTCTCCTGGTTCTCACTAGGAGAACTCCTCAACAATTAATGCATCGGTAAAAACAATATTTTTTTTAAAGTGATGAGCAGTTGGTATAAGTAAAAATATTTTACAATAAATAACGGACTTCCAAAAAACACTACAAAGTGAAAATAACTTCTTTTTTTTCTTTTTTTTTTTTTTTTTTAAACGGGGAGTCTTTGCATCTGTTATTAAGTTTTTTGCCACCGACTTCCGAAATTAAAATTATTTTTCACTTTGTAGTGTTTTTTTGGAATTCCGTTTTTTTTTTGTAAAATATTTTTATATCATGTAATCTCCAAACCAAAAATATCTGTGGACTACATTCCCGGTCCTACTACTGCTTATTTCGCCTGCATGTTTGTCACTGGCGCAAAACTCCCACGACACACCACAAAACGAACGCCACAGTATGATTGTCCCAATTTATCGCACCATCACGCGCGTACAATCACGCACAATACTGTGATAACAAATTGCACTTTTGTTGCAGATTGTACGAGGACGCTGTCCAGTAGTTGATACGCGGCGTTCTACGTAAGGATCAAGAGGTAAGTCAATATTTTATATACAATGTGGAGACAACAATACGACAATAAATGAAAACACTGGCAATACTAATGCATAAGAGTATTTTGGAAGGATCAAATAAATTCTAGCTTCGAAATTAAAAAAGTGTTTTTTTCAAACAAACTAAATAGCAGTGGGTGCCAACTACGGGTTTTGCCAATCTTTGACTAGCTATAGCGACTAAACTAATGGATATATTTGATTAAATTTTCGTGTGCAGACTGCGAAGGTCAATAGATATACGCAGTTGAATTTATTGTCATATTGTCGTCTCTACGTTGTATAAAGCCATAGTTACTAGATAAGTGGTGGTTATAACAAAAGTGTGCACCTTAAAATTAAATTAATTACTTATCAACTAAAATGGAAGGTGAATTAGCTCTTGTAAAAACATTTCTACGAAAACCTCTACCACCCCTCAAAATAACCCTTATTAAAATTACAATTCCTTCACCGTAACAATTTACATAAATTTTATGTTACTTTATCGCTCTATTATATCTAACGCATCGCACTGTGTGTGGTGGTAGTACGCACTAGGGGTGTCACCCTACTTCATTACGGCCCCTCAAATCGCGGGGCACGTGCGTGGCGTGCACAACACGGCCGGACACCCCTGTCGCTCATCGTAATCCACTGAAGGTTGACCTCTCCTGGTGCGAGGCTTTAATTTTGTTACTATTCGGAGTTTGGTTTACGCGATCTGTGTGAATTTATCGTCGAATAGAGTGGAATCTGGGGTCTACTCCGAACATAAATCCGAAGTATCGGCAGAATGTTTGGGCGTTGCTTGACTACAGCGAGAAAAAAAAAAACGACAGTCAAAGAGATAAGCCTAAAGGCTTCTACATACCGGCGCGACTTGTCGCGCGACACGACACGGCACAAAGGCCCCGCGTGTCGCGGGACGAGCGGTGCCTTTGTGTCGTGTCGCGTCGCGCGACAAGTCGCCCCGGTATGTAGAAGCCTTAAGTCAAAAATGTGACTTTAAGTCGGGTCAGGATTCAAAGTCGTAAAAGGAAACTATGAAAGTTATAAAACGGCCGAACGTTCGGCCGATACTTTGTATTAACGCTTCGGAGTAGACCCTACCTACCACATAATAACTAAATTAGGTTAGTATTACGTTTTCAAACAATTATTTTTCAGCTTATAGAGCGTATCTTCAGAATAACTGGTCGTATTGAATACATAACTTATCAAGCGTCGACTCATGAGACACACTTATACTCCATTTGAAATAAGATTAGACATTTAGATAAACTTGTTTACAGTCCGTTCAACCGATTTTCACTTCTATTCCGTGAGCATAAGGATGGCATTAAAAGCAAAAACGTGGTTACAATACCAACTGTTTATTACAGCTGTCATTGGTCATGCCACCAACGCAATAGATGTCAAAATCGATTGAACGGACTGTAAAAAAGATTTATTTAAATGTCTAATCTTATTTGAAACGGAGTATAGTTAGGTATCTTATTGATGCGACACTCCCGGGAATCACAAGTCGGTGTGTGAATTAACCGTTTCACAATGTTTCATACCGCAAGTTTGCATTTTAGTCTTTAATAAAGACTATGGTTAGTCTGACCATTTCCCGATAATCTTGCAAACCCAACAACTGAAACGCGAATAATGTCACCCTTTATTTTAAGTCAAATTTCGCACTTTGCACCGTCAGCAAGTCAAGCATGTTCAAAATGCCAGAGGTCTCCATACCTTGGTCCCTTGTTGTCACAAACTGACGTCAGGGGCCGTCCGGAAATTATTAAAATGATAACTGACTTGCAGTTTTTGAGCGCAGTCAAATGTTATAACACGTCACGTTTCTTTGCACGCGCGTGCAATGGTGGAGGGCGTGAATGTATTGATGATATGAGCATTTTGATTTCATTCAAATTGAATCTTGTTAAGGATTTGTTTTGTTTTGTTGTTGGAGTGTTGAGTGAGAGTTTATGATCTTACACTTTTGATATTCATAAATAGAATTCCAATTTTTTGACAGTTGCTCGCCTGTGCTATAGTGCCACCCTTCTTGGGTCAAAGCGAAAAACTTCAAAAGAATCGTCTACTTCGTGCTATATTGGAATTGGTTAGTCTAAAAGTCTTTATGATAACCTTAACACTCCGATCACTAAAGTGAGTAGATCGCAACATTCGCTCAGCACGGTAGGTTACACCGCGCCACGACCGGGGGCAGTCCGCGTGAGATCCAGATCGGTAGGTTACACCGCGCACGACGGGGGCAGTCCGCGTGAGATCCAGATCGGTAGGTTACACCGCGCACGACGGGGGCAGTCCGCGTGAGATCCAGATCGGTAGGTTACACCGCTGCGACCGGGGGCAGTCCGCGTGAGATCCAGATCGGTAGGTTACACCGCGCCACGACCGGGGGCAGTCCGCGTGAGATCCAGATCGGTAGGTTACACCGCTGCGACCGGGGGCAGTCCGCGTGAGATCCAGATCGGTAGGTTACACCGCGCACGACGGGGGCAGTCCGCGTGAGATCCAGATCGGTAGGTTACACCGCTGCGACCGGGGGCAGTCCGCATGAGATCCAGATCGGTAGGTTACACCGCGCCACGACCGGGGGCAGTCCGCGTGAGATCCAGATCGGTAGGTTACACCGCTGCGACCGGGGGCAGTCCGCGTGAGATCCAGATCGGTAGGTTACACCGCGCCACGACCGGGGGCAGTCCGCGTGAGATCCAGATCGGTAGGTTACACCGCGCCACGACCGGGGGCAGTCCGCGTGAGATCCAGATCGGTAGGTTACACCGCTGCGACCGGGGGCAGTCCGCGTGAGATCCAGATCGGTAGGTTACACCGCGCCACGACCGGGGGCAGTCCGCGTGAGATCCAGATCGGTAGGTTACACCGCGCCACGACCGGGGGCAGTCCGCGTGAGATCCAGATCGGTAGGTTACACCGCGCACGACGGGGGCAGTCCGCGTGAGATCCAGATCGGTAGGTTACACCGCGCACGACCGGAGGCAGTCCGCGTGAGATCCAGATCGGTAGGTTACACCGCGCACGACGGGGGCAGTCCGCGTGAGATCCAGATCGGTAGGTTACACCGCGCCACGACCGGGGGCAGTCCGCGTGAGATCCAGATCGGTAGGTTACACCGCTGCGACCGGGGGCAGTCCACGTGAGATCCAGATCGGTAGGTTACACCGCGCCACGACCGGGGGCAGTCCGCGTGAGATCCAGATCGCTAGGTTACACCGCTGCGACCGGGGGCAGTCCACGTGAGATCCAGATCGGTAGGTTACACCGCGCCACGACCGGGGGCAGTCCGCGTGAGATCCAGATCGGTAGGTTACACCGCTGCGACCGGGGGCAGTCCGCGTGAGATCCAGATCGGTAGGTTACACCGCGCACGACGGGGGCAGTCCGCGTGAGATCCAGATCGGTAGGTTACACCGCTGCGACCGGGGGCAGTCCGCGTGAGATCCAGATCGGTAGGTTACACCGCGCCACGACCGGGGGCAGTCCGCGTGAGATCCAGATCGGTAGGTTACACCGCGCCACGACCGGGGGCAGTCCGCGTGAGATCCAGATCGGTAGGTTACACCGCGCACGACCGGGGGCAGTCCGCGTGAGATCCAGATCGGTAGGTTACACCGCGCACGACCGGGGGCAGTCCGCGTGAGATCCAGATCGGTAGGTTACACCGCGCACGACCGGGGGCAGTCCGCGTGAGATCCAGATCGGTAGGTTACACCGTGCCACGACGGGGGCAGTCCGCGTGAGATCCAGATCGGTAGGTTACACCGCGCACGACCGGGGGCAGTCCGCTTGAGATCCAGATCGGTAGGTTACACCGCGCACGACCGGGGGCAGTCCGCGTGAGATCCAGATCGGTAGGTTACACCGCGCCACGACGGGGGCAGTCCGCGTGAGATCCAGATCGGCAAGGAACTTACTCTTAAGACTCAATTTACATAATTTGTTCGCTCTGGATATTGTAATGTTACCGCTTTATAATGTAGGTACTTGATTTGGGTCCATATTGGCTCAACTAAAGTTCTTTACCCGAAATTGTTCTTCCTAACGATTTGTAATCCGAATGATCACTCTTCCTAAAATTTTTCATCCTAAAGTTTTCATTCATACTATTTGTAGTGCTACCGGCGATGTTCATAACACTCATGTTTCCGAAAATTGTAATTAATAATATCATTAATGTAAATATATTTAAACTCCTACTGTTTTTTATCATAACGCTTTTATCCCTAAAACTATAACTATACATGAGATAATTATGTCTAAAAAACCAACTGTTTAGAATGATTTAAGGTCGTTTCACAGATTTTTGTCTTAAATGAATGAAATTCAGGTCAGAATGTCGTCTTGGGGGCACTATAAAAAAATACTTATAAAAATTTCGCGACCAATTTCGAGGTAGCGCTCGCCGGCCGCTGCCGCGGCACCGCTCGCGCGTAGTTGGTCACAGTTCTAACCTTTTTTTTTTTTTTTTTTCACGGGGTGGAAAATCCTCATGGATGTCCTTCGCCCTGGGGCGGGCGGAGGGTCTGTCAGACTCTTACTGACTAAAAACCACCCCAGTGTTCCCCTCCCACACTTACACCGGGGATCTTGGGATCTGTTATTCCTTCCGCAATCCCCGGCTAGTGCCGGCCCGCCTCTGCGGGCCACCTCAAGTCTGGGGGGGGGGTGAGGTGTCTGACCCCCCCGCGACGTCTGCTAGGGGCGCGCGTGGAACACTACGCGCCGCCACCTCGGGTCCAATGTGATAGGGGGGGCGGCGGACGTCCCCAAGTCCGCCGTCCCTGGACCCATTTATGGGGGCTGGAAGAGGGCGTTATCGGCCCTCCGCCGACGCCCGGTGCGCCTGCTGCGGGCCGGGTGAGCGGACGAGATCTCCCGCTCCCTTTCCGCAGCCTCCTTCAGCGACACGACTGTTTCGCAGAAGGACACCACCGCGTCCCAGGACTCCTCGCTGCCGGCCATCGACTCGACCACGGCCGGCAGCGATAGGTCACTGCCTACTCCTGAGATGAGGGCACGGCGTGGCTCCTCCCAAGCGGCACACTCTGCCAGCGTATGCCGCGCCGTGTCCTCCCGGCAGTCGACGCAGTGGTGACACCGGGCGTCCGGCTCCCTGTTTATGCGACACAGGTACTTCCCGAAGCAACCATGCCCCGAGAGCACCTGGGTCACCCGAAACGACAGGGAGCCGTGCCTCCTCCCGAGCCAGGGTTCGAGTACTGGCCGGACCGCCTCGATGGTGGCGAGGCCGGCGGTAGGGCGTGAAAGCCTGTCCCGCCATTCCGCCACCAGGGCTGCGCGAAGCTGTGACCGACGCAACTCCACATGTCGCTGCATCAGCCACTCGCCCCGCGCCCTCGCTTCCTCGCGCCACCGATACAGTGACGCGAGTACTTTCGCCTCGAGGTCCCATGGCGGGGATCCGGCCAGTACACAAGCCGCCTCGTAGGAGATCGTGCGATAACCCCTGATGACCCTGACGGCCATCGCTCTCTGCGGTTTGCGCAGGACTGCGATGCTCCCGGCCGTCAGGTCAGCCGCCCAGATCGGGGCCCCATACAGGGCCATCGATCGCACGATCCCCACGTAGAGCCGCCTACAGGCGGCGCTCGGGCCCCCCAGATTGGGAAGCAGCGTTGATAACGCCCCAGCCGCGCCCAACAACTTGGGCGCAAGCCGCCGGAAGTGAGGGCCAAAATCCCACCGGCTGTCGAGCACCAATCCTAGGTACTTCATGGTGGACTCGACAGCGATTTGAGCCCCCCCGACCACGATGTGTGATCCTGGCGGCGGCGCCCGCCGAGGGCCACGAAATATCATGGCCTCCGACTTGTTGAGGGCAACCTCCAGGCCTAGGCGCCGTATGCGGCTCACCACCTGTGAGACCGCAGCCGTCGCCAGCAACGCTGCTTCCCTGTACGAGCTCCCCCGGGCCGTGACCAGTGTGTCGTCTGCATAACACGTCAGGTCCACGCCCGACTGGAGCTCGCCCCGCAGCACCCAGTCGTACCCGATGTTCCACAGAAGCGGGCCCACGACTGAGCCCTGTGGAACACCGCACGACATGCGGCGCTGGTTTCCGCCATCACGTCCCGTGTAGGTGACACACCTCTCCGCCAAATAAGCCCCGACGATGCGGCGGAGGTAGGAAGGCACCCGATGGTACCGCAGTGCCTCCCGAATACAGCTCCAGGGCAGGGTGTTGAAGGCGTTGGAAATGTCCAAGGACACCGCCAACATCACTCCGCCCCGGGACACCGTTTCCTCTGCCAGGACTCTAACCCGCGATATCGCGTGGATGGTGGAGCGCCCGTGCCGAAAGCCGAACTGGCTCTCGGCCAGGTCAGGCCCCTCTCCGCACAAGTGGCCGACGAGGCGGGCAGCGATTATACGCTCAAACATCTTACCCACCTCGTCTAGCAGCACTATGGGCCTGTACGCGGACGGTGAGTCCGCAGGGCGCCCCGCCTTCCTGAGCAGGACCAGACGGCCAGATTTCCACAAAGTGGGAAACTGGCCCTGCTCAAGGCACGCTGTGTAGAGTCCTCTCAAGTGGGGCTCTAGCTCCTTCAGAGCGAGGGCAAGCGCTTGGCCGTGGATCCCGTCGGGCCCCGGAGCCACGTTCTTGGCCCGGAGCCGCATCACGGCTGCCCCCATCTCTTCTTGTGTCACCTCCGGGACGCTGATGGCGTTCTCCTCTGTAGGCTCTGCGGCTGTGGGCAAAGCCATCGGCGGCGGAGTATGCTCCGCTCTTGCCGGGAAGAGGGCTGCGACTACCTCCTCCAGCAGCTCAGGTTGGAGACTCCGTGAGTGGAGGCGCCGCAGCTCGAAGTTTCCCTCGAACCGCACGATAGGGACGCCCCCACGGATCCGCATCGAGAGTCTCCAACATCTCCTCCCTGCCTCGCGTTCTCGCTTCGCCGATGGCCAGCCACAGGGCCTGCTTCGCCGCGCGGTACACCTCATACAGCGCGGCTTCTTCGTCAGGGACCCGACGACGTCTCCTCCGGTATCGGGTGTACTCGCGCCTTACCGCTACGCACTCAACACGTAGTTGTGCGATCTCGGCAGACCACCAGTACACCTGGCGCCTTGCTGGATGTGTGCTGACGCGGGGCATGGACGCGTCGCAGATATGCGTCATCGCCCCGCGGAACCACAGCGCCTCCTCTTCGACGTCGACGGGTCCGTTCGTCGCCGACTCCCGAAACCAGGCCTGGACGATAGCGGCCTCCTCGAGAAGTTCCCTGTCAATGCGCTTACGCGCCCAGCGCGGACCGTCCCTTCGCGGGGCCGATGGACTACGGCCGCCGGTGGTCTGGGTGGAGACGTCGAAGCGGATGTATCGGTGATCCGACAACGTCTCCACCTCCACGGCGACACGCCAGTCGCGGACACGGCTTGCGACAGCAGGGCTAGCGAACGAGACGTCCACTATGGACCCACCCCGCTGCCGCACGCACGTGTAGACCGAGCCCCGGTTTAGGACGGTCAAGCCTGTCGTGATTGCCCACTCCTCCAGCGCCTCACCCCTAGCATCGGTCACCGGAGATCCCCACGCCGCTGACTTGGCGTTGAGATCCCCGAGTAACAGCACCGGGTGAGGGTGGAGTCGGCCTACAACGGCGCCCAACTCGACAAGGAAGTTCTCGAAGTCGGCGAGGCTCTTGTTGGGCGAGAAATACGCCCCAACCGTGCCAATGCCGTCCGCAAGGGCGGCCACCCAGCCGTGTCCTCGGGACGGGTTGACGAGAGCCCCGCCAATGATGGCCACCAAACCATCCAGGTCTCCCACCCAGTTATCCCTGGGGGGGACAAAGTACGGCTCGGCGACCACAGCCACATCAATTGACCACTCTGCCATGCTCTGGAGCAAGAGATCCTGAGCTCTGGCAGCGTGGTTAATATTGCCCTGGAGGAAATGGTACAGCGCCATTAGACGCAGTCCATCCCCTCCGCACCAGTCACAGGCCGGGAGTCGGCCGTAGGGCAGCCAGGCTGAGGGGGGGGTAAAGAGTCCCCGGCAGCCATGGCTCCCCTCTTCTTTTTGGGTGCAGGTGCACGACAGGCCTTTCCGCCAGCCCTGTGCCCAGCGGACCTCCCTGCAGCTTGGCGCCGCGGAGCACTGGGCCGCCTTGTGGCCGGGCTGACCGCAGCGATAGCACTGGTCGCTGCTATCTATTTCAGAGGTGCACCGTGCCCTGACATGCCCCATGTCTAGGCACCGGAAACACCGCAAGGCCCTGGGTTGCAGCAGCTTGGTTCTCGCTGCAACCCATCCCACCAATAGACGCCCACTGTTGGCGACCTTGTTTGCCGCTGCCACCGGGCACCGCACCCAGATTGTGCCAAGCCCGGAAGCGTCGGCACGGATGTTACCCGTCCGCACGTCCTCGGGCGGACATCCGCCGGCTTTGGCGACGGCCGCCACGACCTCAGCCGGGGTCGCGCAGTCGTCCAGCCCGTCGACGCGCAGCTCAGCGGTCTTCATCGGCCTGGACACTCGGACGTCGTCCGGGTTCAGGACCCCTCTCAGCTTGGCGGCCAATGTGTCCGCCTTCTCACCACTAGAGGCACCAGACACCTCAAAGACACGCGCCCCCGTCATCGCATGCCTATACATAAACCCGGACGGTGTGCCAAGGTCGGGGAACGCTATCTTGCTCCTCACATCCGCCATTACCGCCTGGTAGGAGAGGCCCCTTGCGATGGCTGCGGGCTGCAGTGTTACCACCACAGCCGCGGAGCGTGGGGCTCTCGCCCTAGGCGGCTTCTGGGTCCTCCTCGGTGCCGGTGCTGGTGCTTTAGCGGGTGCTGGTGGCGCCGTCTTCTTCTTCTTTTTTTTTCCCTTCTTCTTGACAACCGTCGTCCAGGCCTCCGTGGTGGGTCCGGGCGCGGTCGTCGGGGGAGCAGCCGTTCGGGAAGCGTGCGTGGACTTAGCCTCCGCGGGCTTCTTGGTCCCCTTCGCGGGCTTTTTGGCCCCCTTCCCGGACTGGCTTGGCTCAGGCACCACCGCTGCTCTCGCCTCCGCCTCTTTCCTCCGCTTGTCCGCAGCGAGCGGTGAGCGGAGGAGTCACAGTTCTAACCTAACCTAACCTATGGATATCTTTGCAGGTATACACCGCTATAAATAAAATTAAAATATGACTTTGAATAATATTGTAAAAGATGGTTATGTTGAGAAAATATAGGAAAACAAATAAAAGTCTATTAGATGTTTATTGCTACTGACATTATGAAGCGATTACGATTACGAATTATGAACATTAGACACAGAGTAGTTAGGAATTGTGATTGTTAGGATAAAAAATGTTAGGAAGAACATTTTCGGATTTCCAATTATCGGAGTTGAAAATTTAGGTGAACTTTGGCGCACCCACTTGATTTAGGTAACTTTTGCTGGTGGTTAGTATTAATTACGACAAAAGTTTTTGTAAGTAACTACGTATTCTATGTAGATTTCAGTATTTCGTGAAATGGCCTTAACAGGCAACTCTACCAAACCAATTCAGTATGAAAGCAATGAAATAAATAAATTAACAACTGTAAGTAAACAACGATGGAGTCTATAGATAACTATTTATGTAGGTAGAAATAATGAATGGAGTACCACGATAACAAGCACCAACCGATCAATACTTACCTGAATCATGATTAGTTTTCGACATCAATCCATCTAAACTTTAATTGCGATCCTCAATTTGTGACGGAGCATACTCATCAGTGATCGCTCATGCGATGTGACAGCGTGTTGATTTCCACCGAGGATTGGCTCCGGGATGCTCATGACACTCCTGCGGCATCCCCCGAGTGAAGGTATACTCGGTTCGAAGGGGAACAATATTGGGCGAAACGTGTTTGGAAATTTTTTAGTCCGTTTAGGTCGACTCGACCGATCGTGAGCGGTTGAGGGGTTACTTAATTGATATGGGTTTAGCAATGTTATAAAAAAATTTGTAGGTGGCTTCGTTTTGTTTTATTGTAGAGTTGTAGCATTTCCAAAGTCATCAAAATACGTTTCACTCCCTCAAAATAAAGAGCACCAAATAAAAATTCGGAAGGACTGCAATGTTTCATGTTAATTGGATATTTAGATAAATTTTCAAATGAAGTTTTATTGTGGGTACGTGACATCTACCCCAAAAGTGCATTATACTTACACGACAACATCACAGAGGTCGCTCAAGTAATGACGACAAATTGACGCGTCCGCGTGAAATATCGCCGGTCGCCCCGGTCGGTCGCCTGGTCGCCGCGACCGACGCATCTGTCGCCGGTATCTTCTCATTCCCCCAGTAATGTATAAAAATGTTAGGATTACGTAGAATGAAGGATTTGGAGGGATTCTGAAGGTTGTGCAGCGACCGAAAGCTTTATAGAGTGAATTAATTCTACATTTTCTGTGATCCTTCATTTAGGATCGTGGAATGGAAATGTTCTTTTATTCAGCAGTTATTTTACGGTAAAAACAGTGAGATTCGGTTTTTCAAACTTAGAAACTGCTTCTGCTATCGTTACTAGGCGAGCAAATATAGGTGGAGGGACAGGCGTGTAAATAGCCGTGTTTCCTATGCGAGTTGAGGACGAGAAAAAATCAGCGTGTGGAATGCACGCCGATTCAAAGTGCCTATTTTTGTGTGACTAATTATATGTGATTGGTGGCGGTCAGGTGGCGTCGGTGGTTAAACCCCAACAAACAAAGCAAAATGCGGTACCTGAATGGGCTTCTCGTTGTCTTGAGGTTCTCCGCAGGTGGCCACTATACGTAATCGTCCACGCTGGTCACTTGAAAGTCTATTTTTCACACATCAATCGGACGCGGGTTGATATTGATGCTGTTAAACGTTACAATGGCAAATCCCCAAGGATTACGGGATAACACACATACATTTATGGATTTAGCGGGTGAGATGAATTAAGATTAGAATGCGGTTCTTCTAGTGAGAAGAAAAATGCACCGACTCGCGCGCACGCAATTTTACAACTGACAGCTGTCATTGGCTGCTCAATCCTCTGATGCCCTCTTCACATGTCCGCGACAGCAATATATGCCTAAGGTTGGACCACAGACACCGTAAAACCACCCACAATCAACGATTATCTATATGGAGATTGATTATGCCACACCAATAGGTGTGGGGAAAGCGCATGCAGTGGCACTAAGGTGCGGCTCTCATAATGCACATCAAACGTAACTTTCATAATGATTTACTCAATAGTCTTGATGTCAATGTAGATTCAATAGTATAATCGGTGAGCTATCTTGCCTTTTTTTTTTGGTTGGGAAATTATTACAAATTATCAAATAACTTCTCCTCCTCTGGGCGGAGCCGGAGGGCGTGTCAGACTTTTACTGACTAAAACCCACCCGTGTTCCTTCAGATGCCTGTGTGCCGGGGCCACGATATCCCTTTCGGACAAACTCGCAACCCTGGCAGGAGATGTCTTACCTACATATATGTATTGTAAACAAGACATTTTTATTTGTATCCCAAGGCCGCATGTAACTTAGACAAGAAGCCATTAAACTTATAGCTTTAACAATAAAAGCGATTACGACAGCGTGTTATCTCCATCTCCGGTATAACTAAAGCAGCAAGTTTTAATGACTGTTAGCAGTTACTAAAACTGGATTAAACGTTGTAAACTTGATCAGCGGGAGCCTATTGTTTAGTCATTTGTTTAATTAATTCTGTGCACCATTGTCTTTGGTAATGATATTGTGATTAGCTGGTATCGATTTAAATAAGCGCCTAACTAAGGCGCTTATTCAAATACCCCAAAGTCCCAAGATGTGAAGATATGATGGAGTTATGAACCGTACAGGTTCGAATGCCTAGAATACGTTAGTTCGGCGCTTTCTGCCTAGTTCTATGTATTTGTCACCTTCAATCATGGTCACCATCAAAGTTATACCAATCGCTTCACCATCTTTTTAACCGACTTCCAAAAGGAGGAGGTTCTCAATTCGGCTGTATGTTTTTTTTTTTGTATGTTTGTTTCGCGATTAATCCGTCAATTATGAACCGATTTTGAAAAATCTTTTTTTGTTTGACAGGGTATAGGTACTCCCGAGGTGGTCCCATTGCCACCAAATCAGAATCTGATGAGGGAATCCCATGAAAATCGAGGGAAACCCTCAAATTTTATATGCAATATGCCTATAGCGATTTGAGTATTTTTTATAGTAACTCGTGCATTTGCTCTCCGAAAGCACTTGCACTCCGAAAACATTTGGTGAAGTGGAACTGATGATGGAGACCACAGATGGCCACCGGAATAATAATGAGTACCTATTTAACGGGTTGCGATTAAGCAATTTATGCTCGTCACTATGCATAATGGTGAGTGTCAGTCCTCCTGGTTTTTACCAGGAGAACTCCTCAACAATCAACGTCCCAGCATCGGGAAATGCAATATTTTGTAAAAGGTGATGAGCAGTTAACATTAGGCTATTGTAACTTAGATAAATTGTAAACTGTACCACTAAAAAGTGAAAAATAATTTTTTTTCCAAAAAAATAATAACCGACTACCAAACATAACACTACAAAGTGAAAAATAACTTTAATTTCGGAAGTCGGTGGCCAAAAACTCAAATACAGATCCAAAGACACCGACTTCCGAAATTAAAGTTATTTTTCACTTTGTAGTGTTATGTTTGGTAGTCGGTTATTATTTTTTTGGAAAAAGTTTTTTTGTTGCGCTGACTGTACTATTGCTGCGTAAATTACGAAAAGTTGTACAGACTAAACGATTGTATCGGAAAAGAGTTGGCTTGGCGTTGAGAGCCGATCCTACAAAACAGGGCCTCAAGTCGGCTATTACAATAGTGTCAGAATGGTCGATCATTGATTTTATCATTGTTGATTTCGACAAGTTTGGTAATCTACTATTATAATGGAGTCATTATGACTTTCCAATCGTCGGCCACTGACACTACATTGAAAGAAATTACATTTATTGGTAATTTCGTACATAATGACAAATTAATGACATTTCTAGTAATGGGTTTTATAATACGAGATGGCAACACGACAATGCTATTATAATAACACAATCTATTACGAGAACATTGACCGACCAATGATCGACCATTATGAATTTAGCAGATTACGAACTTTTAGCAAAATGACAATGGCATGACAATGGGATCGTGTTGGAATGACTGAATTTATAAAAATAGCAGCCTTGGGCCCCGGTTCAGTTGTTTTCTCAACTGGCTGCCTGCGAGAGTCCAAAATCCCCACCATGATGCTGAAAAGTAAACAAACCGTCAATAAGCGGGCAGCTCTACGTCTACCTCCAGTTATGTAATTAGAGTGTCGTTGTTTGCGGAATCTTTTTATTTTCCTTTGAGTCTGTCGATCCGTTTAATTGGTCAGCCAGTTCGTTTCGAAAAGTAATTAAAAATATAATTGTGATCCGTTGTAGCACGCTTTGATGAATGATGAGTTGGTGTACGAGTACGACACTTAGATGTTGCTAATAATTATGAGTTTCAAAGAAATGTAATGAGTTATTTATAGACAACACACTTTCTACGTCAAACACTTACAAACAATTTCTAAGTAAATCACACATTATGTCATTGTTTAATATTATAAAGTGATACAACAATACATCTTTAAATAAACCATTTTCACGAATAGACGAACCACCACAATATCAAAGCAGCACAAAATAAGACAAAACAACACAATGTCGACGAACTTGAGCGCTCATTTCTTCAGAAAAACGGGCAATAACTCCAAAATGTTGTGCACTCTGGTGGCAAATATATCCAGTTAAAATTACAAAACAAAAAGTGTTGGCAATACGTTGGAGAGCGACGCGGCCGCTTCTTATGAATTCTTGTAGATAATACCTGCAGGGCCGGATTGAGGGTGCAAGGTTGGTTTAGCCCTCCGGCAGGTCTGGTTTAGAGGGGCATGATTGAGCGTATGTGGATCTGAATATGCATTACGGATCCTTGAGGTAGCTGTCTCTCTAGAGATTCGTCCGTTCTTGGCAAGAGAAAATCATGTAGTATTTTCTAGGTATACATTCCAGCACATACGGATTCGGAACTTACGCGAGCTTGAAGTTAAAAAACTGCGACGACTCACATTGCACAGTTCCGGAAGAAATGAGCTGGACAAGTAACTGCTTTTTTTTTAAAGTTCCAATTATATCGGCTTACAAAGTCCGTCCCTGCATTCACAACTTTCACCAAGCGCGCGCGATTTGCATAATTTGAGCATTTTTATGCTTTATTCCTCGAGGTTCCACTGGCGACTTATATTTCTTTGTAACTGAAATGTCTCTCCAGCGGTGAAAAGACTGTTGGGCGCCAAGTGGAGTGCTGAAAGCTCTTCAAGCACTTTAGCTGAAATTTTCTTGATATTTAAACTTAGATAAGATCATTTTTTGTACCGCGGAGTTGTTACTTGAGTGGAAATACTTGGATTTCCGGTTGGTGAGCGGTGGGTTCTGATGGTAACAGTAATAGACCGATACTACTATAGATATTACTAGAGAATGGGCAGCAGCGTTCTCTATGCATTTTAACACCATACTGTGATCACCAACCCGCCTGCCAAGCGTGGCGATTATGGCAACCGAAATGTTGGCGGAGGCCTGTGTCCAGCTGTGGACGTCTTTCGGCTGAAATGTTGATGATGAATAGACCGATAAAATATCTCCACTTATTCTATACAGATGCAAGAGAGTTCCTGATTGTCTTTGATCCTGATGAGCAATGTTTATTTATTTGTTGGGTCTCCAACAGAGGCTACACAATTCCATGCAAGTATACATAGACAGGGACGAATACAAGTGTGTAATATGATGTGAATCAATTATAGGAGACCACATCATTTACATAAAATCTAGGTACATTCGTTTGACAAGAAAACAACATTAAAATAAATCAAAATACTTAACAAGAAAATCACACAAAGGAAAAAAAAGAAGAAAAGTGAATTACAGAACCAATGAATAAAAAAAAAAAACAAACGGATATGAAAAAAAGAATAACCAAACCAAAAGACAACACACAAAAATAACAATGTTTTACGAATTGGATATTATGTCTTTTTTTAACTTTGATAATTTGCATGTAATATCCTATTCATTCTGCTTCGATACTTCGTTATACTGCCTACAGAGCCTTGGCAAAACGGCCAAGTGTCCGAGGTTTGTTTTGGACCCCGGCACATAAAAAAGGTTATAGTTAGACTTCCGCGGTAAGCGAGATGCTGCACTTATCTGCAGTTCCAAGAAGCTCGCTACAGTCAACAACTCCATTGAACAGCTTGTGAAGAAATGTGAGATCTAAAACTCTTCTTCTATCCACTAACGACGGCAATTTATAGTGTTGTAGTCTTAGGTCGTAGCTCATTTTTTTTTTTTCAATACACTTCCTCTAAAACTGGTTCATATCGCACTACGATCAGGTTCACAATGCAATGTATTTCACACGCGTGCGATTTTTTATTTTCCAACACGTGTGCGGGAATAAAAATTTCCACAGGTAACTTATACCTATACTTAGTCCAAATTGGTTCAATGCATTTCATTTTTCTATTCACACCGTCTCGCGCCAGAGACGGTCCTCTCTATTCGGAGGTGATATTTTTTTAATCTCGGCAAAGATGATATTTGGAATATTTAAATAATGTTTATAAATATAATACTTACCATGATTATTGCAATTACAAAAACGTCTCTGAACAAATTACCATTTATTTGTGTTCTAAACTTTAAAATATTAGAATTTTTTATATTTATCATATTTGGCTGTTTATCGGCTTTATACCTTTGCTTCTACTTCAACCTGGCGAAAGTAAACCTGGCGAAAGAAAAGCGCGGACTTCTTGGCGGGAAAGGGAAGCGTCATGTTCAGTAGTTTGTTTAATTTTCCAAAATTTGTGCTTATCCGAATATTAATGTGTAATAATGGTGGATTATTAACCATTAAGTGTTTGTGAACGTGCATTAGTGTAGGCAAATGAAACAAAACAGTGCAACTTCGCTTCAAGTTCTCTCAAGTCAAGAAGTCCGCGTGAGGTCTCAGTAAAATGCCACATCTTTACTGAAACTCAAGGGGAGCGGGCGGGGATATCATCATCATGCATTCATTTCATCAATAATAACAAGTTTTGTAACTAAATAAAGACTTGGCCAAAAGGTCCCAGCAATCAGGCCATTAAAAAAAAAAAAGAAAAGTAAAGCGCGGAAAAAAGAAACTTAAATCATAGTTTCCTAATAATTCATGACAAAAATATTTTTCGTTATTTTATTATATTTCTTCAAAAGTGTATTAAAAAACATCGTTTGATACACGTGGACATTTGTTATTGCAATTCTCGGCTCGAAAACAACCTCGCCTACGGCTCGGGTGTTAATTCCGCCTCGAATGCAATAACAAACATTCTCCACTTGTATCAAAATGTACTATTGCCATACGATCCTTATAGCAGAGATGGTATAGAAAACGTCTCTGTACACTTTCCAGGCGTTTAATGTAAATGTCATAGTGAGGATTCCATACGATGCTATTGTATTCAAGCAGAGGGCGAACTAATGCGGTATACAGTTGAATTCTAGTCGAGGCTAGAATTCAACTGTATAACGCATGTTGTTTATTTTTACACAACAACTATTTTAAAATAAACGTAATTTTGATGAATATGCATGCTTTGTACTAGGTACTTGTTTGATGTTTAGTTTAATTGATAGATACAAAAAGGTTTCACCATTACCTTCCGAACATAGATTTTTATGACCAGTTTTACATTAGGTACTAGGTTTCGAAAGTACTTCCATCTAAATTCCTCAGCTCATTATGGACTTGGTAAATAAAGCCAGCAACACACTTCTATGTGAGCTCGAGAATGCGCCATAAAAATGTTAAATAGCTGCGAAACATGCTTCATACAGTGCAGACAGACATACTCATCACACTGGTAGCGCTTGTAGAAGTATTTTAAGTTTTTATGTACGTCCATTAGGCGTTAAGTAGTCGTCTTTATATTGCTAGAGGTAATTAAGCTGTCTCTTTATATACAGTACTAGCTTATTTACCCGAGGTTTTGCCCGCGTGGAGGTCGGAAATTATCCCTCGGACACTTTCAGGCGTGAATTTATTTTATTAGAATTAGTGTGTATTATTTTCCTTTTATTTTCCTTTATTGGCCAACTAACAATTGTTTACACTGTAAATAGTTGCAGTAATATCTAATATAATCTAAGGTTAGTGGAACAATTTGTTACAGGTTAGCACCGCATGCCCCATAAACATATTAGGTGTGCCACAAGCACTAAACTATGAAACTAATATATAATAACTAAAATTAGGAAGTTTAAATTAAAATAACGTTACGTGATGGAATATAAAACTAATATAAACAGCAAAAGTAAAATTCAATAGAACAAAATAAAAAAAGAGACAACAAAATCAAGAAACCATAAAATTATACATTACTACGAGTAGTAATTGTTCCATGAAACTTGGCATATGAGTCAAAATGCACGTCAACAACGTATTCAAAGTATTAAAACAAAATCAACCGGACCACCAAAAACTCGCCTTATAAAAAATCCACACCTCCAGTAACAAATCAAAAGCATCGTGGAGTGTTATAAATAACAATACACGTAATAAATCCAAGACACCGTCATTAGGAACCCAGAAACACAGACAAACATTTAACTTTGTAGTTGAAAAACATGTCCCCTCATAATTTTCCAATTGCAAATGTAAGATTGTACGCACAATATTGAGAGATTTACCATGTTATTTTAAGACCATATACTTCTTATAATTATGTTTTCCTGTAATCTATAAGAAAATAACAATTTTTAATGAAATTAACAAAAATAACTATTTCTAAATAACTATTTTTATTTAAAATAACCATGAGATGAGTGATGATGAGTGGTGGGGGTGGGTGTGATGATGAGAGGAGTCGAAACAAAAAAATATTTTTGTGTTGGATCGTCCATTTATTGAGGAAGGTATAGCCTCTATAACATCACGCTAAACAAAAGGAAAAAGGAAAAAAAAATAAAAAAATAAAATAAAAATAAAAAAAAGTAGTAAATCCTATCACATCCTACCCTTTACAAACCAACAGGACCGGAGCATCAATGAAAAATGTTGCAAAAACGGGGGAAAAAATGTAATACATTTTTATGCATAAGTACTAAACCTTAAAATAGAATGCAATAACTGTAATATGGTTGTAAGTATACTTTTTATTTGTTATCTTTTCTTTTTTTTTACTTTATTATTTTTACTTATTACTTTTTTAATTTTTTTTCTTCTCTCGCCCCTGGCGATTATTGTTTGTTTTTATATTATTATGATAACCCGTGGACAGTGTTGTGGGTTACATTATTAGCAAAATACGAATGTTGTTGTACTAGTTTTAAATTTTCATAATGTAACTGTTTGCTGTTCCTCTTAATAAAAATAAATATAGACCAAGTACAGGATGCAATTTTTGGTATACTGATAGACAGTTACTTCACTTGGAAACATCAAGAAGAAGAGGTTTTTAAAAAATTAAGCGTATCCGCGTTGTCTTATACAAGCTAGCGAAAAAGGTCAACATCACCACAACAGTAGTTGCTTATCATGATCTAGTCGCGTTCATTATAGCATACGGAATAATCTTTTGGGGAAACTGTACTCTACGAGAAAATGTGTTCAAGGCCCAAAAACGTTGTTTAAGGGCAATATGAATGTGACGAATAGTAGTGTTTAAGTCCCTCAAACTATTAACTTTCCCGGCTATGTAGGTACATGTTAGAAGTCGTAATTTTCTTTAAATGTATAAACATTAACCTTTTCACTGCAGTGTCAAATTCACTAACTTTATAATAATACCATCTATTTACCGCGGCTTTGCCCGCGTGGAGGTCGAGACATTAATAAGACCTGTAAACCTGTAGTACATTATTTTGTTCTATGATTAACAGTTTTCGCAGCACACGCCAAAACAATTTTTTGTTTTCTACTTTGGGTTACAATATTGATTTTTTCTTACGGATCCCTATTTTTTTTGAAAATAAATGATAGCCTATGTTATTTCGTAATAATGTAGCTATCTACTGGTGAAAAAAAATTTTTAAACGGTTCATTTGTTTCGGAGCCTATTCGTTACAAACATAGAAACAAACAAAAAAATCTTTCCTCTTTATAATATTAGTGTAGATTGCATGCCTATGTGTGCGCGTGGTGCCGGACGTAAAGAATAGCACTCCCCTATTTCTTCCCGTGGGTGTCGTAAAAGGCGACTAAGGGACTTACTAGAGAATGGGCAGCAGCGTTCTCTAAGCATTTTAACACCATACTGCGATCACCAACCCGCCTGCCAAGCGTGGCGATTATTGCAAACCGCCCCTTTGGCCTATGTCCAGCAGGGGACGTCTTTAGGCTGACATGATGAAGATGGTGATGCCTAATATAAGTTAGCTTGTACAAGGATCACCCATATTTTAACTGTCACATCTAATGTCTAATCTATGCAAATAAATGTTTACTTTACTTCACTACCCTACTGACCCTTTACAAAGCGCAGGTCCGATCCTGCATGGAGTATTGTAGCCACCTTTGTGATGGCTCAGCAAAATACCTACTTGCCGCTCTTGACTCGGTGGAACGCAGAGCTAAGAGGCTCATTGGCGACGTAAAACTGGTGGATGCCAATCTTCACAGCTTGGCCCATCGCCGCAAGGTTGCCTGCTTGTCGGTCTTCTACAGATTGTACTTCGGTGAGTGTGCCCAAGAACTCCACGACCTCATTCGACCGCCCCCCTTCTATTATCGGACATCTAGACGCACTGCAGGTTACCATCCCTTCCTTGTTGGTATTCCACCAATTTGCACTAAGCGTTTCCAAATGACTTTTATAATGCGCACAGCAAAAGAGTGGAACTCTCTACCTGCGTCTGTGTTTCCGAACGCATACAACCCTAATCTCTTCAAAGTTAGAGTAAACAGGCATCTTCTGGGTAAGCTCACTCCAATGTCGACTTTGTCTCTGTCACCTCTGCCCTAGACTAAGGTCAAGAGCAAACCCATCCTAAATAAAAATAAAAAAAACTATTGTTTGACTTGATTTCTGTCAGATCGTCGAAACTTTTACCATCGTTGTTCAGTGCTGCTTTTTGCACCAACTTATCCATCCAGCTGGTTGATCTGACTTATTACCGATGTATTCGTTTAAGCCACTGTAATTGTAGCGGCATCAACATCGCCACATGCGAACAACGCATCACACTGACGTCACGCAAAATCCTGCATCGCGCAAGCAGAGTTTACCGCGCGACTAGCATATATACAACATCCCGACATCAACCGTCGGGCAGTTGCCCACCAGACAACACCCGTCTGGTCGGAGGATCCTCCCTTTTCAATAGAGGATGACTGAAATTTACAACCTGTTCCTCATGCCTCTAAATAGTAACTCTCTGACACTAGACTTAATGCTAATTTCTTACAACAGAAAATGAATGACATACCTACTTCCAATTCACAATAGCTTGGTTATAAATACATAAATAACGTTCCTAACTAACCTACAAGTTTGGAATACCAATAACATAGGTACCTATCCGACTAACAAATTAATGTATGTACTTACAAACTACTATAACAGTCCATCTTTTTACCCTCATCCTAAGCAAACAGAAAGTTGTGAAGGTTGTTCTGAAATTACGGAGCCTATTACGTCATCACACATTGTTATCACTTATACCGACCTACAGTAAGAGGAAACCCCACAATATATATAACATCTATTCATGATACGCTCTGTACAATTGTCATGATATATATGCTTATGTTTGTCAAGACATCTTGGGTATTGCTGGTAGAGTAGACCACCGACAGACACACACAAGCAAACATCAGTACTTCATTGCCGTCTATCTGATTACCGTGATTTAGGACCTTTTTAAGGGGCCGGCGTAGCATGCGTAGTTCATACAAACATAATACCAAAATAATTTGTACATCAAACATATTCATTAGGTAGTGTGTATTTATTTCGATTGGATTACAGAATATCTATGTTCCCAAATATATATTTTGAAAGGACAAGGATTTATAGACGAGATATGAGGAATTTAAAATTTCTATAGAAAACTTATTTTTCTCATAACTCTTGTTTAAATCAGTGGCCATTCAAAATATATATTTGGGAATCTAGATATTCTGGATTCCAATCGGAATAAAGACACACTACCTTAAGAAAATGTTTGATTTACAAATTATTTTGCTATTACGTTTGTATGAACTACGCATCCATCGCCACCGCCGGCCTCAATAACGAGTACCTAGTATTTCAAACAGTTGTGAATCGTTTGTTTTTCACTGACGAGTCGGCAGTAACTCATCCAAAAATGCCTCTATTAGACTGCACTTTTGTTTATTTTAATGTTTGATGGACAATTCCATCTCATAGGTAAATTCTATATTATATATAATTATAAATCAAATCAAAAATATTTATTTGCTAGAATATGGTACATAGGGTGTTACAGTAAATTTGTTTCAGCATATCCTGCCATAACATGGCGTGCAAATGTCTTCACAATCAGCGATGTCAATTAATCCAACTTACAAATTACAGATTCTATTGATTTGTCTTCTAAATAGTCTTTAATAGTATAATATCTTTTAAACTTTGTCAGCGGTAAGTCTTGAAAAGTATTTGGTAAATGATTCTAAATAATAATCGACATGCAGTATACATCTTTCTTAAATAATTTTAGTTTTATTGGTGGCAGCCGAAGTCTATCTTTATGCCCCGTGTTCGGCTATTTGGCCTGTCAGTGCTCGTTTCAAATAAATTATAGTTTCTCTTAACAAAAAGACTTATTTCAAAAATATATAAACATGGCAGAGGTAGAATTTTAAGTTTTTGAAATAGTGGCTTACAGTTGTCTTAAAAGACAGCATACTGTGTCCCAGCACTGGGAACATTATAGGCTTAATATGCTATACAACACACGGTATAGTCGCCATTTGTCGGCGTCAAATCAAAATCGCCCGTTTGTGTACCACCATAATAAAGCGCTACATTAAACATTTTTATTACTCCACATTACTTGAAGTAATGCACGGGACACATCCTACTCCCACGGGGTAAGTAGTGCTCCAAGTGATAGCTAAGTGCGTGCGCACACAATCCATCTCGGCAACAATGGCGGCCGCCGACGTGTGGCGCGCGGCGCGGCGGCGCGCACCGTGTGAGAGTATCATGTGCCCCGACACCTCGGCTGAAGTAAGAGCTTGCATACATTTAGTACAGGTGGGTAAATAAGTGTTGGGATTTTTGGTGATGGTGCGAATATTTTTGGGAAAATGATTTTTTTTGTATCTCACAAGACGCTGTTGTCTTGTGAGTTACTCGCCATAGTACAACTATCTACTGTTTATTGTTACTATGTAAGTATGAAAATACCTCCAACTATTGCCTAGACAACAGTTATTACGAAAACCAAGGGATTCACGTCAGTCTTCACAATCTATACATAAAATAAAATAGTAACGAAGTCAAAACTGTAGGTATATTATTTTTTATGAAAAAAAAGTAATTGCTAGTACTCGTAGTGTGGTGGGAACGAGCCTGATATCGAAAATATAGTTTTTGGAATGTTAGCCCCTTGGTCTCGATGTATGTTCCGGATTGGCGCAAAAACGGCTGAACGGATTTGGATGAAATTTGGCACACAGATTGTTTATAACCTGGATTAACACATGTTATTTTTAATCCCGGTAGAACGTTCCCGTGGGATACTACGCTAGTATACAAGACAATGTATACAAAGCAATGCTCCCAAATTACGATATTTATTTTAATAATATTTTTTATAGTTTTTCTTTTTAACGATAACGACCGATAACGATCTCACATCGTTATCGGCTTAATAGACTGTAGGTCTGTAGACCATTTTCTATTTTGTTAAGTACCTGGTACTTTTGACGGGCCTACACTGTCCTCCCATACCTACGAACACTGTAATTGGAAAACATTGTAAAAGCCAATTATATTTTAAAAAAAACCGTGGAGTTTCTTGCCGGCTCTTCTCCATAGGAAACGACCAACTGGAACCGTGCACCTAGCTCCTGACGATTCATTAGTGCCCATGTAGGCTTCTCTGAAATAAAATATTTTGATTCTGATTCGGATGATATTTACAGGTACTTTGGAAATAGGTTATAAATCACACTTTCACAAGTCAAATATTATAATTATGTTACATGACGATGGTGTAGCCTGTCCGTAGTAGAAAAACTAAAACAAACTCAGATACATTTAGATCTGACCATGTTTGTCCTGCTCTGACGCGCTATGTCACACCACACATACATAGAACCTTGTACGCATGTTGTTTTCGAATGTACGCGTAACAAGTATTCCATCAGTGATATTGACACGTACCTCCCTCCGCCACACAACTGTGCAAGTGAGCAACACGTCCAAGAAAATACACCAATTGTTGTTTTGTTCATACGACACCCTCATTTCTTAATTGTTATTACAAAAAGAGCTATACTGAAAATCGGTCTTAGTGCTCGTAGCTAAATTGCTTCTCTGCATTCTTCGACCTGGCAGTCTACTCGTATTAGTAAGCTATATCTGGCTAGTATAGAAATCCAAATAACTTTAGTTATAGTTTTAGTAAAAAGCTAAGGATGTTGATGTTGTTCCAAAAGAATGAAGGATAACAAACATTTATATGAGTCAATTGTTTCCGTTTATTTGAAAGTATTATTTATGCGATAAAAAGTTTGAATTAGACTAGCCCTTCATCTTATACCACCTCCAAAATGCGTAAAACAATGCTCGTAGCGCGTCTACGGCGTAGCGACGTAGCGGTGCAGCTACGTCGCCATGGGACTGCACCGCTCCGCTCATATTGAAAACTTGCGTGTAAATTCATGGTCTGAATCCCACACTTTCGGGCTTTGATGTTCTGAGCTATATACCTATTGTACATAAGTAGCGAATTGTGGCTGTTCGATGTCTATAGGTACAAGAGCTTCAAGTCTGCTATTACAATAGTGTCAGAATGGTCGATCATTGATTTCATAATTGTTGATTTTGACAAGTTTGGTAATCTACTATTATAATGGCGTCATTATGGCTTTCCAATGGTCGGCCACTGACACTACATTGAAAGAAATTGCATTTATTGGTAATCTCGTACATAATGACAAATGAATGACATTTCTACTAATGGGTTTTATAATAATGGCAATACGACAATGTCATTATAATAACACAATTCTATTACGAGAACATTGGCCGACCATTATGAATTTAGCAGATTACGAACTTTTAGCAAAATGACAATGGCATGACAATGGGATCGTGATGGAATGACTGAATTTATACAAACAGCAGACTTGGGCCCCAGGTGTTATGTTGTACACCCATTGTAGCCGACGCCTGGGTCCCTACAACTATAATTATACCTTTTTCTATGGTTATAACTTTTTTCAGATGTTAGTCCCAAATGCCTCGCTGATGGTGGCGCGTGTGTTGGATCATTCAGTTCCCTACAAAATGGTTGAGTTGGATGGTGCTGTTCCACGCGTCATGTTCGTGAACGGGCGCCGTCAGTTGAGACAGGTCATCTCTTATCTGCCAGGGCTTATTTGTAATCTTTTAATCTTATATTTTGAATGGTTTTTAAATAATTTATTGTTTACATCGTTCTCACATAAAGAAGCGCCAAGAATAATGTACCCAAGATTTTGTAATATCGTGATTTTAAAGCCTGTCCTTGGAGTTTCTTGCCTGTTCTTCTCCATAGAGATTTACGTTTTGGAATGGGCAAATAGCTTCAACTTTATGACTAACTGACCGACTCTTTGACAATTTAAAAGTGCTTGTAATTGGTGTCATTAAAATAAATGCTTTGAGTTTTTTTGAGTTTATTGAAAAGAACACCGAATAATAACTACCATAAATCGACTTTTAAAAAGGAGATATTTTAAAAGTCGATTTGTCGAAAATTAAATTCGTTTTCCTATAATTAAAGATGAAACAACAGCATTTCATATTGATCTATCGGTATAACAGAACATTACATTAAACAGCCTCTCATAATAATTCCCTCAATTTGCCTAATATCTCGTCAGGTGCAGATTCTCAAGTATGTTAACAGCGCTAACTTTGCGCGTGATTCTATTACCTACTGAGATGTGAATTTTAATCACAATACGTATCAGTACCTACATCAGTTACTGTTCGGTTCTCTCCATTAATTAAGTTATTGTTTCATGAAGGATACAAAGTAAGGGATAAAGATAACTTTGATGAAAATGGCAGTAAGCAATCTGTATTATTTATGATGGTTTCTTCTTTAAAGTTCTTAAAACCATGAACTTACTCTTGTTTGACTCAGACATAGTACGCCTGACCAAATGAATACACATTTTTGAACCATCACGTGTTTAATATGACAAACAAATTTGTCTTCTTTCCTTTGACCCTTAATATCCTACAGTAAACACGACGTGAAAGTTAGTAATCCAAGTCATCCAACTAGAATTGAAAATAAAACCTAACGTCATATAAAAACTAACTCATAACAAAAAATCACGCCGGCTACCTCCGAAGGGTTAGACAGACGTGTACTCTATAGCACACCCACATTCCGCCAGCAAAAAACATCTTCTAATTTTAGTCTTCTAAGTTTTTAGTCAAATATACCGTGAAACATATCCTGTAGCACTCGGTTATAGTGTATATTTCTATGAGTGAAATATTTTTTTTAATCAGATCACTTCTTCCAGTGATTACCTCGACAAACAAACAATCAAATAATTTTAACTTTTTATAATATTACTAGCTACGCCCCGCGGTTTCACCCGCGTAAGTCTCGATCCCGTGGGAGAGCCACCCTTAACACTTAGGGGTATAAAAATAGATAGTATCCGATTCTCAGACCTACTGAATATGCATATAAAATTTCATCAAAATCGGTCAAGCCGTTTCGGAGGAGTATAAGATTTTAGATATTTGCGGGCACGCAAATCTGAGTTATCTACATTCACATAAAATAAATACACTTCCATCCCACTCTCCCGTGCTCTAAGTATTAAAGCTAATTAATCTATTTACGAGCTCAATATAAAAGAGCCTTTACTATAATTATATAACAGTGTTCAAGTCCTTCAGCGCGTCAGTCGTGTCGTGACTAATCTGCACATCTTCAGCGGCTCGGCTTTGTGTGCCGTCTTGTACTTGAAGCTACTGGTTTATGTAAAGGTTATCATGTTTTATGAAGAGATTAGGATCATTGTTTAAAAAAAAATTTGCTAGCATGTATGTAAAGTGTAAGTAAATTGTATCAATTATAGTTTTTTAGGGTTCTGTACCCAAAGGCTAAAACGGGAACCCTATTACTAAGGCTCCGCCGTCTGTCTGTCTGTCTGTCTGTCACCAGGCTGTATCTCATGAACCGTGATAGTTAGTCAGTTGAAATTATCACACATGATGTATTTCTGTTGCCGCTATAACAACAAATTCAAAAAAACAGAATAAATTAATATTTAAGGGGGCTTCCATACAACAAACGTGATTTTTTTGCTCGTTTTTGCTCGTTATTGATAACGGCAATAGAAGACGCTTGAAATATTCACAGATTATTTAGTTTTATATTCATTTTAAAAATAAATAATTAAATTAAAATAAAAAAAATATTGAAAGGGGGCTCTCATACAACAAACGTGATTGTTTTTGCCATTTTTATAGATAATGGTTCGGAACCCTTCGTGCGCGAGTCCGATTCGCACTTGGCCGGTTTTTTTTTTATATTGACACTCGTAATATGCAAGCATATCAAAGCAACCGTCAGTTTGTGACTTTATGATCAATTTGAATTTAAGTTATGCTACTCAGTAAATAATGACTATTTTGCTACTCAACTTCACAAGGTATAGCTTAGAAACTTAATACTAACAATAGAAAAATCATTCTTTAACCTTGATCTAATTTCATCTATCCATCTAATCCGTCCAAGTAATTGTATTTTTAGGACAATATCGAAGCCAAGATGCTATACAAATACCGTTAAGTAAGTTCTTCCATTAATTATCTCCTTGTAACAGAAATAATTAGTACAATAGATCCATTAGTACAGAAAATCTTTTACCACTCGCCTACGCCGTAGCCCCGTAGCCGCGTAGCCGTAGACACAGCGTCTACGACTTTATTCCATTCGCTACGCACTAAATACTCTTTTGAATACAGTCACATAATTTATTCGACGTGTATTGTATAAAGTAATGGTCGGCATAAAGTTACGGTCACAATTATGGGCCAAAACAGATACAAACGTTCAACATTATTTCTAAAAGTTGGTTATTTATTGGCTAAATTTTTCGCCCATTGTATTCAACCTTCGACCTTTGGAATAAATACGACTATTGTGAATAAATCTAATGTTGTTATTAATACGGGTGCTTGTATACGACCTGGTTTATTTTAATGCTTAATAGCTCATATGATAATCTGGGAATTTTTATCTAAATAAATGTACATAACAAAATGTACATAATAAAGAGTATTCTATTCTATTCTTAAATATTTTTTTTGCGAAAGCGTTTATTGGTATTTGTTGTTTTTAACTAGAACAAGTCACACTTTCAGGGTTCTGTAGTCAACAAGGAACCCTTACCCCCTTATTACAAAACAAGATTTATATTTTGACATGGCTTGAACCATGCAGCCAGTTTTTGTAATAAGAACGTAACAGTGATTAAAATACCGTTCTTTATACAAAACTGAAAACTTAGTTCGGTACTAAGTTGTCAGTTTTGTGTTTAGGAACTGTACCATAGTCGGAATATAGTTCGAAATGCAATAATGGCTCCATGTTTTAAACCTGGGTCTGAAGATAAACCTTGTTTTGTAATAAGGGGGTTATAGTTTCGCCATGTCCGTCTGTCTGTCCGTCCGTCCGTCTGTCCCCAGCTTAGCTCAGAGACTCTTAGTACTAGAAAGCTGTAATTTGGCATGGGTATACATATTAATCACGCCGATAAAGTATTAAAACAAAAAAAAATAGTTTTATTTTCAAAGTACCTCCCTTGCACGTAGAGTGGGAATAATAATTGTTTTTCTCGTTTATCCCATGGTATGGAGTATCGTTGGATAGGCCGTTCAAAAATATTGTGGGTCTGTCAAAACCATTTTTCAATTTAGGGATTCGTTTGCGTAATATTAAGCTTTAAAGTGCCTGCCAGCTAAATGGTTGGTTTTGGATATGTGAAAAAAATCATGACAGTAGTATATATAACAAAATTAAAAGGAAATTATCACAACTAAGTAGGCTTTACAAGTTAACGAGTAATAGTCGACTAACTTACATTAAAATTTGCAGCTGGAGAATTCACCGTGACGTATATCGATGTATGGGAGAGAATGTTTTTTCTGTTAAGTTTGTTTTTGGAATAAATTCATCCCAACTACGGAACCCTTCATTGTGCGTGGTTCGACACGCACTTGGCCAGTTTTTCATTATAGAGATATGCGACGATAGGAATTTAGAAGAATTTGCGTCGGCTCGTAATGACGTCTAATTATATTTTCGTCAGGTTGTCCTTTAAAGAAAAAGGTTGCACGTTTTCTAGTAGATTTGTCAGTACCTACTATAAAATAGCCCCGTTAAAGAACGGGTTTCCCCTTATCAATATTTACAAAAAACATTACTGAAACGACAAACTTCAGGAAGTTTCAGTTATCTGCCGTCGGAACGCTATTAAATCAACAAGAAGTACGAATTACTCCCCCCGAGGCACAACTACTGCATATTTTAACATCTGCCAACTACATTATACACCCACATTCATATTTAAATCAACGGAATAAAGCTCATTTTAATATAATTAGGGTGTACTGATAAAGTGGCTTGGTAAACTAGTTGCATATTTCAAAATGCGTACTAAGTTTTGTGAGCAGTTGAGTTAATTCTTATCATTGTATCATTAAGGTTCATTTTGTAGTAGCAGGAGTGTGAGTAGGTGTGGCGTTTGGTATAAAGCGACAGGCTTTGTCCCGCGGTCAGCAATAAGAGGAAACGGCGCCATCTGCCGGCCGCTTTCGTATCCGGGCGCCGACTTCCGGTCGAGTTGAACTGAAATTTTGATCAGGATATAATGCGGCTTATTATGCAGACCGCGGGAGGTTTTTGTCTTCATTTCAGTGTATTCAGGTGGAAAGGAATTTTAATTCGGCGGTGCTTGATTCATATTAATATTAAATTCTTTAAATGACGTACGTGTTTTATTGCAATTAAGGCAATATTGGTTTAATTGTATTGTGTGAGAGTTTTCTTTTATAATCATTTTTGTGCGTCGTTAAACTGCTCAAATTGTTTTCAATAATTTTCTTTGTGTCGATGAATTGATCAGAAAGACACGATTTCGAATGCGTACAAAGTAAATGACTCCACAATCCGTTAAGAGCACAATACAAGGATAAAATTAAATCACGTTAAAAATATATCTACAGCTATAAGAAACAGTACCAGTCTACCAGATTACTGGAAGCACTTCACTAGCGCCCTAATTTAATAACATGTATGTAACGCGAGCACTTTCTACAGAACCTTTTCTTTCCACAACAAAGGATAAATAAAACCCTCATTAATAAGGTTCCGTTGAGCGCAAAAAAGTGTACACCTTATAGTGAGAGAGCGGAGTGAGCAGACGGAGCGAATAGAGCGATATAAGCGGACTGAGCAGCTAATCGAATCAGTGTACCTGCTCGCTGCGATAACCCGATTGTACCGCGTTCCTAAGCTGAGTTTCTTTATAATTACCTCGCCACCGGGCTTAAATAGATTTTTTAAGTTTTCCTTTTCTGTGAAAACGTGTGGTTGAGCGGGGGGACTGAGTTTGGATTATTTTCAACTTCTTTTGTCACTTGCCATGTGAATCATGTATAGCATATTGCATACGTAACATTAGCGTGGGGCTGAAATTGTAAAGCAATATTTACGTATTTCTTAATTCCCTGTAGAAGGAGTACGTACTTAGACAACTTTCAGTTCCCGGTTAAGAGTACAGACAGACTCCACAATTCTGAAAACTAAATAAAATGTCTGCTTTAATACTCTATAGCTGAAACTTTTTAATGTAACCACACTAAATGCTGCTACAGTTTAGTCATTTTGCTACAAAGAAATTTGCAGCAAACTGCAGGATCACGCACAAAATAGTCTGTTTATCGCCATTCTCACACTTTAAATACTCCTCATCCACGACAGATACGTACATTCGAATACTCCTATCAGCTACACTAGAGAACCAAAGAGGTCGATACACACCGCGGTGGGTGCCGTCCGTCGCGCACACACGCCTTATTTACATACCGAACGGATAGTGTTTACTGTTTGTCGATGTCCCGACGAACAACGAGACTTACTTGGATAGCTCTTAGGGAAATCCTTGCAGGCTGGAGTGTTTGGGAGTATACGCGGATTTAATCATTTGTAACGTAAACCTTCATAAGTACGGTCTAGAGATACTATTACTAGGTTCAAAATTAGTTAAAATATTTCTTGTCAACATCCTTATAAATGCGGTCGATGAATGGCGTTGGCATTGGCAAAATGAGCATCACATCGCCAGAAAATAAATCAATTTCATAAAACCGATATCAGACTTCGCTCGAGTGAATGTTTTGTTTTATTCCACGTTCTCACGAGTTCACACGACACCGAAAAAGTATAGGAGTGAACGTTCATCTGCTCCTTTCATTTCATTTTTCGATCATTCGGTAGGCGAGTGAAAGATGCGCCGAATGCCGAAATCCAACATTGTTGGATCGGTTCCCTAATAGAATAGTACAGAATACTTTTATTTCGGACAATGTCTGTCTGTCTGTCCATAGGGTTAGTAAAAATTTTACTTATCATCTAGTGTTAGTACAAACATGATTAAAAATAAAAACCTGCCAAGTGCGAGTCGGACTCGCGCACGAAGGGTTCCGTGCCATTATCCATAAAAATGGCATAAAAATCACGTTTGTTGTATGGGAGCCCCCCTTAATTATTTGTTTTATTTTAATTTAATTATTTATTTTTAAAGTGAATATATAACTAAATATTTTGTGAATATTTCCAGCGTCTACCTGGTGCCTTTATCAATATTGAGCAAAAACGAGCAAAAACATCAAGTTTGTTGTTTGGGAGCCCCCTTAAATATTTATTTTATTCTGTTTTTTATTTGTTGTTATAGCGGTAACAGAAATACATCATCTGTGAAAATTTCAACTGTCTAGCTATCACGGTTCATGAGATACATCCTGGTGACAGACGGACAGACAGATAGACAGACGGCGGAGCCTTAGTAATAGGGTTCCCATTTAACCCTTTGGGTACGGAATCCTAAAAACAATTAAAATTAAATAATTCATTCATGAATTATTTTTTAACTTTTGATTCATTTTGTGTTCGGACGTTTCACTTTTAGTGAAAGACAAAAATAAACAAAAAGAGAAGCATCTGCTACTTTAGGCAAAATAAATGCTAGTAGAATCCACAAAGCATCAAAACAAAAGAAGCCCACAATTCACGCTCATACGACAGAACATATCGTCAACAATATATCCCTGTATTGCAGCGGACCGGTATATTTGATATGAGATACAGTTGATGGGCCCGCCCGCGGCACTCATATTGCGCTGTATTTGCACACTGCTGTGTAAGAACCGCGACACCGACACTATTGCTTGCTTCTGCTCGCCTGGTACCTGCTACTGGTGGCTGCGCTATTTGGTTAGATGTTTAAATGAAATGAACTAAATAAAAAAGTTTGTTGGAAAGGAAAGTTTTATTAAAATCGTCATCTTGTATTACTTACAGTACAGCATCACATAACATAACATCACGCCTGTGAGCCCCGAAGGGGTAGGCAAAGGTGTACCTATAATATATTACACCCAAATTTCGCCAGTTATGTTTAAGTCCCACAAATCCAGACTTCGGGGCTGCTAGAGAAACCGAATAACACTTTGCCCGACCTGGGAATCGACCCCGGACCTCATCCTCAGCAGTATCGCTTGCGACCACTAGGACTAACGAAACAGTATAGAATCGATCATCATTAAACCTGGATTTTTTTGTTGTACTGTACCTAGCGATAAGTTTATTGAATAGAGAGTTAAAGGTGATACGGACGTTTCATTTATACCGTCACCCTCCTCATTGGTGACCTGCGACTAGAACAACGCTTACAGTGAAGTGCAGTGCACTAATAAATATAAAAAAAAAAAAAAAACCTACACCGGTTAAAAAAAAAAAAGTTTGCGTCGCCGCCGCCATCTTTTCTAAGCCCGGCCTGCTGAAAATGTTTAATAGCGAAAATTCTACGAGTGCTCCTCCATCGACTAGACTGCTGCAGCAATCAAGCGACCGAGGCAATTTGCAAGACACATTTTGCTTGCCGGGTCGCTAACTGCGAAGCCAATGCTTGACGCCTGTCATCTGTCATAAAATCGCCGCGTCGGCCCGGTCCGCGCTCCATGGCCACGACCGGCGCGTCCGCTCCTAGCAACTAGTTCCGGCCGTCAACGTACAGATATCAGCATCGACCAGGGGGTAAAATCAACAATCCGGTGAGCGAACTCATTACTACCTACCTACCCCTGTTGCGGTCTCTGCGATACACACCAATATTACAAAAGTGCTCGTAATTCGAATGAAAACTAACTTTCGGTGCGACGAGAACGTACCTATTCAATTCTATTACCGTGGTAGAGACACTAATGTTACTCATTTATGTAGTATAGGTACCTTATTGTGACATTTCTCATCAGTGATATGCTATGACAAACTCTATTATGATAAGAACAAACCTTTTAAGTTGTTTAATGTCGTTATTTCTTTTGTATTGTGTGCATACCCTTTATATAATCTAGGGTGACCTAGCCTAATTGTGACCTAGTTCCTGTACTGTAAATAGGAAATACAAAAAATACCTAGGTTAGCTTGTTTAAGTGGTGTACATTCAAATTCACACTAGACTTATTGAGCTTTGTCCACTAAATGCAGAAATAAAATAGGATTTTAAGTTCCATTCTCCGTAGCCGAGCTGCAAAAATTGAAAATTGTATTATTTTTGTTTTTGTTCTCTGTAATATTCTCTAGCTACCACATAATATATCCTGTATGTATAAACAAAATAAAATTATTATTCTACTATTTTAACTTGTATGTAGAGCGCTAACAACTATTGTACAGTTTTGTAACTCTTCTTATCTCTTAAATTTTCCATTCTTTTTTTTTTTCTTCCTCTTTTTCTTTGTGACCATGGCTACCGAAGAACAGATACAAGCTCTGCAGGAACAATTAAGAGAAATGCAAGTGAACCAGACCAACAGAGCGATGGCAGTGTCAGCCAAATTACCAGCGTTTTGGGCCGATAAGCCCACCGTATGGTTTGGCCAAGCCGAGGCTCAATTTGAATTGGCTGGTATCAAACTTGATCGTACAAAATATAGCCACATAGTGGCCATGCTGGATGCCCGGATTGCTGGGGAAGTTGCCAATATTATTGAAAATCCACCGGAAACTGACTGTTACAATTACCTCAAAACAGAGCTTATTAAGCGCCTTTCAGCCTCAAGAGAGGACAAGGTCCGTAGACTTCTGGGAGAAGAAGATATAGGAGACCGGAAACCCTCCCAGTTTTTACGCCACCTTCGCGCCCTGGCTGGCTCGGTTTTCAAGAGTGATGATATCATCCGACAGCTTTGGATGCGCCGCCTACCAAACAATGTGCAGGCTATCCTGGCAGCCCAAGAGGACCTGCCACTTGAAAAGGCTGCAGACATAGCCGACAAGATTGTCGAAGTGGCAGTGCCGGTTTCAGTGCATGCAGTGGGGGGCCCTTCATCAGAATTATCTCAACTCACACTCGAGTGGAACAACTGACCAAGATGGTCGAAGCGCTTAGTGCTGACAGGCATCCACGCACAAGAGCTCGTTTCAACAATGGACCACGCTCCAGATCAAATTCATCATCCCACTCTTCATTGTGTTGGTATCACAGGATCTATAAAAAGAAGGCTAACAAGTGCACCAAACCATGCAGCTGGAAAGAATCGGAAAACGAGAACCACGGTCCGTAAACGCGGCGACTGACCGTGACATGTCGTGCCGCCGTTTATTTGTCACAGACAGAGCCTCTTCACGTCGATTTCTCATTGATACGGGCAGCGACCTCTGCTGCTACCCGTTAAAGTTAGCCAGAGGTCGCGCCACATCATCGACAGGGTACCAGCTGTCTGCAGCAAACGGCAGTTCAATTAAAACTTATGGCAGCATTACCATGCACCTCAACCTTGGCCTGCGCCGGGATTTCCAATGGAGTTTCACAATAGCTGACGTCGAGACTCCCATCATAGGTTCGGATTTTCTTAGTTATTACAACTTACTACGCGACCTTCGCCACAAACGCCTCATCGACGGTAACACAAGCTTGACCACTGCTGCTTCAGTAGTCCAAGCTAGTCAGGTCAGCGTTAAGGCCGTTTCCTTGACTGATGACTCCATTTTTGGAAAACTTCTCCTGGAATTTCCAAATTTATCCCGTCCTCCTGGAGTCCCTCGACACGTCAAGCACACCATGGTTCATCACATCGTGACCACCGATGGCCCACCTGTGTCCTGCCGCCTTCGCCGCTTAGCCCCGCAGAAGCTACTCGCTGCTAAAAAGGAGTTTGAAGAGATGGTCAGCTGTGGAACTGCCAGACCTTCCGACAGCCCCTGGGTTTCACCGCTACACATGGCTCGAAAAGGAGAAGATGACTGGCGTCCCTGTGGGGATTACCGTGTCCTAAACGCTAGGACAGTTCCGGACCGCTACCCCGTTCGACACATTGCTGATTTTTCACAAAATATGGCAGGATCAGCCATATTCAGCACCATCGATCTCATGAAAGCGTACCAACAATTGCCAGTCCAGGAAGCCGACATATGCAAGACCGCAATAACCACGCCATTCGGCCTGTTCGAGTTCCCTTTCATGACGTTCGGTCTCCGAAATGCTGGACAAACGTTTCAGTGTTTCATTGACGAGGTCGTAAGGGGACTCGACTTCTGCTACCCTTACGTTGATGATGTTCTGGTCTTCTCACGCACACCAGAGGAACACCTGGAACATCTGCATGCCTTGTTCCAACGGCTGACCGACTATGGTGTCATTGTAAACGCATCCAAATGCGTTTTCGGAGCTAATGAGGTAACCTTTTTAGGATACCGAATTAACAAGGAGAGTTTTCCCTTGCCGAAATCCGTGCAAGGCCTTCGCAGGTTTCTCGGCATGGTAAATTTTTACCGCCGATTTCTCCCCAACGCCGCAGAACTACAAGCACCGCTCATCAATGTTCTGAGCTCTTCCAACCTGAAGGGTGCCAAACCAGTACCATGGACGCCCGATTTAGAACTTGCGTTTGCAAAGTGCAAGGATAGTCTGGCAAATTCTACTCTCTTGGCTCACCCAGTCAGTGATGCCACTTTGGGACTTTTTACGGATGCCTCATCATCACAAGTTGGATCTTGCCTACAACAGAAGGTGAACGACACATGGCAACCTTTAGCGTTCTTCAGCAAAAAGCTGACAGAAAAACAAGCACAATGGCCCGCGTACTATCGTGAACTCCTCGCAGTGTATGAAAGCGTTCAACAGTTTCGTCACATACTCGAAGTTCAACATGTCACGATATACACGGACCATAAACCGCTGATCTACGCTTTTACTCAACGCCGCGAGAAACTTCCTCCAATTCAGCTCAACCAGCTCTCCTTCATCTCCCAATTCACAACTGACGTTGTACACATCAAGGGACAGGACAATGTGGTCGCTGACGCTATGCCGAGGATAGAAGCTATTTCCCTCGAGGACAGTTACTCAGCGTTGGCAGAGGAGCAGGCTACAGATGAAGAACTACAGAATGTCAAGACCAACTCTTCCCTCAAACTGGAGAAAATCGACATTCCAGGCACCAACCTCACCCTTATTTGTGACACGTCTACCGGAAAGCCGCGACCCTACGTTACGCCTTCTTTCCGTCGCCATTACTTTAATAGACTTCATAACCTCAGCCACCCTGGCGCGCAAGCTTCCGCACGCTTGGTAGCTGAACGATTTGTTTGGCCTTCAATAAACAAAGATTGTCGCAAATGGGCTCGAGAATGTGAACCATGTCAGCGTAGTAAGGTGACCAGACACACATCCACGCCCCTAGGTAAATTTTCAGCCCCAACAAATCGTTTTCGTCACATTCACATCGACATAATCGGCCCTTTGCCTTCTAGTAAAGGTTACCAATATTGCCTTACTGCGGTTGACCGATTCACCAGATGGCCAGAGGTGTGGCCCATGATCGGCATCACAGCTAAAGAAGTGGCCGAAACGTTCACGATAGGCTGGATAGCTCGTTTTGGGGTCGCGTCTATAGTTACCACCGATCAGGTTCGGCAATTTGAGTCTGCCTTATTCATGTCCCTCTTAAAGTCTGCATCTATCCAACGCACTCGCACTACCAGCTATCACCCATGTGCCTGTGCATGGTCGAGAGGCTGCACCGGCAGTTAAAGGCTGCTCTTATGTGCCACGGTGGTAGTTGGTGTACCGCTCTACCTTTAGTGCTCCTAGGCATGCGGGCTGCTTTAAAGGAAGACCTACAAACATCATGCGCTGAATTAGTTTATGGTGAACCTCTTCGTCTACCTGGAGAATTTGTAACTCCTACGACAACGAGCAACATACAAGACATTCAAAATTTTGCAACGGCATTGCGGAGCCACATGGCCCAAATAAAACCAGTGCCAGCGTCACGTCACTCAGAGCGTCATGCGTTCGTCTTCAAGGAATTATCCAACGCCACCCATGTGTTCCTACGTGACGACTCCGCGGAGACATCCCTTAGACCTCCATACACTGGCCCTCACAGAGTCATCACCAGAACCGATAAAACAATAACAATTGCATTGCCTAACAGGGACGCGCAAGTGAGTCTTGACCGTGTGAAGCCAGCATTTATTGAACAGGCACCACATTCAGGAGGTACTGGCTTTACTACTCCTCAATCATCACCATCATCTTGCAAAACCCCTCAAGGGACATCACCTACATCTCAGTCTGACAGTAACTATCCAGTTCCCAAAAAGAGCTACGTATCTCGTTCAGGTCGCCATGTCCGCTTCAAGATGCCCATCGACGTCTAATGTATCTTTTTCCACCCTTCTTTCCATTATTTTCTTTATTAATGTAAATTGTTTTTATAATTATTATAAATATTTTTTTTTTATAGTTTTATAATATGAGGTTATTTTACACCGTGGGGGGGTGGTGTGGCGATATCGATTACTACTCGATACCACATCCACTCGTCACTAGTTGACACAACTGGCAACACCAGTTGGCAACATAACGGGGACGAACAAAGCGGTGTAGTCTTTTGTTGTACTGTACCTAGCGATAAGTTTATTGAATAGAGAGTTAAAGGTGATACGGACGTTTCATTTATACCGTCACCCTCCTCAAGTCTTTAAGACATGTACACGAAGAAACAAGTAAGCATTATTGCTTTGCCAGGAACCTGGCGGATCCTCACCGGACATGGTTGTTTCGGGAGGTTCCTGTTCAGGATAAAGTGGGAGAAAACGCCCGGGTGTCACCACTGTGTGGATCGCTGGGTAGCTCGCCGTCCGATAAGCACCAGGCCCGGGTCGACGGCGCGTTGTATTCCACGCGCGCCTCAAAGAGTTGTCAGCAGCAACTGACGGGGTCCGTTAGGGCGAAGGCCTGCCAGGGTTGCGAGTTTGTCCGAAAGGGATATCGTGGCCCTGGCACACAGGCAAATGAAGGAATACGGGTGGGTTTTAGTCAGTAAAAGTCTGACACGCCCTCCCGCTCCGCCCAGAGCGGGAGAAGTTATTTGATAATTTCCCACCTAGAAAAAAGAAAAAAAAAAGGAACCTGGCGGATACGCAGAGGACGTTGTATTATATTACAGACGGTCAAAATTACATATTTCGTTAGACAAATTGAGTACCTAACTAAAAGTTACGGCTCATTCGTCCCTGCAACAATTCTCTCTCAAGGACTGTCCATATTACATATTATTATTATTACAACAACCGCTACAGCATCCTTCGAACATGTAACGCGAGCTATAAAAGCTATACCAAAGCTATAGTGAACCGATTCAGGCGAGTGCCGGCAATATTTCCATTTATTTATTTACCAGAGTGTCGGCCGGCTAATAGGAAAGCGTTCGTGCCGGCTGCCGCATGCCGTGCCGGCGCCGCGCCGCGCCGCGCAACTTTTTAAGTTTTTACATACCAATACACTTAGCAAACTTGATTTCCTTGACTTTGGAGTTGAAGTAGTTGTATACAGGGAATTTAAGGAGGTGTTGGCTTTTATGATAAGCTGTTCGATGTACGCAGACTTACTTTGACAAACCTGCTTAATTAAAATGTTGTTTTGATGCGTAGAACTGCAAAAATAAAAAATGTATTGGCAGCTACGATTGGCAGTAACGAGGCAGGACTCAGGACGATTTCTATTAAGAGATATAATGCAGAGCATTAGAAATTCACATCAACCTAGTTTATTTTCTATTATAGTTCTGTTGTACAAAGACTTGGTTTCAAAGAATAACAATAATGCAATAGTTTTATCTGTTAACTTATCAGCTATTGTCATCACATTAAACAGCTTCTCTTATTTTATTTGCTATACCAAGAGCTTTTATTTAATTTAATCGAACAACATTTTAGTTGTGCCCAGTACACCACTTTCAAGCCCAAGTGTTGCAAATTTCCGACACTGCGGTAGAGCGGTGTCGGCTCTATTCAGCGACTGGCGACACCGGCCGGGGCACCGCCATGAAACGTTCTGATTTCTTTCAATTCCACGTTCTATGAGACACAAAGTGTTGTAAAGCGCGGCTAGTCATTTGTACTGCAAGTGTAGTCGTCTGGAAAGGGGAAATAATTGCTCTGCAGCTCTGTAAAGGAATTATTTTTGCTTAATATTTGGGGTGTGATTTTTAAACTGAATTCAAAACAAAAAAAATGTTGCAGTTATAATCAGCAGATCTAACACTAGATGATAAGTTAAATTGTTACTAACCCTATGGACTTTGTCTGAAATAAAATTATTCGATTCTTTAATACCAGTTTTTTTTTGCAAACACACAAGGATAGTAATTTATTATACGTAAATTATGTTGAAATGTGGGTGGATTACACACCTCTGCTCAACCCTTCGGGGAAAACAGGTGTGATCTTGAGTTTATGTTGTATTAGAAAGAACAACCAGCATCTATAATGAAACAACTGCCCAGCTCGACATTTTCAACTTATCATTAAAGTCATAATAACAACTGCGTTGCAGACCCACGTTAGGGGCCATCCATAAATTACGTCACACGTTAAGGGGGAGGGCGGGGGTCGACAATGTGTGACATTGTGTGACAAGGGGTGGGAGCGGGTCCAAAATTTCAAGATGTCACATTTCAAACCCTAATATATCTAACTATGTATTAAAACACAAAATGTTAAGTATTAACGAAAAACTTTAAAACTTTTCCAACTCTATCTGTATATCCTCTTCTGAATCAGCCTATTTGGCCAAAAATGGGTGTGCGCCACGAACGAACTGAATCAGTCGGACTGAATCAGACCAATTGGCGAATCCCGCATAATTAACTTCGGCCTCATCGGCCTCATTAAGGCCGATCGGCGAAAGAGAGGATAAAAATATGGTTCAAATTGTTTGGTTGGCGAGTTTATACTCGCTCTACTAGTGTCACGCGCCGACCGCCTAAAACCTCTTTGATAAATGCAACCACACGCACCGGGCCTTGCCATGGTTTCGTTCATTGTATGATGACGATGATGCTATATGGTTGGATGAAAAAGATGTAGACACAAGGAATGCTCCTGGCATTAATAACCCAAATGAGAACGACGTGAAATTTAAAGGAGTGGGTTTAAAGTCCATGGACTCAACTTGATTATGTTTGTATCTTTCATTAATACTCGTATAATTAATCGCTTTTTGTTTTGTATATTTTTCAAATGTTTGATTTGATGTTGATTTTGTTAAAAAAATATTTGAATAGAAATAAAACTAATTTCGGAAATGCTGTTTTAATTTAATAATTTCAAGATGTAAAATTGCATAATATGTGACCAGCTGTGACAAGAACGGGGGGTGGTCAAATAATCAAGAAATTCGTGTGACGTAAGATATGGATGGTCCCTTATCTACTATACCTATCAAATTTATTACTATTCATTCCACTGTCCTGGGATGCCGCATTTTATTCAAGAAAAACACAAAACATTCCAGAATGCAAATATCGAGCTATCTGAAAACCAATAAGGGGCGCCAAAATCATAAATTGAATACCGAAATTGCAGAGTGCGCTAAAACATCGTATGCGACAAGCGTTTAGTTTAGTGGTGGTGGCTGATGTCTGCTTAATTCAATATCGAGACGCAATCTTGGCTGCACGGTGCACCGGTGTACTGCGGGACTGGAGGAGAAGTGAGCAGGGAACTTGTGTGTTTGATTAGTTTATAACAATTTAAAGAGTTTATGAAAATCTTTTGATTTAAAACTATTCATGAACACTAAAATATTATCTAGGTATAGAATGTTACCGGTTTAGAGGTAGTAACAAGGGATCGCTTCAATGTTTTGCCCTGGGTCTCAAGGACGTGCGATGTGGCGCTAGAGTTGCTCTGGATTTCGTAATAACTGTGGTATCTACTCAGTAATCTAAACAGGCATAACACTAACTGTCTCACACTCAATTAGAACAGTGTGTCGGAATGGAGGTGCCCAACCTATCCAATTAGAACAGTGTGTCGGAATGGAGGTGCCCAACCTATCCAATTAGAACAGTGTGTCGGAATGGAGGTGCCCAACCTATCCAATTAGAACAGTGTGTCGGAATGGAGGTGCCCAACCTATCCAATAGTCAATTCCGAATCCAAAACTCACTTAGTAATGTTTATTTATTTTAGTATTTATGTACACACAGTAAAGTACTGAGAGATACGACATACTTACAAGTTTAGTACAATGTTGACTGACTGGTAGAAAATGCCTATGGCATTAAGTCCGCCTCTGTACATTTGTGTGCTTAAAGAATTAAATAAATAAATAATGTTCTTAAAAATCAATCCTAAATTCCGTCGCACATTCGAATCAAATAAAACCTAACACAGTCTCCACCTTATCTAGAAACGAATAAATTAAAAGGAATTTACATAACGAATCCTTTGCCGCCTCAGTAGACTCCATCTGCGACACCTTTGTCGCACTGTCGCACTGTTGCACCGGCCCTTCTACACTTTAAAGCAATTCTCAGTCAATAAAACGGTTCAAATTGAATCACTAGTACGTTCCGGGTGCATAAGCGAGTTAGCCCCGCCCCCTCCTGCCCCTCTCTTACCCTGAGGGGACATGCACTTAATGCAACGCTGTTAATTGTAAGTGAATTCGCAATAAGTGACTTCGGTAAAAATTGGATAGTTCGGGCGGTTGGACCTCTGAGTGTGGCGTTTTGTATCGAAGTGGGAAATTCGGATGTGGTATACATTCAGTTTTGGTGTCATGTAATGTCTGCAAATGTTATGTGGTGTCTGATAAAGTGTTTGTTGAACTAAGCTTCGTTTATTCGAGATCTGAATTGATAGTCACGGGTTACATTTGGTCCCATTGTACTAATTCAGACTAGGTAACCACAAATTAACTTACATGAACTTAACTGATGGCCTACTAAATCCTTAATGTGATCAAAACACGATTCATCCTCCGAAAGTAGAATTTCCAGCCAGCAATTATTCTTGGAAACCGTATTTTTGGCGTAACCTATTACACCAATATTTCAACCATTGAAAAAACATTACTGGATTTGCTATCTTTCTTACACACATAACTATTCCTATATCTATCTCTGTCTAGAAGGTTGGTAGTGACTTAATTATAAACGCGCTGACCCAAGGAAGGCCCATGTAATGTTAAATTAACAAAGTACTTGAACCCTTTTTAACTGAACCTCGGCGTATCAGGTTTAATTCCGACCGGTAATAATGTACTTCAAAATTTAAGGCAACCTGATTATTTTCCTGTATGGAATAAAAATAGTAACACAAAAAAATGCCTCGTTCATAAATTAATAATTATGCTGTATTAAAGATGTGTGAATTGATAGAACAGTTGCCCTTTACATAATATACTTAATGAATTCATTACCACTCTGAAACACTAGGAATTTAAGGCGACGATAACCGACTTTTAATGATTTTATACTGAAGATCACGTCTAAACGAGTAGTGTTAATGACCATTTTCTCAATAACTTAATAGGTGAATATTTTAGATTATGTTTATATTACATAGTGAAAATAATTTGTAAAGTTATGTCTAACGCGGATAAAAAACTGAGAATGGCGCAACATCTACCAAGCGTATTTTTCTGAAACCTTCACCAATTTAAAGATAATTTAACTATTGATCTTTTAGTATACGCGTTATATTAAAATATATTTTGTCTGTGTATAATAAATTAATAATGCGTCAAATTGGGGACAGTGCTCCTTTGGTGATGGGCGAGTCCTATTACTGGCTGAACGTACGGCGCGTTGCGTGAACTCAGTACAGAACACGCAAGCTAACCACTCAAGGTCACTGGCATTAAGGGAAATTGAATTCAGGTAGCGGTAAATTAAAGTGATCACTTTTAGCTGTCTGTTTCATTTGACGTTTATATCAGTCCACTTTTAGAGTTCCGTACCTCAATAGGAAAAACCGGCCAGGATCACTTCATTCACCGCCTGTCAGTCTGTCCAGACCTTTCCTCAGGAACGCGTGGAGGTGTAGCATAACCGTGACAATAATGTAGGACACAGGCCTCCTCTCTGTGAGAGGGAGTGGGCTGTAATCTACCACGCGGGCCAAGTGCGGGTTGGTAGTAAGTCACATGTCTTCGAATTAATGGTTCTAAGACATATAGTGGAGGTATAAACTTGACATTAATATTAAATACGTATTTCTACGGTAAGCTTCTAAGTCAACGAAATAAAAAGAAACGGCCGTTTGTACGGCATTTTTTGATACTCGTAATTCCGGTTGACATAGAACCATAAAATAAAAAGTCCGAAAATCGTTAATTATAGATTTATCACATAAAAAAAAAACAAAAAAAATAAGCCTCTAGCTTGATTTTTTTAGAGCCCCAAGGGACCGTAGACCTACGTATTTCATATTAATTTCAACTTGATACCTTCACGCGTTCCTGAGAAAAAGGGTCTTGACAGACCGCCAGACAGACATATAGATGGACAACGAAGTAATCCTATGGGGGTTTCGTTTTTTCCTTTTGAGGTACAGAACCCTAAAAACACATGATTGTTAACCTCTGAATATTTTGATGCGAAATAACCCGAGAAATATTTCCAGTAAAAGGTAAAGAAAGTCCCCAGCCTCCTCCCGCCGCGCCACCATATCAAATTCAAGTTGTAGGTGTAATAAAGAGCGTGCAGTTCAAATATTGACGCTCGGACGCCACCCCGGCTCGTGATATTGCGCGGCTCCCTCTTTCTACCCAATTTTATATATTTGATAGTGTAGGTACAAAGTACTGTCGTCTGTATCAAAAGGGGGAACCAGAACAAATATGTCCCACACCTAAATGTGAAAGGTGTGGCGGAAAGACCCGTATGATTTTAAAAATAATGAAAAATAAAATAAAATAAAAATAGTTTATTTGCAGCTTGAAGTAAAAAGAACATGATTTACAAATGAAATAAGGCCTTAAGGTTATTACAGTTGCAAGTTACAGTTGCAGCCAATACCTAAGCTAAGATCAGCTTAGGTATTGGCTGCAACTGTCACCCTCGTCATCATTATAGCCGTTGTTTTTGTGCCTAGCATGTGGCATAATATTAAAACGAACGAGAAAAACAAATGCAGCACCAACATAAGTGAAGGTATAAAATATGTATGTACTTTAATTACAGGAATAATTTTGAAATATCTAGATGTGTTGAGAGTTTAAATAATCAAATTGGGAAAAATAAGTTGAATTTTAGGTTGTTTCATACTAAGCACAAGAATAAGGGACTGCTTAGGTGCAAAACTAGACTTAAAATTAAATTAAGAAAACAAAATAAAAACAGAAGAAGAAGTGATTTAAGTTCCCATTTTTCTGACCGACAATATTATAAGTTTCCGAGAGTTCGCAATTTCATTAGTCACCAAATGAATTAATATATCGAACCCTTATTCTACACTGCATGTATCTATTGTGATGGCTTCCCGTAGAACATATTCTATCAGCATAACTTTAACTTCGAAATTCAATTCAAAAAAACCTCAAAAGGCTTCTCTCGTTTTCCTACATGTAGGTAGGTTCCTGAGTTGGGTTCGATATGCGGTTATTATTGAGGGTTGCTCGTAATTGGAATTTTTAGTTGGGGAGGGTCACCTAATCTAAGGGAAATTCGCTTTCCCAACTAACTTGATATTCTTGATAAGTTTTCGAAAATATGAGACCATACAAGTATACGGAATACGTTACCTTATCTATTATTATCTCAGTGATCTGTAAATTGCTGTTTTCCTATGCCTGACTCGAATAGATGCCACTGCTTGCGGTAGCGTCGGGGGTCGGGTTGCCTCCTTCCCTCAAATATGGCGAAGGGGGTGATGGCTGATCTTTGCGTTATGCTCGTGAACGGGTGCTGCTTGTGGAGACTGGTCGTCTTGCTGACCATGGTTTTGTTATTGTTATTAATAATTAACTGTTTTTATTTTACTTCGATGGTGCTAGTTTATCATTTGTGACTTCGAGTTATAGCTGTAGCTTTATTTAAGCGGGCACGCCCATTATGCCTGGAAGCTTTTATTTAGATATGTTTTGTTTACGTTATTTCTGTTTGAGTATAGTTTTCTACGATTATTATATATATATATATATATATATATTTGTATAATGGTGTGTGCTAGCTAACATAAGGCAAATAATTTAATTTAACGTTTTGTGTTGCGTAATGTAAATTATTTTATATTGTATTGTATAGCTTCAAGTTTTTTATGCGAACAGACAGCTGTGCTGCTGGGGAGTTTGTTGCGCCACTTCTTCTTCCCAGCTAAAGCACTAGGAAGTGGTGAAGGGTGGGTCGTTTTTGGGGGACTGACTCATGTAATTTTTGACGTTCGAAAAGTGCTGATTCTCAGCCTAGTTTGAATAAATGACTTTTGATTTTGATTTTGAATAAATGAATCAACGAACAAATAAATAAAAAATAAAGTAAAAATATTTTATTTTCAGATAACCATGGTCATTACATACAAAAATAACTTAAAAAGTATGTAATTAGGTACAGAGATTAAAGTGGAAAATAAAACGCCGATTGATCAGCCCGCATCGCTCACATGCAGATTGATGAATCGATTGAACACAGCCGCGTCCAACCTATCCGCTATCATTTTCAGAATGCTGTTGCTAGGGACCGCACAGTTTTCAAGACTGACCGCATGATTGCATAAAAATCATCTATATGTGCAAACTCAAACTCAAACTCAAAGCATTTATTTCAATTAAACCATTGACAGGCACTTTTGAATTGTCAAGAAGTCGGTCAGTTACAAATATGAAGCTAGTTGCCCATTCCAAATAGTAGGTTCCTATGGAGAAGAACGGGCAAGAAACTCCACGGACACTCTTTTAAATTAAAATATTGGTACAAAATATTGGTTACATCATTCATATTGAAGTTAAAGATGTGAGAACGATGCAATACGTCAAAAGCGTCCGTGATAAAAAGATAACAATTCAAAACTAAAATAATTAAAAATAAGCCGTGGCAGCTAAGAGATGACCAGTCCCAACTGACAGCGCCCGTTCACGAACATGACGCATGGATCAGCACCATTCAGCTCAACCATTTTGAAGGGAGCTAAATGATCCAACACACACGCCACCATCAGCGAGACATCTGAGTGAGCATGACATACTCTCAGCCGCCAGGGTACATTTAAGTCAATGAAAGACATAATTACCCGGTAAATGGTAGCTCTATTGCACATAGTACTCACACCTGTGATATGCAATTATATAATACAAAGGATATTCGAGTTTATACAATGAAAAGATAGTCTTCCAATCTTCATCAGCTCCAACAGTATTTTCAAATGTTAATAAATTAGTTGTGGTTGTGGAGCTGGACCAGCATTGAGCCAAGCATTTCTATCAGCGATGTAATCCCCCAACCTATAATATGCCTGCTTGCATAGTGTGCGTTTTATACAAGATTTGAATTTCGTCTCATTCAGTTGAAGTATGACGGGAGGGATTTTATTATAACATTTTAAACAGTACCCCATGAAAGATAAGTCTACTTTTGCCAGTCTGAAACCTGGTTGAGCTAATAGATCCCTACTTCTAGTACTATAATTATGTCTTTCGCCTCTTTTACTAAAAAGATGTAAATTTTTTCTTACGTACATGATGTTTTCATAGATATATTGACAAGGCACCGTCATGATGTTAATATCCTTAAACAGTTCCCTAAGAGAATCGCGCCTGCGGAGATTATATATGGCTCTGATGGCTCTTTTCTGCAGAATAAAAATAGACTCGATGTCTGCAGCCCGTCCCCAAAGTAAAATACCGTAAGACATGATACTATGAAAGTAACTAAAATAGACTAGCCTCGCGGTATCTACATCAGTAAATTGACGGATTTTTCTGACAGCATATGCTGCTGAACTTAGCCGTCCTGCAAGAGATGTTAAATGAGGACCCCATTGAAGCCTAGAGTCGAGCGTGATCCCCAGGAAAACAGTTTTATCGACGAATTCTAGTTTCTCTTGATTCAATACTATCTCATAATCACTACTTTTTACATTTGGTAAAGAAAATCGTATGCACTTCGTTTTTTTTCCATTTAATACTAAATTATTGGCAGTGAACCAATTTTGGACCTGCAGTAAGGCGTTATTTACGTCATCAAAATTTGTAGCACGTCTATCTACCTTAAAAATCAAAGAAGTATCGTCAGCAAATAACATCATTTGTGGTTGATTATTTAATAAATGGAGTAGATCATTAATATACACTAAAAAGAGGAAAGGACCCAATATCGAGCCTTGAGGAACACCCATTTTTACTTTTAAACCGAGTGAATTGATACCATTTATTTGAAGTAGCTGTTGTCTATCGTTTAAATAAGATTTTACTAAACTAAGCGCAAGTTTTCCAAGTCCGTAATGCTCAAGTTTCAATAGCAAGGTTTCGTGATCGACGCAATCAAATGCCTTGGAAAGGTCACAAAAGATTCCTATGGCATCTTGGGCCTCTTCCCACGCGTTAAAAATGTGTCTTAATAAGGTTACACCGGCGTCGGTCGTACAACGTCCTTTGGTGAAACCATACTGTTGATCGTGAAGGATTTTATTCGAGTTGAAATGATTGAGCATTTGATTAAGCATTACCTTTTCAAACACCTTGCTGAAAACCGGCAACACGGATACGGGTCTATAATTATTTGTGTCTTTACTGTCCCCGGATTTGAAAAGTGGTATTACTTTACTGTATTTCATTAAATCCGGGAAGACTCCTTGATCCACACACAAATTAAATATTAAGGCTAAGTAAGGCGCAATAGTCTAAATTATGGACGTACAGACTTTAATGGACATTCCCCAAAGATCTTCGGACAATTTGATCTTGATTTGCCTAAAAGCTTTTAATACTATTATTGGGTTAATATGCTTAAAGTTAAATTCAATAGAGCAGGCTGAAACGTTCGCCCTTACAGAGTCAAATGCGAGCGAGGGCGAGGAATTTAAAGTTTCTGTAGTTTTCAGTGGGATACTGGTAAAGAAATTTACAAATTCTTGAGCAATTTCTTTGCTATCGCAAATGAGACCACATGACGTCTCCAGTGCGTAATCAGAATCATGCTTTTTGTTCCTATTCGTTTCATTATTGATAATTTTCCAAACCGTTTTAATTTTATTGTCTGCTGACTTAACCTTGTTGCTAATGTATAAGGCTTTAGCTGCCTTGCAAGTGTTTTTAAAAGTTCTGGAGTAAGTAGCAACATATTTATTAAAAGTTTCCGTGTTTATATAAGGCTTATGGCCATACAGCTCGAAAAGTCTTTCCCTACTTTTTCTGAGTCCTCAAACATACCTGAAGCTGTACAAGAACCCGGGAGCCGCAACAGTGCCCTGAAAATGTTATTGTATTGACTCTGAGGGCATTGTATCAGGCACTTTCCGCCTTATTACAAAACAAGATTTATATTTTGACATGGCTCAAACCATGGAGCCAGTTTTTGTAATAAGAACGTAACATTTATTGAAATACCGTTCTTTATACAAAACTGAAAACTTAGTTCGGTACTTTTTTTTTAAAACTTTGCCCCTCATTAGGAATTTCTCCTGAACATTTAAACTCACATACACTAACAGCCAGACCGGAACAACTACTTGTAGGTCATACAAATATTTGTTCCGTGCGGGAATTGAACCCGCGACACGCAGCGCAGCAGTCAATCGCTTAACCACTGCGCCAACCGTGCCGTCAACTACTACTAAGGTAGGTAAGGTACTAAGTTGTCAGTTTTGTGTTTAGGGACTGTACCATAGTCAGAATAAAGTTCGAAATTCAATAATGACTCGATGTTTTAAAAACCTGGGTCTCAAGATAAACCTTGTTTTGTAATAAGAGGGTTATGTTAAAGCCATAGACCACTCGTGTAGAAACTTTGACAGTACGCTTTAAATAGCGTCAATTTATCATCGACCGCACAACGAGCGAATCTATGTGACAGCAATGAACGAAGCTCTCTAACGTTCTTCATTTTGTTGGACTTCGGCCGATGCTAGAAGTTCGAAAATTAATTTCCTAACAATCTTCTACATTCTAATCACTAATTTAGTAGGGACTTCAAAGCAAGTGACGTAACTCTCGCTGGTACACATTATTTTCTCTTAGACATAACAAACTCGAACACAAGTAAATGAGTGTCGTGTCGATCGACAGATGGAGCTAATCATGACTCGTCTCTAATGACTGCGCCGACTGGACGAGCCGGCGACGGCGGGCGACGCGGCGCGGTGTGGGGGCGCCCTTATGTGATGTGTCGTCACTTGACAGCTATTGCTCATTTGTAAGAGCGTTATTATTTTTAGATGATTAGTGATTTTGGGCAGTGATTTTGAATGGCGTGATTGTTTGATATTTTTTTTTTAACTTTGCCCCGCACTGGGAATTTCTCCTGTATTGTGGGTGCGTTTACAAACATTTAAAATCACATACACAAACAGCCTGACAATATTAGCGATGTTATACTTACCTATAAAAGTAAGAATAGGAACAATTATGGTGAATTTGAACACAGTGTGCATTCCTGATGAATTTTGTACATTTAATCTTAGTTACTGACTGAACTGAATTAGGGCGGGCGAAAAGCTTAATTCATTTTTAAACTTTAAATTATATTTTAAACGAAATCCTTCCCGCAATAAAAGTAACTGAACGAAAAACTTGCACGAAATTAATTAACAAAATTCTCGGCGTTAATGAAATGTAAAAACTGCAGGTAGCACTGTGGCACTGTATTACCACAGAATAAATAGGTACAGAAGTTCGGCTCCATTCGACGAGCGAAAACAAATGCACACAGACATGCCTCTATATGCAGGTACAGCGGTGCAAGGCCAATTGCGGCCGGAATTCGTTTGATATATTTCCGTACGCGTGTTTAAGTGTGTGTGCTCTTTGTAAGAGGCGACCTTCTGTAGCTGACTATTCCGTGGTATTACTGTACTACTGTAGCAGTAAGCGATCCAACTTTTATTCATTATCTGTGCCTACTGAGCCGGAAAGTGTGAATCGTCTGAACGAATAAAAGTCCTCATAAAAGCGAATATCGCCACGAATTGCAGGCGATCGCAGCGATACGCGCGTGTCCGCTCCGATGCGCGCCGATTTGATCCGATAAGGATTTTACACTATTTTGCCACTGAAGTATTTTCACGATTGTGAGCTTTTCCGATATTTCGCTTGGCCGATATCCTATTTGTGTAGATAGACGGATTTCGGACGATTTGAGAGAGAAATTAACAGGGTCACTTTGATCGTCTGTGTGTTCATCGAAGTTACGATAAATGTAAAGATAATAAAATGATATTGTTTTAACTTTAAATTTTCTTTATTTTCAGTTAAATTAGTGGGAAAGCAAGAAGGCGCACAGTACTAGTAAGTATAGCATTAAAGAGTTCAATAAAATTCACAAGTGTTAAAAGTTATGTCGGTACTTTCGAATCAAATACCACGTTAACTCCTCCAAACACCTGCAAACCATCGTCCAACATCGTATACCTATCTTATTAATTTTTCTCAAGTGAAAATCACGTTAGACTGAGTCCCGGCGGTAATGAAATTTTATCAAGAACTTAGTCCGCGGTGTTACAGCGGACGAAGTTTCTAGAAATTCCCGATTGTGTTCCAACAACTCTTAGCTATTTTCCAGATCTCTTTTCAATCCTTCGAGTTAAGGTGCCTTCATACAGCTGCCTGGCGACATCTAACTAGACCACTGGACATCGTTTAGTGAACGAAAGTAATGCTGTTAATGCATACCATTGTTTACTAAGTCCTGACTTACCGTAAGATGGACCCCAAGTACTTACCATTCGATGAATACCAGCAACTAAGTACCTTGTTACTATTTGAGTACGTGTGCCTGTCAATACTTATTAAATTCTGAAGTACGAGTGTTGGAGAAACTGAAGACACACTCGATCTGGAATATCCGAAACGCGTCACCTTTGCCCTTGGCGTAGCAAGGGTCCGTAAGCGACTTCAACTTGTTCAGTTCAGTTGGAAAAAAAATCCGACTCAAGATTTACCACCCTTCTCTGTATCCATATTCAGTGTTAAATATTCCCTTTTTATGTTTAAGCCACACCGTGGCATCACCCTTACTCATAGAGCTGCACCGTACTTCCCGGAGCTCGGAGTCCGCAACTCCTAGCGGTAGTTCACAATTCCGCACTTCTGTGACTTTATTACTCGAGCGGAACGGCATGTACTTTCGCTGTATGATTTCAATACTGCACTCCGAAGACGGAATCCATTTATTTCTTAGTTGTAGCGTCGATGAACGAAATTTGTGACTGGTATGCAGGGCTACTTGGTGCAATCTGGATACAACTTGGACATGGCAAACAAACAGAATGTTTAATGGTTTAAAAAAGTCAGATCATAGGATTTCGTCTGTGTCATGTCATGGGTGTGTTTACAGACACGTAGGCACATTTATGTGTCTCGTCGGAGTTTGACGTTTACATACGAGCTATTAAAATTATTCAAAACTATAAGCTAGAGTGCGAGAATATGCTGTTTAAACTCATACCGCCTTAGTATAAAACAAGATTTATATTTTGACATGGCTTAAACCATGGAGCCAGTTTTTGTAATAAGAACGTAACAGTGATTGAAATACCGTTCTTTATAATAAACTGAAAACTTAGTTCGGTACTAAGTTGTCAGTTTTGTGTTTAGGAACTTTACCATAGTCGGAATAAAGTTAGAAATTCAATAATGTCTCCATGTTTTAAACCGGGGTCTGAAGATAAACCTTGTTTTGTAATAAGGAGCATTAGTTTAGGTAATTAAATAAAGGTAAACAAATCCTATTTTATAGACACTTTCTTGTTTATAAATACGTTATAACTTTTATCCAAATTAAATTATTTTTTTATTTTTTCGATAGTTTCCTCTTTTATTAATGTGTGTTAAACTTTAGGTATCATTTATTCCTATACTACTTTTCGTATAATTGTTGGAGCCCAATTTTTTAATTAGATTTAAACGAATACTTTAAAATTTTGTAATGTCTATTGTAAAAATCCCAAAAAGACTGGTTCTTTAAACGTCAACGAATTATAACGTTGCTAAATTGAAGAGTACAACTGTGACGTAACATGACAACTGAAGTGTCAGGTATTACGTTTTTAATTGACAGCTCTCTGATCACGTTATTTTTTTTAATTTTATGTAACTACCTAAACCAACGCAGTATAGGTATAGTCTGTTATTGGTGATCAATATAATGGTTTCAAAATGTTTGCGCGCCATTTTCCCCGCCAATCAACGTCCGTCATGTTTTCAGTAGCACGTCATCCATCATCACTGTAATTGGCACATTGACAGTCTGCCAGCCTGCTGCAATATAGTCATCAATTAAAGCTGTACGCACATGGTCATTGTTTGGTAGAAGCATGTTACAGCAGTGAACTACAATATAATGATGCTGGGATGCTGCCTGTTAAAAGTTTTGTTTTTAAACCCGTTATTCTTAAATTACAGTCCCTTCACTATACTGCATTTTGAAATAATTACCGATTGATTCATCAGTAAAATAAAAACTCATCAAGCATCACACTAGTATACTGCTATTGGGTAGGATGCATATCCGGTAGGCTCCAATAACCCTTCCATATCCCAAGGGCACGTCTTCCCTACCATTATCGCGCCCCCCGGTCTACTCTCTGATATACAATGGTCTCTGTAGTCTCATGAAACATGAGGTTTCAGGGGCTAGTGTGAATCTTTGGGTTCATTCGAACAATCGAGTCTGGTACAACCACGTTGGGGTCGGTGCATTTCATTAATTTATTCACTAGTAAGTATATCTATTGGTTAGTTTCTAGTGCTATTAAACATTTTATTATGATTTCTAAAACCCACTTTTCAGATCCCTCTGATCATTCTAATATACAGTCATAAAGAAAATATCAAATACATCGCCACAATCGCTTTAACACGAGGAATGTTCCCCAAGAAAGCAAATACGCCACCAATCGAGGCTCGCGTTAAATGCAATCGCCATCCGCCATCCGTTCCAATAGAGTCGGCAAGCAGACCGGATTACACAGCAGGAGGATAGTCCCGGGGGATGGGGGATCGGGGATGACGGGCAAACAGCCGGGGGACTCTTATGTACCGAGGTGTTGAGGAAATTCATTATGTGCACGCGGATATGTTAGAATACCTGGAACATTTGTATTAGTTGTCAATTATTATGATCTATGGGTTCAGGGTTCTTTATTTTACCGACCCCCAAGATACATGCCCTGCTTAGTTTGGGGGTCAAAGGTCAAACCAAAACATTGTGATGTACAAACTTAATTGTGTTTTCTTTTTGCCAATAAAACTTTTCGTGTTTTGTTTTTTTTCGTATTTATTTATATACTTCTACACTGGGTTATACCCTAGAATTTATACTTTACTAGCTGACCCGACAGACGATGTCTTGTCCAATAAAAAACTCATAGAAAATGCACTTTCAGTTTTCCCGAATTTTCCAATTTTCCCGGGTTTTTTTTTTCTTCCTTTAAGAACCTGAGTCGGACTATTACGAACATTTTAAAACTAATAGCCAAATCGGTCCCGCCGTTCTCAAGTAATGCTTACCAACGAACAACATTTCATTTTTATATTAAATAGAATATACTCGTAGATAGATAGAAGTTTATACGCCAGAAATATACATTACAAAAAATAAAATAAACACCACAAACCATATTGTGAGCATCCTTATCGTTGTTCTTTATTGTCTTTCAAATTATTATTTGGTTTTCGAATCGCGATTTTTTAAATCGTTCACTTGTTGGTGTAAATTGTATGTTGTACAGTCACGAGCACCAATATGTATACACTCAACAACTTTCAAAAGTAATTTCCTCCAACTATATTTATTTATATTTTATTTTACTACGAACATAGTATTCTGGAACCCAAACTATTATGAAATAGATCTTTTCTCAAAGTTGCAATCGTTATGCCACGAGTAAAACGGTTTTGAATTCCGCTAAGCGTTTACTTATTAGTGCTCATGACTGTACACCAATAATGAATAGGTCCAGCAGTGATAAGCTTAAAAATAATTTGTGATAGAGGATTTGATCTTTCAGCAAAAGATTCAAATGTATTATTGATGATCACTAGAAACCAAGACTCAACAGCGGCCATGACTGATCGCGTAAGTATTTACTATCAAATACTATCAATACAACTCAATCAGATATAACTCTCCACAACATTACCTTTATGTTGTCAAATTATTCTCGATATTTTATGTAATAGCGTGGTGAACGGAATCTGCCGTCGCGTCGCGGAATTATAGCAGTGGCGGCCGCACGTCGAGCGTCGCCGTGCACGAGACCCGCAGGGGTGCCACACAGGACTTAGAAGTTAGAGGATTTTGTTTGGAATAGGTGTGTGACTAGCGATGGAGAAGTCTGCTACTTAATACAATATCATTGTGTCGCTATGGGTTGAAGACTAGTTGTTGTTAAGCTTTCTGCTTTAATCATCGTCGGTATACTGGCATTCTAGCACCATGGGTTAACAGGGTGTTCGGGTTATCGGCGGTGTAACATGCTGGCTGGCACTGCTCAGCAAACTCGCTCTTATATCCCGTCTTGTAGTGGACTGTATATTGGGTTTGATTGCCAGGAGATGAGGGACGGGAATAACACTATAGATACTTACGCACTTTAAATGTTTCGTAGACTTCTTTTATTTTTTGCACACCTTCTGGTGCACCGTACAACACGGACACATCGGTCGAATGACAGTAGTACAAAGTTGCCATGTGTAAATATTAATTAAAATGTTGCAACATCTAGCACAGGGATCACCAATTAGTTTCATTGCGGGTCCGGTTTGTCAGACGATTACTACGAGTAGCAATAAATTTTGATTTAAGTATTGTACAAATCTTTTAAATAAAATTCTCGTGTCACAATGTTAGTTACCATACTCCTCCGAAACGGCTTGACCGATTTTGATGAAATTTTATATGTATATTCAGTAGGTCTGAGAATCGGCTACTATCTATTTTTTATACCCCTTTCCCACGGGATCGAGGCTTACGCGGGTGAAACCGCGGGGCGCAGCTATAGTACTTATTATATAATAATGAACAAAAATAAACTAAGTAATTAATATTGCACACACATACATATATAAACTCACGCTTTCTTCCCATGGAGGTAGGCAGAAATTATAGAACGCCACCTGCTACGCTCCTTACATACATCTTTTGCTTCTTCTACGTCATACACGCACGCCGGTTGCGAGCACTACGCACCTGACATTTCTGAAGAAACTATTTAATTAATATTAATATGAAAAATTTAATTTTTTGCTAGCTGTCTAGGTACATTCAACAAGCGCTATGCTTTGCTTATAGAGTAGTAGTTGCTAGCTGTCTAGGTACATTCAACAAGCGCTATGCTTTGCTTATAGAGTAGTAGTTGCTAGCTGTCTAGGTACATTCAACAAGCGCTATGCTTTGCTTATAGAGTAGTAGTTGCTAGCTGCCTAGGTACATTCAACAAGCGCTATGCTTTGCTTATAGAGTAGTAGTTGCTAGCTGTCTAGGTACATTCAACAAGCGCTATGCTTTGCTTATAGAGTAGTAGTTGCTAGCTGCCTAGGTACATTCAACAAGCGCTATGCTTTGCTTATAGAGTAGTAGTTGCTAGCTGTCTAGGTACATTCAACAAGCGCTATGCTTTGCTTGGGGCAAGTTTGATAACGATACAGCGATATTCACAAACAGTTTTAGGCCTCGTTGGTCTCTAGCAAGCGCTACCGCTCAGCATGAGTTCCTGGGTTCGATTCCCGGGACGGCCAAAGTGATATTGGGGTTTTCTATCTCGAATTTCTCAGTAGCAGCCCGGAGTCTGTATTTGTGCGCGGTTGATGGCAATAGGCTCGCCACCTATTACATGGGACTTAAACATACCTGGCGAAATGTGGGTGTACTATAGGTACTTACACCTCTGCCCAACCCTTCGGAGAAACAAGGCGTGATATTAAGTAAAAACCTTGCCACCACGGTGTTTTAAGTAAAAAGCTGTAAGGATTAAATCACCAAGCTATAAGGGCTGGTAATTATTCATGTCAAGGCTTCGTTATTTCTTTTGACATTATATGTTGTTCATGTTCAATTCAGATCTTAAATCCTTAATCTTGAAGAAAACAACCTGAAGCTATCAGGACGATGGGTATCGGTAGCCTCCATGTCGTGGCAGCCCTGGAACTGTAGCTCGTCGTTCGCTGCGATTGGTTTACTATTTACACACTACACGGTGTGATTGCAGTTAGAATTGAAGTGTCCGATGTAAAAGTGGTTTTTCAATGGCTATGTACATTTCCACCCGTGTGTGCCGATGTTGAACCTTCGATACGTATCGCTCTGTTGACTGTGCTACTAAGTAACTACGCGTGTAGGTGGCAATTGTTGGTTTTTATTGGATTGAAGATTGGTGACAATCTGGTCAAACATTAAATATGTCGCTGAAATTATTGTGGCCACAGAAATAGCTTTGAAATATATAGTAATAGAAGTTTGTCGTCGGTCTTTGCAGAAATTTGTTTTTCATAATTTTCATATTTCGTTACATAATTTCTCCGTGCATTTTCCTTATTTCTATAAATTCTACCTGTCACCTCGTTCAAAAATAATCTCAGTGTGGTTTCCGTAGTTCGTAGTATGCACTGTAAGTCGTGCAGGGTCATTCTAGCTAAGGAAAGTTAGTCAGATATTCGGCGTGAATACCACAAGGGAAGAGCCAGACGATCACAAATAGGTGTACCTAGACCAAACGCACTTGAGCAAACTATCCACGTAGTTGTGACAGTTGAACGAAGTTGAGCAAGCGCTACAGACTGGCCAGTGGTCTCGGTGGCGGCCCAGTACGAGCGACGTGGCGGGGCCGACTTGTTTCACTATAGAGTGCGCCATCTTTGACGATGCATTCGCTTGGCACTAGACAGCTTGAATTTTGTGCAATGACGCTTAGTCCTAGATGTGGCCTAGCCGTCATTAATGCTGAAAATTCCACCAATGCATGCTAGTCAGTACGACGACTTAAGGCGACGATAACCGATTTTTTATGATTTTACACTGACGATCACGTCTAAACGAGTAGTATTAATGATTTGAAAAAAATATATGTTAAATTAGAGCATTTTCTCAATAATTTAAATGTGAATATTTTGGACTGTTTATATTACATAGTGAAATTAATTTGTAAAGTTATCTCTAACGCGGATAAAAAACTGAGAATGGCGCAAAATCTACCAAGCACCTTTTGTTTTGTGTATAAAAAATTAATAATGCGTCAAATTGGATACAGCGCTCCTTGAAGGGCGAATCCTATTACTGGCTGAACGTACGACGCGTTGCGTGACCACAGTATAGAACACGCAAGCTAACCACTCAAAGTCACTGGTATATATCTGCGTCTTAACAGGTGCTTTCGCCTGCTTTCTAGTCTCAAGACATCTGTCGAAAGATTTCACATACAGAATGATTGCTAACTAATTCGGGGTTCAGACTTAATGATACCAGAAAAACATATTGACGACGACTTCACGAATGTCTTGAATAATAATTGGAAACAAGAAAGTCCATGATCCATGACTGGTAAAAGTATTTAGATTGTTTTCTTAGAAGTTGAAGCAATGTGACTGTATTTTTTCGCACTGTGTTGGATTGTAGGAGCTTGCAGCATCCTAGTGAGTTGGTTCTAGCCTAGCCGCAGCGTCCTCCCACAGGAGCAGGACGTCCTGCGTCCAGCTAACTAGATAACAGACACGTCGCTCCACTCGCGCGTCGTGCCGCCTCGCGCCAGTGCGGTTTGTGCCTAACTTGTCGTTATCGTTTGTGTAGCGTTATACATGAGCTCGGATCACATTATCAACGCGGCGGACGGATGATCTTGTTTCATTTTGTTATGGCTTTTTGTGCAAAAAGAAAGTGACGCAGCATATGCGTTATGAGGTAGTTCTTGCGTCTAGGTCTACTGAGGACCTGTATGTCCATCCATTTCATTTAAAAATGTTTTGGTATGGAAACCGGTGGGGGTGGGTTTTGGAATCGTTTGGAATTTTTAAGTCACTGCCGTAAAATACTTTAATAATTTTCGGACTGGATTTTTTTTAATGTCTCAAACTCAAACTCAAGCCCCCTTATTACAAAACAAGGGTTAACTTCAGACCCAGGTTTAAAACATGGAGCCATTATTGAATTTCGAACTTTATTCCGACTATGGTAAACTTCCTAAACACAAAACTGACAATTTAGTACCGAACTAAGTTTTCAGTTTTGTATAAAGAACGGTATTTCAATCACTGTTACGTTCTTATTACAAAAACTGGCTCCATAGTTTAAGCCATGTCAAAATATAAATCTTGTTTTGTAATAAGGCGGAAAGTATTTATTTCAATTAAACCATTGACAGGCACTTTCGAATTGTCAAGAAGTCGGTCAGTTTCAAATATGAAGCTAGTTGTCCATTCCAAATAGTATGTTCCTATGGAGAACGGGCAAGAAACTCCACGGACACGCTTTTAAATTAAAATATTGGTTACATAATTCATATTGAAGTTAAACATGTAAGAACGATGCAATACGTCAGAAGCGTCCGTGATAAAACGATAAAAAACAAAAAAAAACAATTCAAAACTAAAGTAGTTAAAAATAAGCCGTGGCAGCTAAGAGATGACCAGTCCCAACTGACAGCGCCCGTTCACGAACATGACGCATGGATCAGCACCATTCAGCTCAACCATTTTGAAGAGAGCTAAATGATCCAACACACACGCCACCATTAGCGAGACATCTGAGTGAGCATGACATATTCTCAGCCGCCAGGGCACATTCAAGTCAATGAAAGACATAATTACCCGGTAAATGGTAGGTTTATTGTACATAGTACTCACACCTGTGATATGCAATTATATAATACAAAAGAGATTCGAGTTTACAAAGGAGATTCGAGTTTTGTAGGTATGTAGACTACCGTTTAAAACAATGTCGTACCAATGTTACTACACCAATCAATTACAAAATAACCCATAGAAACACAATATCTTCCCCTCCAACAATAAGACGTCCGCAAAGCGTCGCTCCTCTCCCCTCACCCCTCGTGTCGCGCCCCGTGACATATTTTTAATTAAACGCCACTTAGGTCGACGCGCGGCAAATCCCGCGCGATCCATTGTAGCCTTAGCCGTTATGATAATGTGGCTGCACCTTTATGTGATGTGTGGATCCTTTGAATGTTTTGTTCCTTTTACAATTTGTGTAGCAGCGGCGGAGAGGATTACGTTGCTATTGTTAAAATGTTAGGCGTTAATTATTTTGTTGGTTATTTATTTTAATTAATCTTAAATGTGTTGGTGTTTTTATTTTGTTTATAGAGTAAACTTTAACAATACTTTGAATATTAATTGATTCTCATAATGCCGATACATATCATACCTAATTAGCTCGTCCAAAACAACAATTACTGAAACTGCTCAGTAATTGTTGCAGTTACTTTATAGTAAGAACTTATGGATGAGCCCAATTTTAGTTTCACTAACAACAACAAAAATTACAAAATTAAATGATACAAAAAATAAAAATAAACACAAAAAGCATATTGCATCGACCGGGAATCGAACCCGGGCCGCCCGCGTGGCAGGCGAGCATTCTACCACTGAACCATCGATGCTTATACATATACGTTTCAAATAATGAACTACATTGTGTATACCTACTCATTTTAGTAGGTATTACTGATAACGGTACTGATGTATTTTTTATTGACCTACGTCATTTTGGTGGATATGATTAGTTTATTTTTTTCAATGAAACTACTTTACTGCATGTTGTTTTAGCCCATTTATCCAACTTTTCATACAACATCGTGCTTACCGTGCAGTAGCTGCTTTCACACGGCTTAAGCCGTTGGATCGATACATGCGGTTCAGATACGGCAGATAAGCGCCGGATGCCGGGCGGGAACCGCCGCGCGTACGCTTGATAACAGCAGCTGCTACCTACCTACGTATATTAATGTTAGTTGATGTTAGTAAATGATTGAGTTGTTTAGTTATCTTCACGCGTAGTGAGTCGGACGGGATGAGCAGCGAAAGGTTTGAGAGTTGATATATACAGCAAACTTGATGAATGCCTTCAAATATGATATCGAATGGGTTTAGTCAAGTGATTATGTATTCAGTGATGACAAATACCGAGCGACTGAAAATTGTATGTAAATATTACAGAGAACCTATCGGTAATTAAGGGACATAGGTATTAGTCAATTGAAGTATGGAATCGTAACATAGGCGTAGGTACTGTAGCATAGGTACTGAATACAATCCCAGATAAAGTGCTTAGCTCGGTTTCTCAATACATAAAAGATGAGCGACACAAGAACAACCTCTAACAGGATTATCTCATAACCCTACAATCTTGCATGACCTTTAAAAACCCCCGTTCACTGCCACTCAGAATTTAATCGCTGTTCGTGCTCTCACCGGGTGTTCAGTCTCCCAGCGCTCAATATGCACTGTAAACATTCCCGGGATCTCGCGCAGATGCGATCCCGCGGGATTAGCGCCGGGACGCGTGCGCCGTAATCCCGGGGCGCGGGATTAAGGCGATGGGTAATTAATTGCTCATAGAGTTGGGTCATGATTGTGAGTAATTTGTAGGATTTGAAGGTGGTTGACATTTTTTGTTTCTTGTCTTTTTTGTGCGAATGTGATGATTTCTGGTGGGTAGCGTTGCAGGGGCGCAGTCTCCTTACGTTGCAGGGGCGCAGTCTCCTTACGTTGCAGGGGCGCAGTCTCCTTACGTTGCAGGGGCGCAGTCTCCTTACGTTGCAGGGGCGCAGTCTCCTTACGTTGCAGGGGCGCAGTCTCCTTACGTTGCAGGGGCGCAGTCTCCTTACGTTTCAGGGGCGCAGTCTCCTTACAACCCGATTCCTGTCGGCTTCCCTTCGGAACAACCAGTCTTCTTAGACTTGTGTCACATTACAAATTAATATTTAATACCAGTTTAAAACATTACAAAAATGCCTAAATTGTTTAACTAAACAAAGAATTCCGACCATATCTGGCGTTATTTTAGAAAAGTAAAGTCTTCTACATACTGGCGCGACACGCGACGCGACACAAAGGCCCCGCGTGTCGCGCGACGAGCGGTCCTTTTGTGTCACGCGACAAGTCGCGCCTGTATGTAGAAGCCTTTAAGGAATGAATAAAATGTTTGAGTATATTAATTTTGATGTTATCTAGAGTTTATGAGAACTGAACAACTTTTTCTTCGGCTTACCTCTAATAAAAATGATAGCCTCGCTACTGTAGCGTTGTGAAATTGTCGCTAAAAGTGACCTGTGATTCAGGTACCATCACTCAAATCACGTCGGCTCGTGGGGGTTAGCCCATTGCCATGAGTATAATATTTCCCTATAACACTGCAACTGTTAGCTTAAGGAGATTAAAGGTGCAATTATCTTGTGTTAACTAAACGCTTCTTTAGAACCGAGGTCGGCTGACCTACCTCGTACTGCACCTTTTTTTTTGTTAGTGGGGTGGAAAATCCTCATGGATGTTCTCCGCCCTGTGGCGGGAGGAGAGGTTTGTCAGACTCTGACTGACTAAAAACCACCCCAGTGGTTCCCTTCGCACACTTGCCCTGGGATCTTGGGATCTGTTATTACTTCCGCAATCCCCGGCTAGTGCCTGCCCGCCTCTGCGGGCCACCTCAAGTCTGGGGGGGGGGGGTTGAGGTGTTTGACCCCCGCGACGTCTGAAAGGGGCGCGCGTGGAACACTACGCGCCGCCATCTCGGGTCCAGTGTGATAGGGGGCGGCGGACGTCCCCAAGTCCGCCGTCCCTGGACCCATTTAGGGGGGCCGGAAGAGGGCATTATCTGCCCTCCGCCGACGCCCGGTGCGCCTGCTGCGGGCCGGGTGAGCGGACGAGATCTCCCGCTCCCTTTCCGCAGCCGCCTTCTGCGACAGGACTGTTTCGCAGAAGGACACCACCGCGTCCCAGGACTCCTCACTGGCGACCATCGAACCTCGTGCTGCACCTACTCCAATAGAAGTAAGTACCTACTACACATCTACTAATCAGTCATCCATTGCAGACGGTTGGATACCCATAAAAATTCGCCCAAAAATAAAGCCATTATTATCCTAAAATTAACGTAGAATACTCCAAAAGCAACAAAACACTTAACCAAAATATAGAACAGTTTCCACGTTTTCAGACCATCGACACTTCCGCACTCATGCACTTCACCACCGACAATTACGTCATAACGCCATGACCTCCCCCTGACGTCAGAGACAGTGGAACACCATGGTTTATGGCGTGTCGTATAGCGTGGCCCTGCGTGGCCCATGCTCGTAAATTAACACTCGTATTTGTTATTGTGCATGTTCTACATGGCAAATGTATGGGTGTAGCCTTTTATGGCGCCCTAATTGATGGGACAGTAAAAGGTTTTAGTGTGCGTTAATAATATTATTGGTAGGTTGTGGTTATTGGGGAGATACTTGGCTATTTTTTGAGTCAACTTTTACACACCGTTGTTTAATTTTGAAGTGCTGCTGAAAAACTTCATGTTTAACTGCCTGATAGACCTTCTTTTTTTTGGGTGGGAAATTATCAAATAAGTTCTCGCTCTGGGCTGAGCGGGAGGGCGTGTCAGACTTTTACTGACTAAAACCCACCCGTGTTCCTTCCGTTGCCTGTGTGCCGCGGCCACGATATCCCTTTCGGACAACTCGCAACCCCGGCAGGCATTGGCCCTAACGGACCCCGTCAGTTGGTGCTGACATCTCTTTGAGGCGCGCGTGAAACACAACGCGCCGTCGACCCGGGCCTGGTCCTTATCGGACGGCGAGCTACCCATCGCTCACCGTCCGCAGGCCCGCGCCTACGGTGGCCGGAAATCAGCTTGTGACTCCAGACGCCCGGGGCGTCTCCTGCGGCGGCTAAGGGCGTGAGGGCGCGAACCCTGCCTTACCCTCACGCGTTCCGCCTCCTCCTTCGCGAGCATTACTGCTTCGCAGAAGGAGGTGACGGCCTCCCATGCACTCTCGCTCCGAACCATGGCCTGAACCAGGGCCGGACGCGAGAGATCGCTGCCGCCGATCGCCTCCGTGAGGACACGGCGGTGCTCCGCCCAAGCCGGGCAGACTTCCACCGTATGCTCCACCGTGTCCTCCGGGCGATCCACATAGTGGTGACACCCGGGCGTTTCCTCCCGCTTTATCCTGAACAGGATGCCTGATAGACCTGATTCCTTAATCTCTCTGGAGGCCTAAAATGGACGCTTTGGCAGAATCATAATATGATCTGCGTAAAATTCATATCCCGCAATTCATCTGTTTCACAGTTTTGTATGGAGTATCGTAAAATTGTCCACAAAGAATGAATTGCTATAATGAAGTCTAATGTCAAATAGCAGCTGTCAAACAGATGAATTGCGGGATATGAATTGCACGCAGATCATATTATGATTCTGCCAAAGCGTCCATTTTAGGCCCCCAGATCTCTAATCAATTTAACGATAGCTTCAAGTCTCGTCTCCCCACTCTACCCTTTCTAACACTAAATTGATTTTCATGAATGAAAACCTATCGATTTATTTTATTTAATAGATATTGAGAATTCATCCACGAGTTTATTAATACGTCTCATGTATGCGTCTAACAATCAGCTTATTCTAAATCCAAGTTTTGTCAATAAAAACCCGATGTATTTTCTAGAAATGTTATCAGAATCACAAACAACCCCGAAACTTTGAAAGTGCGTATCTCTGTGAAGGGCACCTCACCTCTCAGTCCTCTCCCAGACGGAGGGATTAGTCACTGACTGTCCCTTTCACTCGGCCGGTCAGGCTAGTCTACAATACCTAGCCAGACAGTTTTATTGCACAGGTGCGGACATAATATTCTTTAGAATGAATGTCTCAAAAATGTGACGACCCTTTTTAAATTGGATCTGAATTGCAATCAGAATTAGTGTGTAGCAGTGGTTAAGCGATTGACTGCTGCGCTGCGTGTCGCGGGTTCGATTCCCGCACGGAACAAATATTTGTAGAACCTACAAGTAGTTGTTCCGGGTCTGGCTGTTTGTGTATGTGAGTTTAAATGTTTGTAAACGCACCCACAATACACGAGAAATTCCTAGTGTGGAGCAACGTTTTTAAAAAAGAAGAAGAAGAATTATTTTTTGTTGAATAAGTTTGTACAGTATGTGTGGCTTCCATCTCTGCTGGTACCATGAATGTAGTCTTCAATATCTCTATTATTAAAGCTTTCAAAGTCTTCATAACCTTCAAATGTATTAACTTCAACAGTGTAATAACCGCGAGTCTCCACAAACAATCGGCTTCCATTCAATCGCGAATGAAAGAATTTGAATAATAAACACGTTACAAAACGAGAAATATTTTTTTCATGAAAAACAGCCGAAACAGTTCGCGGCGGCCATAATGCGGGGAAAAATAACGAATCATCAGTCCCACTCCACATACCTTTTGGTAAAGAGAGAAAAAGTTTGCGAAATGGAGAGGCTCGCGTTGTGCTCGCCGTCAACGCCGACTTTTTATTCTAACTCCCCTTAAAAATTTAACAGTGTCGTTTGAAAAGGTCGCCGTCAAGTGGCGCAACAGTGGCGACACTGAAAGCCTCTGAGGACTGTAGTGTAAAGGAAAATAAAAAATTACATATTGAATTCAATTTGTGTTGCTCAGTGTCAGCGGTATCACTGTGCACTTTGCGATTTTTTTTTTATTATATAAAAAAAAGTTATGCGCTTATATTGAGCTGTCAACAGCAACACGTATTCAAAACGTTCGTTTTTAACCGACTTCCAAAAAGGAGGTTCTCAATTCGGCTGTATGTTTTTTTTTTTTTTCATGTTTGTTACGCGATTACTCCGTCAATTATGAACCGATTTTGAAAATTCTTTTTTTGTTTGAAAAGGTATACTCTCGAGGTGGTCCCATTGCTACCAAATCAGAATCTGATGAGTTGATCCCGTGGAAATCGAGGGAAACCCTCAAATTTTATATGCAAACCTATAGCGATTTGGGCATTGTTTAACGGGTTGCGATTAAGCAATTTATGCTCGTCACTATGCATATGGTGAGTGGCAGTTCTCCTGGTTGTTACCAGGAGAACTCCTCAACAATCAACGTCCCAGCGTCGGGAAAAGCAAATTTTTATAAAAGGTGATGAGCAGTTAACATTAGGCTATTGTAACTTAGATAAATTCAAAACTGACCCACTAAAAAGTCAAAAATAAAAATCTTTTTACAAAAAAATAATAACCGACTACCAAAAATAACACTACAAAGTGAAAAATAACTTTAATTTCGGAAGTCGGTGGCAAAAAACTCAAATACAGATCCTAAGACACCGACTTCCGAAATTAAAGTTATTTTTCACTTTGTAGTGTTATTTTTGGTAGTCGGTTATTATTTTTTTTGTTCTCAGCATAAAACAAAAAAGGATAATAATGCTATGAATAATTTTAATTGTGCAGAGAATGAATGGTACCATATAATACTTGTACTCCAGTTGTACTTGGTTTTAGGTGTATCACGGAGCCATTTTCAGTTAGAGGCAAAGAAATTTTGCATCGTGGCTTCGGCAAATACCATTATTAGTGCTTCATGTAACTGTATTTTCTCAAAAATGCTTGGAAATTCGAGCATTATTTTGGCAACCTTCTTCGAGATAAATCTAAAATGCTGTACTGGTCAAATATATGCGAACAGCGGCCGGCAATGTTCGTATGAAAATCCATATCTGTCGTGTTTGAGAACTCATATCTATGGTTTAATTTATAAATGGAACGAACTTTTTACTTTGAAACATAGCAACCAAAGAGGTAACTTATCAGATTTTATTTTCGAACTGGCTTGCAAATAGTTAAAAAGAAACAAATTAACATATTGGCGCATGAAAAAATATTGTTGTTCATCGTTGATTCTGGAATTTATAATTAACTTACTTAGTTTGAATTTCCGCGCATTATTTGATAAAAGTACTAGGTATAGGTTCAAGCCTTGGCCGCAACCAGACATTGATGGTTCAAGCCTTGGCCGCAACCAGACATTGATGGTTCAAGCCTTGGCCGCAACCAGACATTGATGGTTCAAGCCTTGGCCGCAACCAGACATTGATGGACTCAGGTATGTGTGCCTCGGCCAAAATTTTCCCGTTCGTCCATCAATGCCTCTTTTGCAGGCCGCTGCAGTAATGTACTGTCGAAGTTGCAACGATCATTAGCATTATACCTCAAAGCATACAAGTAGGTAACCATTCCGCTTCATCAAATACAATACATACCGAACTATTCACCACGGGGGGAACACCCAGCCAATAACTTGATTAACATCTAGCTCGTGCCTGTAATCCTGGCACAAAGGAGGAGATACATCCCGGCGGCCCGGGCTGATTGATCGCAGCCTGCGGGTAGGTAGCAGTGCCTGCAGTGAGGCGGCTGACGTGAGGGAAAGGAAACAGGGGTAGTGGTGATATGAGGATTGGATATAACTACGAATATCTGTAATGACCGACTGTGCTTGGAATGTGGTTTAAAGTACTTAGAAGATTAATAAAAAAAAAACCGGCCAAGTGCGAGTCGGACTCGCGCACGAAGGGTTCCGTACCATTATCTATAAAAATGGCAAAAAAACACATTTGTTGTATGGGAGCCCCCCTTAAATATTTGTTTCAGTTTAATTTAATTATTTATTTATTTTTAAAGTCAATATATATCTACATATTCTGTGAATATTTCAAGCGTCTACCTGTTGCCGTTATCAATATAGAGCCAAAACGAGCAAAAAAATCACGTTTGTTGTATGGAAGCCCCCTTCAATATTTATTTTATTCAATTTTTTGTTATAGCGGTAACAGAAATACATCATCTGTGAAAATTTCAACTATCTAGCTATCACGGTTCATGACATACAGCCTGGTGACAGACGGGCAGACAGACGGACAGACAGACAGACAGACGGTGGAGCCTTAGTAATAGGGTTCCCGTTTCATCCTTTGGGTACGGAACCCTAAAAAACTGAAAAGTACCTTTGGCTGCTCTTGAAATAATCTCAATATACAGCCTTTTAGACGTTTTCCTAAGTTTGGTTCATTGTTTATCGTGTGATTCTAGCCGTTATTATGTCTATTTAGTATCGCGCTATTCTATAACTACAATCATACTTGCAAAAAAAAACAGATGATGTTATTGACTAGATACACAATAATATTGACTATGTGCTTTGCTAAGCACTCATTCCACGCATACATCACGTCCACTGTACCGTCGGTGATACGAGTGATGTGCTGTATGGACAAGCAACAAAGTGGGAGCAATCGCCTGACACGCGTGGTTGCCAATCGCCTGACACGCGTGGTTGCCAATCGCCTGACACGCGTGGTTGCCAATCGCCTGACACGCGTGGTTGCCAATCGCCTGACACGCGTGGTTGCCAATCCGTTTCCCATGGTTTATGATTATTGCACTCTGCTATGATATATGTTTCAGCAGAGGTCAGTGGTGGAGGCCCCATTTTACGAGTAGGTATACTATATTTTATTCTTACACCGACATTATTCTGTCTCATTATTCTCAGATAAAAAATTACCTACATTTGATTAATGAACGCTGTGAATGGTAGGCATTAAGTCCGCCTTTGTACCATATTGTGTGCGAGAAGTTTAAATAAATAAATAATAAATGGTAGGCGTTTAGAAAACAAAGTTCCCATGGATCATTCGAGCGGATAGATAAGTAATAGTAAAATAAGTTATTAACTAATACAAAATTGACAGTTAATAAAACTTTAGAATTCCCGCCTATAAATTATTATGTATGCTGGTACATTGATCCGTATTGATTGTTACAAGCTGTGAATATATCCCGCGGTTGTGACCCGCGACGCCACACGAATGGGGCGCGGAATCCTCGCAACGATGTGTGGAATTGGTTCAGGTATGCCTGTGCGGAAGGCTATTTGATTATGTTTTGTCGGCGCACTGTTGCCGTTGTGCTTCCCCGTTTTTTGTGAAACTCCTGTTTCGGGGAAATAAAACCATCACAACTATTTCCCCGCAGTTCAAATTCAAATTCAAAATCTTTATTTCGAGCGAAGACTCATAATAGGGTTAATAACATTGTTCTTAAAACTAAGTGACAGCAGTGAACCACTCTGTCAGCAATAATTTTCAGAACCCTGTTAGGGCTGGCCATGACTCGAGCCACCAGGGATGCTGCGCGCTTGCGCATTATTGTGTAAAAGCAATCTACACGCGCCGCTGCAAACATCCCTGACGCACTGCAACGCCCTGGCTACCCCATCAGTTTTCTGAACGCATTATTAAATTGGACACGAAGGGCTCCATACGACGCCCGCGAATATGTATCCCACAAGCTGCATTTGTAGAAGGTGAAAGAATGATAGCATCTGCCTGCCTTCTCCCAACTATCTCGGGGTCAGCTTCCAGTTTAACCGGATAAAGCCGAATACCAGTATTTTACATGGAGCGACTGCCTATCTGACCTCCACAACCCAGTTACTGGGTAACACGATACCCATTGGTAAGACAGGTTGTCAGACTTTCGGGCTTCTGACGACCCGTAACGACTGTTAAAGATCCACGAATGACAGCCGAGACCAACGGCTTAACGTGGTTTCCAAGGCACGGAGGGGTCTTGATTTGTAAAGATGGTCACCCATCCACGGACCAACCACGGCAAGCGTAGCTTAACTTGAATGATGGACCCGTACGGCTGTTATTACCTAGCCACATGCGCAGTTGAAATGATATGTTCATCACTAAATGTCAGACCCCCATGCACCACCATGCACGACACTGGCTGACGATTTCAAACTCAAAGCATTTATTTCAATTAAACCATTTACAGGCACTTTTGAATTGTCAAGAAGTCGGTCAGTTACAAATATGAAGCCCATTCCAAATAGTAGGTTCCTATGGACAAGAACGGGCAAGAAACTCCATGGACACTCTTTTAAATTAAAATATTGATACAAAGTATTGGTTACATCCGTGATAAAAATATTAAAAACAAAAAAAAAACAGTTCAAAACTAAAATCATTAAAAATAAGCCGTGGCAGCTAAGAGATGACCAGCAGTCCCAACTATGAGACAAGACTATAAAGGCTGGTTACAACCTCCTGGTTTAAAGCCAATCCAAATCTTAATACCTATTCGATGCCAAGAACTCAGCTTATGGGTCGAAATGTAATTCGTCGACCCATACGCTGGGTTCTTGGCATCAATTGTGGAAATAGAGAGTGGGTTGCCTATATTCCGCTAAAACCCACGTCGATTACCCCCTATTAACAAGTCTTAAATCAATCCCCATTTAGTTTTATTGCCCGCAATCATGTCGACTAACTACCGCCCCCTGCTTCGCTTAACTTTATGACGAATAAAAATTTTACGAGCATTTCAATGGTTCTACTATTAAATACTAGTTGTAACTTGTAGGGTGGAACTAAGGGGTGGTTTTTTATGTATTATTTGTAGTTTTATGTCTTGTAATTAGTAGTAGGGGGAGTATGTGAGGTTACGGTTTATGGCGTAGTAAAAGTAATGAGCAAGCATCCGCGGTGATACGCTAGTAAATAAAAATGATGTAGTGTAGTATATTATCACATTGTAAACTTATATTGTATCACTTATAACGTAGTTACTCGAATAGATTTGTTGGAACGCTAAAAATAATATTAAAACTGATTTTCCTAATGTAGTACAGTTTAATTCGAATAAAATCGCATGACTTCCCCGGGCTACACAATGAATGAAGCAATTTATAAAATGCAACACTTTCAAAGTCTAAGTCAAAGTCAAATTGTTTATTTCAAATAGGCACATAAAAGGCACTTTTGAACGTCAATATTTACAAAAAAATAGAATTGATTCTAGTCGCCCCTTCCAAAAGGTAGTTTCGTATGGAGAAGAATGGGCAAGAAACTCCACCGGTACTCTTTTAAAATCTAGTACAATATTTTTATAGGTACATTAATTATATAAATTATATGTGAAGACGATGCACCTAGAATAAAATTACTATACCACAATAGGTAATAAAAAGAGTTAAGAATGAAGCAATGACAGATAAATTAATTATGTGATAGATACATGGTGCTCACATATTTACAAAAATTGTAAAAAATATATAGTTACAATTTCCTAGAAAATAACAATATCAGTGTGAGTTAAGGTAATCACAGAATTTAAAATAAATGTCATAAAAATAATAAATTATACAATTAAAATAGCAACCTGTTTGATTTTGTCTAGACTCTAGATTGTCCTATGGAGCAGGACCAGCATGTTTCCAAGCATTCTTATCTTGTATATAATCCTCTAATTTGTAATATGCTTGTTTACAAAGTGTTCTTTTAATATGAGTTTTAAATTTTCTTTCATTTAGTTGCAATATATCACAAGGTATTTTGTTGTAACATTTAACACAGTACCCTATAAAAGATGTATGTACTTTAGATAACCTGAAAAATGGTTGATCTATTTTGTCTTTATTTCTAGTATTAAAATTATGTCTATCAATTATTTTATTAAAAAGATGTAGATTTTTCCTTACATACATAATATTTTCATAAATGAATTGGCAAGGTACCGTCATGATATTAATATTTTTAAATAGTTCCCTAAGAGATTCGCGGCGACATAGATTATAAATTGCTCTGACAGCTCTCTTTTGCAAAATAAAGATGGACTCAATGTCAGCAGCCCGACCCCACAGTAAAATGCCGTACGACATAATGCTGTGGAAGTAGCTAAAATAGACCAAACGCGCGGTTTCTACATCTGTTAACTGTCTTATCTTTCTAACAGCATAAGCCGCCGAGCTTAGCCAATTTGTACCACGCGTTTCGTTAAGATAGTAGATTCAATATCAAAATTAACATCCGCAACCAGAATCTAATCGACAAACAATGTAGATTACAAACTCATCTCACAACGTGATATAAAATGACTGGTACAACTATAAGTACACAAGTAGTGGAGGATTTAAAGCGCGGCCCGTAAGCGCCGCACTCACTCGCCGCCCAGAGATTACGGCGCCCGCCCGCGTACGCCGCCCGCCCTACGGTACGACACTACGCCGGGGAAAACGATACGCGCGCTAAAATGAAATACGACAAATAAAATTACGATCTTTTTGTAGTGTTATTTAATTAGTGTCATTTTAGAATTAGAATATGTAATCGCAGTAGTGTAGTAGTTTTCTAATAACTAATAATTATTTAATTCAAATTAGTCATAATAATAAAAAAAATCTAAGAGGAAACTGAAATCTGTATACAATAATAATCATAAAAATAGTTTTAAAAACTAACCGTTGAACGATAAAAATAACTATCAAGTAAAACAATAGCGGGTAGTTCTTAACAGGCGATGTTTGGACAACACAAACAAACTGTGTGTTGATGGACTTATGAGTACGAGCATTCTATTCTAAAATATACCGTATGTATTAGAAGTTAGGGTGTATAGTCGCGTGTGTGTTGATGTTAGGTAAGGTGTTGCTAGTAGTAAATATTTACGAGACTCCTAGTGCAAGGCGCTCGGTGTGTTGGACAGCGATCAGGTAAGTTTATTGTTTCGCAATAAAATATATTGTTCTTCTGCTCCGTGATCCGGGAACCGTTTTATTGGCATTTAAAGTGTTGACCACGGAGCATGTGTTGTTATGAAAATAGGCTTTTATTAAAGATAAAAATACATTTTTGGTTCCATAAATCTTAGTTTTAGACTCACTTTATGAATCAGATTTATTCTCGAATCAGGAAATCTATTGTAACCTGTTGTGATCGGTTCATGGCAATAGCAACAATCAATGAAATCGACTTGATAATAGATTTGATTGAATGGGCTTTTTGAAACCGGGTATTTGTCTTGACGACACGGAACCAAAATAATTTATACATGTACGAAGGTTATTATTTTTAAAGAAGTTTTGCAGAATTGTATTCCATTGATAAATTATGTATTTATTTTTCACGAACGTTTAATAGGTTTGAGCTACAATATTATGAAAAAGTGATTTCTTATCAACGAAAGCGTAAGCATATTCAGCCTCTAATGTTCCCACTGCTGGGACACAGGCCTCGTCTCTGAGGGAGAGAGTGGGCTATATAACCCACCACGCGGGCCCGGTGGTTCTAAGTCATGGCAGTTTCCTTACGATGTTTTCCTTCACTGTTTTCACAGCAGTGGTGATGAAATAATTACCTACATAAAGTAAAACGCCTCGGCTGTGTTCGATATTTTCTCGGGCTTTGTCCAATTCTTGGTAAGAAAATAAAATATAATTATGCTAAAACACAAATGAAAAACTTGCACGAAAAAAGCAGTCGGAACTCCATTCAGATCTCTGTATGAATGTATGTACTACTCATTAGTGGTAATTGGCTAAAAAGACAACTCAAACATACTATCCTGCATTTTGTGTGCATTTTTTAAGTTGGCAGCACTAGACACCGGATGAACTGACAAAACACAAACGACAAAATGTTTCCTTTATTCTGAGCTTTGGGTTTAATTAATGTTTTTTTTTTTTCATTTTTCATTTCCATGACACTGGCCACTAAAAATTGGATAGCTAAAGATTTTAAATTACATCATAACATCACGCCGGATTTTCAGATGGAGGAACATTTCACATATTATCAGAATCTGCGATCATACATACACGTATTAGATTTACTACCAACTACGCTTTACAATACGGTCATAAAAATATCGTGTGTAGAGCGATATTCAGCCATGAATCTCATTTTAAACTAGATTTGAATTAGGATTCGAGTCTTGTCAGTTTAAATCGAGATTTAATACTTTGTTTTATTTAGTTTACCGTACAGGTACAGCTAGCTTACTCCGCGTATTTTTGGAATAGTCTGGGATGGATCTTTAGGGTTAAGATTTTTTTTTCTTCGTAGTTACAAAAATGACCTTGCAGCCACCTTACGACATAATTATGTTATCTGTAACCGTCTTGAAAATCTGTTTGTTTTGACGGTAGTCCCTTAATACGTAAAACCGGAATCTTGTATGTTGTATATAAATACTATAAGTGAACATTCAGACAGACAGCGACCTTTTACTCTAATTGTATAATTTATTATTTTTATGACAATTATTTTAAATTCTGTGATTACCTTAACTTACACTGATATTGTTTTTTTTTTTACAATATTTGTAAATATGTGAGCACCATGTATCTTTCACATAATTAATTTATCTGTCATTGCTTCATTCTTAACTCTTTTTACCTATTGTGGTATAGTCATTTTATTCTAGGTGCATCGTCTTCACATAAAATATAATTGTATAATTAATGTACGTATAAAAATATTGTACAACATTTTAAAAGAGGAACGGTGGAGTTTCTTGCCCATTCTTCTCCATACGAAACTACCTTTTGGAAGGGGCGACTAGAATCAATTCTATTTTTTTGTAAATATTGACGTTCAAAAGTGCCTTATAATGTGCCTATTTGAAATAAACAATTTGACTTTGACTTAGACTTTGAGTACCTACTTATAATTTTTGTACACCTAATACTTAAATGTTTGCATACAGTTTAAAGTTAAACTAATTAATTTTCTATTATTGTAGTTTTTACGAAATAAATTGTATTTCCCTCTGTGAAATCCATTGTCCAAGCTAGAAACGCTGCTTCGGTCGCTGGGTCCCGTATTCGTCTCATTGTCATGCGAGGCCGCTCCTGCAGTAACAAGGCGCCTCTCGTGTCAGCGCGCAAACCGCTCGTATTATTGTGTTTTATTCACAAGGAGGAAGTTGCTGATTGTTTTTATTGCCGGTTTCTATTTTTATGGGGAAAGCAAGGTCGCGGCTGCCGCTATGAATATAGGGTTGTTTTGGGGCGGTTAAAACGGAAATAGAAGTGGAAATTGTACATTATAATTGTTTCCGTGCTATATCAATTTTTAACCGACTTCCAAAAAGGAGGAGGTTATATGTTTTTGTTTTTTTTTTTTTCAACAATTGCTCCGTGAATTGTAAACCGATTTAAAAAATATGTTTTTGTTTGAAAGGGTATGCTCCCTAGGTGGTTCCATAGTCAACAAATCAGAATCTGATGAGGGGATCCCATGGAAATCGAGGGCAATCCTCAAATTTTATAGGTTATATCGATTTCAGTATTTATTATAGTAACTCATGCATTTGCACTCAGAATGCACCATTTGGTGAAGTGCAACTGATGATGAAGACCACAGATGGCCACCGGAATTACTTAATAATAAGTATTTCACTGTTGCGAGTCGATTAGACACTTTAATATGGTTGCTAAGCAATTTATGCTCGTCATAATGCATATGGTGAAGTCACCATCAGTTCTATGGTTCTTACCAGGAGAACTCCTCAACTGTTAACGCCCCTGCATCGGGAAAAGCAATATTTTGTAAAAGGTGATGAGCAGCATTAGGCTATTGTAACTTAGATAAATTACAAACTGAACCACTAAAAAGCGAAAAAAAAACTTTTTTTACAAAAAAAAAACAACGACTTCCAAAAAAGAACACTACAAAGTGAAAAATAACCTTCATTTCGGAAGTCGGTGGCAAACAATTAAAATACATAGATCCAAAGACAACTATTTTACAACTACTTCTATTTTTTACTTTGTAGTGTTTTTTTGGAAGTGGGTTGTTTTTTTTTTTAAGGAAATGATAAAGTTTGTGTTTTCTAAACGTCAAGAAAAACCTAGATACTTAATACTGTCCTAGAGTTTTAATGGATAAGAACTATAACATCAAATGATATGTAATAGAAAAGGGAAGAGGAACTAAGTATTACACTTTTTGTATAGTGCTCATTATTCTACTTATCGTCCAAGGACGCACACTTTCATGTAGGCGTGTTCATAAAGTGTGACACGCTGTTCATCTCTTACCAAATGACCTAGGTACCACAAGTTGGACACAGCTCTAACCAAATCGAATCAAACACACCACAACCAGAACAAACCACACTGATTCACTACGGGTTAATATTAAATCAGTGGTTTTTGTAAAGACACACCTACCGCCGAACTAGTGAACCCACTCATATCGGCTACTGTCAGCATTTAGGATTCCGTAGGCAGCGTCCAATCACGCGGCATTGTGCCCGCGGCCGGCACAATTAAATTACGCGGGTTCCGTACGGCGGCTGAATGCGAAACATGGCGTAGGATGATGCATGTTATGGTGGAAGCTGTGGCATGATTTGTAGATGTAAAAGGCTAGAGTAAATGGAAAACATCAAAGCACACTCTGTGGACAAGATTACCTACTTGGTTATTTAAAGGTTTTGCTATATTTTGAAGCATAGTTTTCGTATTAATGTTTTGCTATATTTTGAAGCATAGTTTTCGTATTAATGTTTTGCTATATTTTGAAGCATAGTTTTCGTATTAATGTTTTGCTATATTTTGAAGCATAGTTTTCGTATTAATGTTTTGCTATATTTTGAAGCATAGTTTTCGTATTAATGTTTTGCTATATTTTGAAGCATAGTTTTCGTATTAATGTTTTGCTATATTTTGAAGCATAGTTTTCGTATTAATGTTTTGCTATATTTTGAAGCATAGTTTTCGTATTAATGTTTTGCTATATTTTGAAGCATAGTTTTCGTATTAATGTTTTGCTATATTTTGAAGCATAGTTTTCGTATTAATGTTTTGCTATATTTTGAAGCATAGTTTTCGTATTAATGTTTTGCTATATTTTGAAGCATAGTTTTCGTATTAATGTTTTGCTATATTTTGAAGCATAGTTTTCGTATTAATGTTTTGCTATATTTTGAAGCATAGTTTTCGTATTAATGTTTTGCTATATTTTGAAGCATAGTTTTCGTATTAATGTTTTGCTATATTTTGAAGCATAGTTTTCGTATTAATGTTTTGCTATATTTTGAAGCATAGTTTTCGTATTAATGTTTTGCTATATTTTGAAGCATAGTTTTCGTATTAATGTTTTGCTATATTTTGAAGCATAGTTTTCGTATTAATGTTTTGCTATATTTTGAAGCATAGTTTTCGTATTAATGTTTTGGAGAAACTAAAATGATATTAGGCCCCAGTTTGAAACAAACAAAAGACCCGCTATTTTTCTTTCTTCTTAACTGAAAAGCTTGAATATCAAATAATAAAATAACGGGTCCTAAAGTCTAAAATAAACAGAGATATTTTAACAGTATTTCCATTACTACAAACCTTTTGAATCCCCAAACCAAATAGGCTTATGTACATACATATTTCAGCACCCCGCGCACACAGGGCTGACCCAATGTGCTCGGATGGCAGGGGAAAGTTAATTTTGTACAAATCTGTCGATATTAACAAAATGAGCAATGGTGCAGCAGGCACCGTGCACTGTACACATCAATGCCGCCATTGTCCTGCATTTAATATTTACACTAATATAATAACATTTCGCAAACAATCGATATTGTCAACACATCTGTGTGTTACATATTCTGAACATAGTTGTGTCGAGGAAATGTTAGAAGAAACTAGCTCTTATTTAGATGAGCATAAAGTTATTAACAACTGCAAAGTGACCTGTCAATCGAGATATGATGAATTAATAATACTCGTCAACGCAAAACCCACCTTAACACCATTAACTAAAGTATGTTTTATAACGTTAACAGCATAGTAGTACAGTCGAATGCAAAATGATGAATTAGCCAGTAGTGGTCGCAGATGTTCGCGCGCGCTCGGCGTCGATCGTGCGGTATCGGCGGATGATTGATGGTAGTAATGACGGCTCATTGCGACAGTACGCAACGATACACAACGTCGATACTCTGACGTGTGGGAAGGAAATGAAGAGAATCAGCTGCTTATCTTAGGGTGGGAGGAAAGGGGAAGTTAGATGAAAAGGAAAAGGGGCAGGATGCCGAAACATGTAAGGCTGGTATAAATCAACTGAAATACTTAATGCAGGGGCTTTTCATGCTCTTTTTGGAATACAACAATAAGACATGTTCCAAGGAGATTGTGATCATCTTAGAAATAACTATGTTGTAACAATATGTATTCAGTCCCTTAAACTATGGCCAATTCATGGGTTTTATAATCCAGACTAATCTATACTTCCAAATTAATATAATAAATTTAAAAGTAGCTCTGACTGTCTGTCTGTATGTTACTACGCCTAAACCACTGATCAGATTTCGATAAAACTTGGTAAGGAGATAGATGGCATCCTGGGGAAGGACATAATTTATCATTTTGAGGTACGGAACCCTAAAAAAGATTGTTTGAATTTATTATCTGTCTGCCTATCTGTCTTTTACCTTTTCATGCCGCAACGGCTGAACAGATTTAGATGAAAGGCTTACGGGTAGGCTATGACCTGGATGAGGACATAGGATACTATGAATAATAATCATAATCATAAATCTTTATTTATCTCAACATCATATTACAGCAGGCACTGGTTAATAAATTGTAATAGTAGTAGTCCATTTATTTGTCATAATATTCTCTCTTTTTTTCTTTTTTTAAAAACGTTGCCCGACACTAGGATTTTCTCCTGTATTGTGGGTGCGTTTACAAACATTTAAACTCACATACACAAACAGCCAGACCCGGAACAACTACTTGCATGTCATACAAATATTTGTTCCGTGCGGGAATCGAACCCGCGACACGCAGCGCAGCAGTCAATGCGCCAACCGTGCCGTCCATATTGTTACAAGGTTGTTACATAGTTTTAGAAAAGTTCATAATATTCTGCCGTTTCCGGCGTACAAATACATTTTTAGGGTTTTAGTTAGTTTGTTAGACATAACAATGAATTAAATAAATTTATAATATTCAAATTTCAAATTAGTCTAGTATTAGATATAGAAATGTCAAAAAGACTTAATTAAGTTAAAGAGATAATAAGAAAAAAATATAATTTATTCCTAATATTTAAGTCAGTTTTTCATTCATAAAATCATCAGTCGAGTAGTAGCATTTACTTAAGAGATAATTGAGTAATTTACATTGAAATGTCCTAAAGTTAAGAGTTTTAAAACAATCTGGTAGTTTATTATAAACTTTGGTCGCCATACAAAATGCATTATTAAAAAACAGTTTATTATTTCGTTTAGGTACACAAAGCATGTGAACTTTGCGGCTAGGTCTGGATACAACGTCATTTTTTTTTTTTTTAAACGTTGCCCCACACTAGGAATTTCTCCTGTATTGTGGGTGCGTTTACAAACATTTAAATTCACATACACAAACAGCCAGACCCGGAACAACTACTTGTAGGTCATACAAATATTTGTTCCGTGCGGGAATCGAACCCGCGACACGCAGCACAGCAGTCAATCGCTTAACTAACTGCGCCAACCGTGAAATGAAATTCATGTTTATTTGGGTACACAAAAATACAAATTGTATAATCTTATATAGAAAAAAGTGTCTGAGGTAGGAGGGTCCTGAGTTACAGATCACCCGGCTCTCATAGATAGGACATGTTAATTTACAAAAACAGTTATAGTCAAGATACTATAGGAATAATTGTACAGTGCAAGCACAGCACAGTTTTCCTATCAATAATTGTACAGTGCAAGCACAGCACAGTTTTCCTATCAATAATTGTACAGTGCAAGCACAGCACAGTTTTCCTATCAATAAGTCAGCATTTTACCTGCGCCGGCCGGCCAATTTAGTACACGAATAGCAATCATACCGCGTGCAATCATACTTTTATCAAAAAATATCTATCGAACAGTAATCAGTGTATCAATCAGCATCAACTCAAGGTGTAAGGTCACTGAACCATACATCTTAATGGTCCGTCGAGCCGGAAGGACCATTCAAAAGTTTGAACTTGCAATTAAGAATATGGAGAATCTATAAAACTAAAGATATAGTCAGTTAAAAATGTACATATCTTTACCGGCATGATGGCAGTACGTTCCTGTGGAATAATTTCCGACCTTTACGCGAGCAAAGCCGCGGGAAAAAGCTAGTTTATGATAAATTATATTTATTTCTGTAAGTAGGTACACATGACAATTCATTTCTTTAAAACTAGGTGTCTGTGTTTTAAACACGTCACCATTTCTTTTAAAGTCCAGACACTGTCTTGGTCAGATCATGTGAGGACCATGCAGATTAGCGTCTGAAATGGTATTTTGAGAAAAGAGCCACACAGATTTGTTGAAACTTTATTATGTCTTGAAGCCTTGACATAAAATGCCCACATACGTATTTGTTGCTCCGCCTTCACGTGCCTCCGCCATGATTAATTCACCCAAAACCAATTGCATCCCAAAAAATAACCTCCTGCGTTTCCATCGCCCCTCCGTCATATACACCGAGCTTGGGGACACAACCTTTATTAAACCGAATACACCAAGAAAACCGCTTCAAAACAGATCCCAACTTATTATAATATAAATGGAAAATTCACCGTGACGTGACTGACAGGCACATTCACGGCGGCAATTAAAAGGGGTGGGCAGTTCCCCCGTCATCCATCACACTGGATTATCTGACGACACTATTATTATTAGCAGTCGCCGATAACCGGTTTAATCCGCTTTTTGTTCGGCAATTTTCGGCAGACGTCGGGTTTTTGATCAGTTGGGGTGCTGCTTTCTTTTGTGGTGTCAATGCTTTTGTTGTGTTTCATCGTATTCTGCAGATTTAATACAAGACACAATATAAACGTATGAATAATAATTCTTCGAGCAAATAATTTAGAAAGGAACACCTCTCAACTTCGTAAGAAAACAAATTATCACCCAAAATATTTGAATGTAATTAGCTTCCATCGGAAATAGAAACAATTGATTTAATCAAGAGCTTCACATTTCTAAAAACAAAGAACAAACATTCTATATTGCAAAATTTTAAATAAGAATAAAAGTGAACAAAGAACTGGCAATAAATTTATAAAGGAGAATGTCCAGAGACAATTATTATCTTGAAGGTTGTTCAACAAGGTGAGTGACATGAACGGTACGTTTATTTCATTATCTCGCAATTCTTGCGCTTCAAAAAATTATTCTCATTGTTCAGAATTGTCAAGTGTTGAGAAAATGGAAAATCAATCCGTGAATTTTGTCGTGTATTTTTGTAACGTTATTTCTTCAAAGGTCCCGAGTGGTTTAATATCCATATTCAAATTGATAGCTTTATTAATAAAACGTTTATGTACGACCTTATTTTAATATCAGTCGCTTAATGCGCGATATGCATTTTCAAATACAGATGAGGTATGATAAAAATATGAAAGACATTTTTAAAATCACATTTGTTGATAATATTTTATTTTATTTCGAAATTCGCACGTTCCGTTTCTCTCTCTCACTAGCAATTTATGAGTCATCAATAACTCACATGACAGCTGTCAAGAACACCGCTTACTGCTTCAATTATTCTTTTAATTTTATAGTAAATTACAATAAGCTCTTTTGTGGTGAACAATAAATATAAACTCGGCGTAATCTATATATTCCACGTATATAAATTGTTGATTGTGTAGGGGCAAAGATTTGTGTGCGACTGTACATCTATATAGGTATAGTCATTATTAACGTTCGTCGTTCAAGACAGAAATATAATAGGAATAGAAATAGAATTTAAAATAGAAAAACGTGAATTTGCATAGAACTCATTATACAGTAGAAATACAGGACTAAACAATATTATTGACTTTTATTACTTATAAAATTAAAATAAATTATTATAATTGTCATCTTAATAAAAAATAATTCAGCAAATCTAAATTAATATAATTATAATTATGTGAAAATAGTTTATCTGCAAAAAAAACTGGTATAGAATAATTACACTTACGAGTATTGTATTCGTCGTTTTTATGTCAGAGCTTAGAATAATATGTTTAGTTTAAGAGCAAAATGATACAACTGGTTCACTGTGCAAGCCTATTTCTCTTCATGGAACCACTCTAGTGATGTGTCGCATATTAGCCGCCGTTTACTGCAGCCAGTAGAGAGTAAACCGTGAGTTATCTCTCCGGCTGCTAACTGATATTCATGGCGGCAACTTTATTAACTTTGTTGCTGTTATTTATTATGCCTACTTTTCTTTGTTTAATCAACAGGGTTTAAGGGGTACATTGCTTGATGAGTTTATTGTTTTCATTTTATTCCTAAACTTTTTAAAGAATTTGTTTAACTATCGGCATAGCAAGCTTTGCACTACCGCGAGTCGGTTTTTATGGGTTTTATCGTATTAGCACGAATCAGCATTACTTTAGCAAAAGTAATAAGTACAGTCGCGGTTTTCAAATTAGATTATTTCTCACTGTGTGCCGTAAAGTCTAAAATGCTATCCAGGTACTTTTTACTTTTCAATAGTTGTGAAGCATCTATTCTAAAAAAGTGTATTAATGACTTGACTTTGTTACAACGACATTGATCAAAAATATTAGGTGTGAAATATAATAAAAATTTACTGATTGAAATAAAATGGCAAGTTTAACCCTTCAACAAAGGGCTGAAATATTACTTTCAATACACTTCCTCGAAAAGTGGTTCATATTGCACTACAATTAGGTTCACAATGCAATAACACGTGTGCGGGAATAAAAATTGCCACAGATAACTTATACTTATACTTAGTCCAAATTGGTTCAACGCCTCTATTCACACCGTCACACTTTTTTTTTAATCTCGGCTAAGATGCGACTTTACGGCGTTCATATTTTTGGAATATTTAACTATTGTTTAAAAATAGAATACCATGATTATTACAATAACAAAAACGTTTATGAACAAATTAACATTTATTTGTGTTCTAAACTCAAAAATATTTTTATTTTCTATTTTTCATATTAGGCTGTATATCGGCTTTATATGTTTGCTTCTCCTTCAACCTGGCGAAAGCAAAGCGCGGAAAAAAAAGAAAATTAAATCATAGTTTCTAAAGAATTCATGACAAAAATATTTTTCGTTGTTTTACTTTATTACTTCAAAAGTGTATTGAAAAACGTCGTTTGATACACGTGGACATTTGTTATTGCAGTTCTCGGCTCAAAAATAACCTCGCCTGGGGCTCGGGTGTTAATTCCGCCTCGAATGCAATAACAAACATTCTCCACTTGTATCAAAATGTACTATTCTCCATGAAGATGGCTTGATGCTACATCACGAGAACTCAATATATCTTGATTCACCGTGAGATTTTGGATTCAGCGTCATAGCGAAGAAGGGCAAATAACTGATAATATAAGCAATTCAGGACGACGACGGCCGATACTAACCGCCGCGCAAATAACTGATATGGTTCGACATTATGAAGAGCACGGCTTCACACCAACTAGTCATGTTGCTGCTTTGTACGATGTGAGTCCTGGACGGTTCGACGAGCTTTGCATCGAGCGGGGCTACACTACAGACATCACGCTACTAAACTGGAACTCAAACCTCACCACAAAACTGCCCGACTTAATTTTGCGCGACAATATCTTGATTTTGATCGGTCGATTGTTATATTTACCGACGAAAAAACTTTTAAATCGAGTCAAATCAGAATATCAACTATAAGGCGTTATAATCGCACTCGGTATGATGAAGCTGATATCGTGCCTCAAAATATTTGCTCTATACATATACAAATCCTTGTGACATAGATAATATATGCAGGTGGTAAGCATGTTCAGACCCTACCATAAGTCACATCTAGCCCTAAAACCTGGCCTTTCGCAACATCAGCTCCAAAATATGTAAAACATAGTAACAAATCGTGTCAATTCATCTCCAACAATCTGCGTGGGTGCAGCAGGCACGTTACCTGTACCTTTAAAAGCTAAGCGGTATTGATGATCAGGCCGCGGTTCTGTGCCAGCATTATTTATGTTCGCCGAGATAGCATGCTCTTCATCTTCAGCCAATGGGGCTCATTTGAATACGTGTGTTTTTCTCCCCAGGGCTTATTTATTGACCTGATTTGTGGTTGATTTGGCTCGTAGATTTTTATGATACCCGGGGATGAAATAGTAGGAATGTTATGGAGGCTTTATTCGATGTCCTCCACAAATAAATACGTATGCGATTCATATGTAGCGACATACCCAATATTTAACTTGCAACTGAAACAAATTATTACTATTATATGTAGAACTGTTTCGAGATGTAAGAAGCTGAATTGGCAACACCACTTCAAACGATATCTACACTAGATCTCCACACACGTCCCACTCAATAAAAGTATTAATATCTCTGGCAGACCCTTTAAATGAAAGAAATTATGACAACTTACTATGGGTTCCAACAGTCCTTATATCGTATTTTTATTAAACAATTACGAGAAGCCTGTGGATTACTCTAATAAGACGTAGTCGATGGAGCGTGGACTAGCGAGAATTGCTTCATTTGTGAACCTTTCCCCCCACCCTGCGCCCCTCGCCCCGAGACATCTAGTAATTTCCGGACTACCCTCTGTTCGGTTATTCCTTACTTTTTCCTCCTCTCAAATCTGCTAAGAAGGTATTAGAAGATTAGACGGACCGCCAGAGGCTTCGTGAACTCCAAATTATATTGATATTGTATGTAACTCACGTTTTTCGTAAGGAGTGAGGCGTATCAGCATATATCTTTTGCTCTTGATTAGAGTTCTACGTGTAAGAAGCTAGCGAGATTATCATTTTGAGGGAGTCTATTTTTACATGAGTTTATTCCTAGGAGAAATACCTGCACAGCTTTAAGTTCACTTAATGGAAGGATTGCAAGTGATAAGTTACAAGGCAGCAATTCAAACATCTTACAAACGCGACAGAAATTTCAGTTCAGTAGTACCATTGATCCAACAGAACCGTTTGATCAAATGTCTATGCTATAACAATATCAAAGCAACAAAACGTCATTTCAAATTTCGAGCAGATCGTGACATGTTCGGTATGACTACGACGTCACAGCACAGTTCGTGTCAATTCGGAACAATTCGGCTTTGTTTGATCGCGTTTTGTTTCTCAACGTTGAGTGAATGTTTTTATTTGCGTTTCATTGCGTTGTTTTGTTTCATCGTTTTTCTATTGTTTGTTCAATTGCTTTTCAGTGGATTGTTGCACTTTTTATTGGTGTTGAAAGAGCATCGATCATGTCAGCGAGGTTTTATTTTTGACGCTGAGAATAATTGAACATTGAGTATGTAGTATCTAATTAGTTATTAAATGTGTTCAGGTCCGGGCATATCACATATAATACCTTTATAACTGGATTCTAACTACAAATGAAAGGGTCCTCTATTATCTCAAAATATGGAAAGCATTCGAAATGCATTATTATTTTATTCTTGAAGTTGTTGCGCTGCCTAGTTACAATTAGCTACTATGGCATATTTTGTAGTTTTCGTTCTTTTAATTAATTAATTCTTAAGAAATAGGTATGGTATGTATGTGTGTTATCTTATAAATCTTAGATGAAAAAAAAAATGAATCGCCGCCGCGTCGATTACCTATTAATTGTGATTATTTTTAAACATAGTTTCCAAATCTGGAAGCGTCGAAGAATGTACTTGTATCCTTATTAATTTGAACGAATCAACATCTTTGCCTGCCTAAGACCTGTCCAGATGTCTTCAAGAGCTGCCTAACTATTGAATCGGCACTAATCATCAATCTGCAAAATCTATCTGAAGCCAACGTAACAACCAATGCCTCCACTGGTTCATAACATGATCCATTTAAAGAGCCCAAGAAACCCCCATTCAACACCAAAATGGTAAAGAAAAACACATATCATTCAGAGCAAAATAAGGAGGTACCCACACTTTAGGAAAACTCAAGGAAATCCGTGGGAAATCGAGCATTTGCGTTGTTGTGTAATACCAACGCGTCACGGTGATAGTGCTGATCAGCAAACGAGATCCAAGTCATGGAAGGTAGGCCGCGGCCGATTGGATGTAACTGCATAAAAAATAAGTACAGAAGACCCATTCATTTTTCTATAAAACATGAAGAGGATCTAGCACGCAGTGGTTGGTACAAGTAAACTGTTTAGTTTCTGCCCTTAATTGAAAATTACAGCTTTTCTCAAAACACTGAAACAGTAAACAATAATTTGAAAAATTGTAATAAAGAAAACCTTTTTTCCATCAGTTTTCCAGAAATGGAGCTGATTCCACTACTCTGTCCGTGATCAGCAACAGACTGGTACAAGATTGACAAGAAATCAACAACAACAAATTTTCCTTTAACAATTTTTTAATGTCTTTTACGCTAAATGCGATGGTCTTTGCATATTCGTCATTCTTTGTTCTTCCCTTTCATGTCTACAGTCCGATAAAATGTTTCAAGTGGATTTTCTGCACGCAACTCTTTTCTGGGCTCCCATCGAGTTTCACTTAGTGTGCCATCATTAATAACGTAAAGGTTACTCCTGAATGTGCGGTGCTCGGCGTTTTTCAGCATTCATCGTGTATTAGATGATACGGCTCTTACTAATGGTTGCGGAGATAAACGTAGGTACAGGTGGGTTGAGATGTAGGTAGGGTTTTCAATGAAGCTGGGGCATGATAAATTGTACCGAATATTAAGAAGAGGATTTCATGTGCGGGTTCTTGTAAAAATAGCTCTGAGAAATGAAACCTTCGTTGTTGTTTTCAGTTGAGCTTGGGAATGGTATCTTGTGCTTGACTGACCCATCGTCCTCCTGTTTTATGCTGGTTTTGAACGGCATGGTTGAGCGATTTTCTGCATATACTCGTACCTTAAATATAACACCTGAAATAGAGGAATAATTCATACTGTTACTGCTCTGATAAAAAACACGTTATAAACATTATACTGAAAAAATGTGTAGTTTCAACAAAAATTATTACAGGCTCTACAGTAAATCCTATCTCGTTGTTACGGTTTACGAGTTTCAGACAAAATGAGCAGCCATAAACAAAACGTGAACGGAATAGAGCTGGGATTGGAAAACTACGTAGTTCAGCGAAGTTGAAGAAGTGAGAGGTTGTAAGTTGAAGAAGTGAGAGGTTGTAAGGTTGTAAGTTAAAGAAGTGAGAGGTTGTAAGTTGAAGAAGTGAGAGGTTGTAAGGTCAAGTACCAACTTATTAAGTAAGATTATGTCTTAGCTGAGTGAGCAGGAAATGTCATGGGAAATCATAAAAGTCAAGAATATTTGCACTTAACGGGGCTTACTGACCAAGCACGGACAGACTTCTGTACCATCACTCGGGGAGACTCTTCAACTGTTATATACATTCAAGCTTGGAATTATTCATAACTGACTCTTCTAAAAAGCGTAGACAACAGCCAAAAAGAATACCCTTCCCATCCCACGGATGTTCTTAAATCACCCACGACGAACTGACTTAATATCTGCGCATTTAATAAAATAAAAAGGGTACTCAAGGAAACCCCAAAAATTTTTCAACTGCAATAACTTCACCACAAAAATTATGAAAACCGCCGCGGCCGGCCTTATAATCCTTACTAAAAAATAATCCTCGTGGCGTGTCGGGTTAGGTCAAGTCGTTTGTCATCCGGGCCCAGGGGGGGTGAAGCAGGGTGGGGGGTTTGAAATATGCCACGTTTTCACTTTTTTTTTATCCACTTTCCCGTTGAGTAAGGCGTGTGAATAATTTAAGTGGGCTTTTGGCTGCGGTGCGTTTAAAAAATGAACCCGCGTCACTTTCTGTTTCAGTGGCTACGATGAAAGGGGTGCTGGCTGGGCTCTGGATGGCTAGTGATAAGTTTGGCTGTCCATCTTCTTAGATAATTCGTGTGGAAGTGGATAAGAAGTTGGAAACTGTAAGCTAGTGAGGTGCTTCAACGGGCATGAAGTTTCTGAGTGTCGGCTTACTGTTGTGTTTTTCCTTTAGTTAAAGTTTCTTTTGGCTATTGGGAGTCCCGTGTTCAGTGGTGAATGAATGAATGATAAATGATATTACCATTCCACATGACGAGAACCTCATGAAAACTGAGAAAGAGAAGTAAATAAAATATCTCGACTTAGCACCAGTGGTAACTTACGAGTTGTTGGTCATGGGTTTGAACCCAGACAGGCGCTTTCTTAATGTAAATAAATTTCATCACCACTGCTATCAAGACGGTGATGTTTTCCACATCGTGAGGAAACCGGCATGTCCTAGAACCAAAAATTCGAAACATGTGACATCTACCAACCCGCACTGGACCCGCGTGGTAGATTTCAGCCCACTCCCTCTCGAAGAGAGGAGGCCTGTGTCCCAGCAGTGGGAACATTATAGGTTGATTATGCTTATGCTTAGCACACGAGGTTGTTGACGTGTGGAATGTGAGCTCCGCTGTTATTGTACCGATTTTTGTAACGGCCAATGGTCTGATGGCCGAAAGCCCTCGATCAACATCTCTCGAGGCTCTCGTTAGGCGGCCGGACAAGGGCCTGATTCAGAAGGCTGTACCTCCATCGGGCTCACATCGTGAGGAGGTTCCTGTCTCTGAAGCCCTTACTGGTAACCGGTGGTATATAATTATATAAAAAATTGTATACAAAAAAACGCTAATCCTGATTATCCTAGTAAGTATAATGGGTCTAACTGTTAAAAATATTGAATTGTCATCGGTCCTTGATAAGTATGCCTTTAGAGTTAATCCAACATTTTGAATGGGGTCAAAATCATGTTCAAACTTTCTGTTACATACATACATACGTATAAGTATAAAAGCGTATTAAAAAAAGAAGAAATTATACTTCACATAGTAAATATTCATGTCATTGTGTATATAACAATCATCAAAATGTCAAATTGTATAATAATATAAAAAAATTGTTAGCAGTAAAATCAACATTCAGTATGTAAAAATTGGAGCAGCTCAATCCCAAGCCTTTTCGTCCTCAATATAATCATAAACAGTATGAAAGGCTTTCTGGCACAACTTACGTTTAATGAATGATTTGAATTCTTGAACGTGGCTTGGAAGTTTATTATAAAAGCGCATACATTGGACATCTAAACGAACGTCCTATTTTCTTGAGTCGTGTTGCAGGTACAACAAAGTGTTTGAATACAGCCTAATGATATACATAATATGAATTACAATCTGAGCTCTTTAGGATATTTTCATCAGTTATTTCTGTGTGTGGTCAAAAACGACTAAATCCTCGGTCCATCCTTATCGGTCGAGGAAGCTGCCATTTATGAATTCCATGCCTCAATAGTAAGGAATAAAAGTTGAGAGCTTACCTGGCTTTACACTACTTATAAAAACAATTCCAAAAAAGTTCTTCTTTCCAATTTCTAAAACTAAAAATGTAGGTTCGTAGAAGCACCTTTGCCAGTTCTCATAAAATATTTTTGCCAAACGAGTGTAGGCTACTTTAGGAAAGTGGCTGATACCCTCCGAGACAGGTGGTCGGTACTTGGCGACTGTTTTGAGGTAAAAGTAGGGTAGTAAGGTGAAAGATTAAAGTTTTTGAGTCAATTTTTAATGTAGTTTCATACTTTCTTGACAAAATGGCCATTTAATGAGATCACGTTCAGTGCATGCATCATGGTATTATGTAGGGAATGAAAGTTAGCTTACTGAACAATATTTTGTGCCTGTCACAAACTGACAGGCAGATCCACACTATATATTCAGTCATCTGCCCCGAAAAGAATCCTTGTTCCTACACTGTTTTTTCAAGCCTTCGCAGTGATCCATCTTTTAGCCCCACCTCAAATTTCACAGAAACATACGACTTAGAAAATCCTCTAACACCGCACATTACAAGGAATAAAGAAGCCGTGTATAAGTGAAACAATGCATTAATTACAACCGGTACACTACCGAGCCCCCGCCCTGCCCCCGCTGCCCCTCAGAGAGGGTGTCTCCTTGATTTACGGCGCTCCTACCCTGGAAAATTATTCTCCATTCCTGATTTACTACCAGCGCGTTTTTACCTGCATTATTTAACGATACTACAACACATATTATACTCTATATCTTATGCAACAGAGTTGTTATTTGATTGTGGGTAATAATATGTAGTTTAGTATATTCAGTAATTGCATAGGTATCGTTAATTGTTGTGATTGCGGCAGTCGTGCCGTTTGAGACACGAGCGTTCACACACACAGACGTACACACACACAGACGTACACACACTCACACAGAGATACTGTAGACGCGACCACGGTGTAAGGAGGAAATCCCGGACGTTGTTCAAGAAATTTTTATGAGGTTCTTGTAGGAATGACATTGATAGCCGTAAGCCGACGTAAGCCTTTTGTTTATGGCAAATGAGGGGGTGATGGGTGCTCTAGTTACCTTTGACCTTGTAAGATGATCTTTAACAATGCGTTAGAGATTGTTACCTTCGCTTCGGTAGTATCGCTAGATTGTTGTTCAAATCAACGGCTCTTACTTCACAATAGTAAGTAGAAGCGTGCTTCGGTCTGCTATTTTCAACAAATTGCGAGCACCAATGGTCTTATGGCGCACTAATGGTGATTATTTTATAAAAAGTTATATCGAATTTTCTGTTGAGTCCCCTGTGCCACTATCAAAATACTGTTTGCTTTGATGGGGAATTAAGGCATTATGAGACATGGTTAGAAGTATGGCACTCAAGAGCAATCATCCATTACTTCAGGAGCGATAATCCATTGATGTTGGTAAACTATATACATGTCATCAATGACGTCTACATCTAAGCGCATCGCCACACGATTAATGGCGCACCGCCGCGCGCCGTCCATCCCAGTCGGCTTCAGACAACGGCAGTAAACCACGCGTCGGGTCGCGCGATCGATTCCCGTGCGGTGCACCCCTTTGTGCCGGCGCGACAGGTGGAAGAATCGTCTTTACTTTATGTTAAGGGAAGGCTTTTTGTGGTGGAAGTTTTATTTTTTGAAAAGGTACTGGATTTTTAGGTGTGAAAGCGATTTGTATGGATTTTGGTTTGTGGGTGCTTTTATTGTTAATGGATTAGATTTGATTTTTGTTTTTTTTTTTTGGTTACGTAGCTCGACTATCTGGAACTAACGTAACATTGATCTAAAATGAAATATGTTGCCCTAAAAACTGGCTCAAAAATGTAACATACAAATGGAAACTTTCGGATGGCTTTTTTAGAGATTTAACAACATGTCAATGATATTTAGCAACATGATGTCAATGATTTTTTTTTTTAAGACAAAGATTTAGCAACATGGCCATGATATTTATCAACATGTCAATGATATTTAGCAACATGTCAATGATAACTTTGACTTTCGTACTTAAAATATAAAGTGTCACATTCAAAACCTAGGAAAAGTCGTTCCACCGATAAACTGGATACATTTGCTAGCAAATAGACTTACAGGTACTCCATACAAATAAAAAAAGAAAGTACAAAACAGAAATTCTGAAACCCAAGTCCCAACCGCACCGGACAATACGCGCAAACAGAAATATTTTCGACCGATTTACCGCCGTAGCAATATATCGTAGCGGTCTACGGCGTAGCACAATGGACTCGTAGAGCGTGGCGTAGTGCGGCGCAGCCCCGCCACGTGAAAGCTAGGGCAACATATGCTTAGAACATCCTGGGACACGTTCAATTTATGACTCCCATTTACCAGATTTTGTATGGAATTATACTTACAATTTTTGTATCGCTTCTCGCCGCAAAAATGAAATTGGATTTTTATGCGTCGTAAAATTTTTGAACGTGGTTGTTAAAAATTCTGTTGAATTTTTTCAACAAAATAATAAAAAGGTTATGTAACGTCGATTGAGTATCATATTAGATGAGTTTTCACTCAATTGATGGATTCATTCGTTAGTCAAAATAATATTCAGTTTAAATAAAATCTGTCTGCAAAATCGCCATAAAATCTTGTACACAAAGGGCCTATGTATTATGGATCTTCAGATCGCATACACACACAGTACATAATCGCAGCAACATTAGCGGTGAACACGACTGCGCTACAACCTGCTGATAATTTACGTGTTCGTGTCAGTTTCGTCACAGGTGGTTCCACCTATTGCTGTTCTCATTACGTTACAAACATTCATTATGAGACTATGTTCTTTACGATGTTCCCCTTTACAGCACAAGGCTTATTATTCATTCACTCTTCATTTATTTTGAAATATTAGGTTTGGTTAACTGAACTGAAATTGCATAACACACGTAATTATCATTTAACACTCTTTATTTTCAACTTATTTTATATGCGTAAAAAGGTGCTATACTGAAAGCGAGGTACTAAGTACTAACCTAAGGTAACTCATAAATATATTTTTTATTAAATTACATACTTTTCTGTGTCTACACAAGCAAACTTGTTCTTAATTTTTTATCAGCCCAATTTAATGTTAATAAAAATCAATGAAGTTCCTAAAGGTCCCAATGCATGGTGTCCTCAGTGGAAGCCTGCAGCAGCCTCGCGGAGGCTTCATTGGACCGTCGCCAGGGAAACTCGAGCATGACCGGACTTGCAGATCGATGGGACAAAACAAAAAAATTAGAACACTCATTGAAATAAGCCAAACACGAGCACAATTCTAATTTTTTTTAAAGAGTTTCTCTCACAAAACTTATTTCGTAGGAGCTCGTCCAATCTTCTGTCATTGCTGCATTAGCATTTTTTTTAAATAAAATTACTTAGATATGTTTACTGTTATGTTTCTTGTTCCGATTGTAAATTTAATAGGAAAAGCGACAGAACTAAACCGAAAATAGATTCAGTACATAAAGAGGAAATCTAATAAATGAGTCTCTGAGTGAGTTTGTACTTAAGATGAAGTGATAAATGAACGACTGTAAAATAAAACATAAAAGAAAATTGGAAAGCAAGTAAACTAATAAGATTACACGAACTAATAGTATCCGACACTAAGGATTACTATATTACTTTGTATATTGTTGAATCTTTACAACTTTGAACAAAATTAAGAAATTTCAACCCGGATACTTAGTTAAAGCTATATCAATAAAATAACTGTCAGTCTACTGTATCGAGACAATTAAGTTTCATCAATACAATACGAACATAATTGTTCACAACAATTTAATTCCATAACAAATAACAGGGATAGGTTCCCATGATTACAGAGCATCAGCGCTATGGCCCGTACGTATACGCTTTCCATAGACTCGATCACGATCTAAATTCTATCTTATTACTTTAGGGGTAGAGTAGGAAATATAATATTGGTGGAGGTTATGTAGCGCGTCTTTCGCTCCTTGGGGAAAGCGTCAAAGCCTTCATAAGACAAGTGTACAGCGATATGAACGCGCACAGACGGAGCAGTGCCGCAGGGCGGTAGGCTAGGCGCGTAACTATATGATTTGATACGCTTCTAAAATATCTGTATTTTAATAAGGCAAGATGAAGTTAGCAAAGAACGCGTTTATACATAGTAAAATGTATTTTTCTTCAGTATGCTTCTATTGAATTTCACTTAGATCTGTAATGGCTTTGTTAAAATGATTTAAAATCAAAGTTGAAAGAATATCCATTTCGACAGAATTTCATTAATGTAATGAATTATGTCACAGTCAGATAACGTTATAAGGAATTTCTAGTTCCTTTATTAAGTAACAATTGAGAAAATCATTTCGATCGAGTACTGAGTCGTGTAGTCGCAGTCATGTTTAGTGCTAGACTTATTAGTCTTTTTCCGTTTGAGCGGGTATTGGATCATTGAAGCATTGTTATTGGAAATTGTGAATTCGCGTTGCACCTCAATATTTCAATGCTTAAGTAGTTCGTTTGCTTTGTTTCGTTCACAAACGAAGCCAGTCGTGAGACTTGCTCTCGATTGCTCTCCTTCGAGCATTTGCAGCTCTCCTTCGCTTTTTGTACTGTTTGTTTTTACTTCGAGTACTAAGTTGGTAGGAGTTTTGTATAAATTAATGTTATAAGTATCCGACTGTGGCCAACTATTTCGAAGTTTACAAACAACCAGAGTTCCTGTTCAGAGTTCTTTGTTTTGATATAAAAGCGTTCGTTGATAAGATTTCTTCTCGAAACTTTTTAGTATTCATTTTGTTTGCTGTTTTCTATTGAGACTGC